>CM034147.1:725052570-725457570 GCA_019776745.2 Taxus chinensis | reverse complement strand
TTTCTCTCCCCATAGGTAAGATTCCCATTCACACTCCCTAAAAATTTTCATTCCTCACATAAACTCCCTTTTCCCTCCCCAATGGTTCCATAAATCGTTCTCAACACACGCAACTAATTCCAACTACTAACCAACCCACACAACACCATCAAAAGATAAAAATATACTTTTAACAAGCACAACATTCATTACAACAATAAAATAACATAATAATAAAAATGTGGAGAGCCTACCTCTCCATCAAGATCCAAGAAGAACCTTCACAAGCCTCTTCAAATCCAAGCTAAGGACTCTAAAATCTCCCAAATCCAAAAATTCACAAGAAGAAAAATAAGCAAGTAACCCCCATTTAAACCAAAAGTCACAAATAAATAGAATTAGGAAGTGAGGATGATGAGGTGGCTCCATGTAGGATACCACTTCATCATCCCCCATCCTCACAATCAAGTCAAAACATAAAAACAAAGAAACTTCAATGCACAAGCAAGGAATATGACAACCTACATGGCTCAAACCTTACATACTATACTTTCAAGGGACAACAATAAATTTGGGAAGAAAGAAAGTGCAATGATTTTCCTTCTCCTACACTCAAAGATGGACAAATAAGTCAAAATTGAGCTTCCCAACCCATTGGTAAGGTTGTTGGGCCAAATTAAGAGGCATAGGACAAGTCTTGCTTGTCCCACAAGTTTCCAAAAGTGCCCCCAATTCAAAATCCGAATTTTGAACTTGGGGTGGATTAAAATACTCCCAAATCAACATAAATTTATCTTACACAAGGACTACAAAATCACATCATTACTATAAGTCACATATCTACATTGGTTAAACTAAACAAGAGGGATTAAATCTAATAAACACACAATTACACATGCTAATAAAGTGACAAATTCTCCAAGTTTAAAATACACAATCATAAATAACACATACAAAAATTAATGAAAGGGACACAATCCACCCCATGGACACATATGTGAAATCACTCCCCTATGGGTGAATTCCAAACAACACAACAAAACACTACAACATTACACAAGTTATCAATTTGGCCTTGTTTCTCAATGCTCGACATCCTTCTGTGGTTTGTCCCCTATCCCCTTTGATGCTTGTGATAAAATTCTTGCACACAACAAATACCTCTTTGACCTTTCTACCATATTAACAACATCAATATATATATATATATATATATAAACTCCAAATTAATCTTTCAACAATTAACAATTCTATTATCCATCAGTATACCCAAATATAATCCTAACATCCATGAGGTTACAAATATATTACAACATCTCAGAAACATAACATGTAAGTGTAAAATTCATATCCTGAAAATGAACATGCATCTAATTGTCTAACATCACTATCTAGTGCATCATGATAAAACATAAACATTATAGTGTCAATAATCCACGTATCAGTATAATATAGCATCTATTGTTCAATGTATCATAATCAATGTTTTAACATCAGTCCAATAGTATCAATATCAAGATAGAATAGTGTCGAAGAGGAGTGGGCACTACAGAAACTATTTCGAACGTGCTATTTTCTATTTACAAAACTAACTTATTATTTCATTCTTTTTTATCGATGTGTTGGAAATGGGTGCTATCATGGCTGAACTATTTACTCTTTTTCCTATTTTTCCTCGATCTAGGTAGATTCATATGGAATGTTATTTCTTATATTTTTCAATTTCATGGGAGGATATTTTTGCTTTATCCCATTTTCTAGGTAATGAAATTTACTTTATTAAATGTGGTAGATCTTATGGGTTCTTGGTTATTAATGTTGTGAACTAGACGAGATATAAAAAATCTACAATACAATTGGCTGTCTGAGTCATCAGTCATGGTCTAAAGGCTTAAGGCTTGCTAATTCTATTAAGTTCTAATTTTGTTAGGTTAGGATGGAACTTTAAGCTTTTTCCCACTTATGTTTTCCCATTTTGGTTTCAAACTGGTTAGGTGATAATTTTTGTTTTTGATTTTCCATGAATATATGATATTTGGAATATTTGTTTCCAAGTTTTATGTTTTATCTTTACATAATTGTACAAGAGGTAAATGCTTAGGTTTTTGAATTTTGATGACTCTATATTTCAACTCATATTTTTGTCCTGATACCAACTGCAAGCCATGAAGCCATTGATCTCGTGATTGTAAGTTGTTTATTTCTAGGTCTATGAAAAGGCATATTTCATTATAAAATTAAAATTTATTTAGTTTTGAGATAAATTTATTGGGATTCTACATTTACTTTGTGTATGACATCCAAATAAGAGGTAAACTACAGCTAAAGCACTCAAGCATCCATTGTTTAGTGATGGAGTAATTCTTGTTTTTGTGGCAAGGGAGATTATAGATGTACTAGAGTCATGTATGTCCTTCTATTTTTAATGTAATCATCCCTACTTATTGTTTACTATAATTATTTTTATTAGATTCGGTACAAAAAATGGATTGAGGAACCCTAAAACCATACAAAATTAAATGCATCATGATAGAAACTAAGGAGAGAAAGAATAAAATTTTGAGGAGTGACACAAATGACCTTTACTAGCGGCACGAGGAAAAACTAGAAACAAATGGAAGCATATTATAAAGTTATGTAAAATATGTTTAAGTCAAACCAAATAAAGAACTAACACCTTTAATAGCTCCATCAGTAGCCTTCAAAGAGTGATTTCAAAGAAATCAATCAAATGATAACACTTTATGTTTTTTTATGTTGGATTGTATTCCACCCACAATCATCGACACCTAACCCCACCTGAACACTAAGCTTCATAGAATCGAAGACTGATTTATGGAAAGAGTGCCACCCATCACCACCAAGGGGCACTTCAAGTTTACCATCCATTGAAAAATTCACGTAGCCAGCTTGAGGGTAGAATCATACTAACCAACTCCATTTAATGCCTTGTCACCCTCCAAAACAAAATTTGAAATCTCATTTGAATTGTCCCGCCCAAATATCCCGACACTTCCCCCACTTTCCAAATGGTCCTTACGCACCACAAATTACCCTACCCCCTTGGCATTAGCATGCTCCAAATCCTACTCCACCATAGCCACATTTAGGGCTCCCACCACCTGTTTAACAACTCCATTCCAAGATTTGTTAAACACAGAAACATCATCCTCCAATTCGGCCTCAGATTGGTTGTCTTGATCAAAGATCTCACCCGTGAAAGAGAATGAGTTAGAGTTATTCATAGTACTTCCTAACACATCATCCCCCTAGGGAAATTAACATCCTGAGCTGGTTTTCCTAAGAACAACATTCCTTTGCATCAACTATGGATTTCCTACAAAGACAATAGAAAGTTTGCAAGTTTAAAAAAAATCCTATTGACATTTTATAGCATAGGAGTTTAGAAATATGCATTTAGGAAAAGAGAACCCCATAGGTATATTTATGTATACTCATGCAAAAATCATCCTATATCGATCCTTGGTTGTCGAATCAACTGCAATCAACATGCCCATCATCCTCGCCATCCCTAGAAAGACTTCTAGCTCCCATAACTCCAGAGAAATTCCTATGAGGTAGATCCAGACAAAGAGGGTATGAAGGAAAACATCTTGAGGTATACCAAGAACTGACCAATGGAAACTTAAAACAAAATTTCCACAAAACCAAGCCCCTCTTGTGGTACTCACTGAAAATTTGTCTCATTTTAGAGACAAAAGATAAATCCCTCTCCTAAAAGAACACAAACTTCAACTTTGTAGCTCCATTTTCTTCTAAACCACTCCATCACATAGTCTATATTTGGTCGTAATACTACAAAACTTCCTACAAGTTCATGTCTATATCTCTCCTTGGATCTTTCAGTATTGAACTTCAGGATGTCTAAGCATGGTTCTACATTCTTCCACACAAGAATAAGCTTGGGAGGTTCCCTGTTTTCCTGTTCAAACAAATTTACCTCCCAAGTGCTACCTCCTCGCATTGCAATCACCATGGTTCCTTCTTTTTACTACAATGATGACTATTGTACTAAATGACAAAATGAAAAATAAGAACAATGTGGTAAAAGTAATGTTATACAACCTTGTTATCAACACCCAATTAGCAATAGTAAAGGTAGATTTAAAAACTTGTTTTTTCTTAAGGATTTATCTTGGCTGATTTTTAGGATCTAATTTTTTTATCAATTGGTGATTTTATTTTGAGTAGTTCTTTTCAGAAATTAATAACATTAAATATTTAAATTATTAGGCCATATCAAGTTTATATAATATCTCTGATAATATATTATTTTTCTTTTTGAACTATAGACCTCATGCACATGGGTGGAACTTTCTACAGTGTTTTTGGTATCCACATTTATCCATAAAATATGTTGTCTTGGAATTTCTACATCATTTCTGGTATCCATGTTTATCCATCAAATAGGTTGGTTGAAAGACATTTATCAGACATATAATCTATTCAGGATCTTTTTTTAATACAATTACTATTTAATTTATGTATGCATCGATAGCAACATAAAATCAAAAACTAGTAACAAAGTATAGTCGACTTTTGAAATAGGAATAAAAAACTTATACTTGACTTATATTAGATTATTATGTATTTGAAAATTTCCTTTCCTTAAACAATAAGATCTTAAAACTAAATATGTTTGATCTATATGAACTCTTGCTTATAGTAAAATGGGAAGGGAGGTTCCAAGGCATCCCTCTAGTAATTTTATGAGAACTAATATAAAGTGAGGTGCATGGTAAAAGTAGCCAAAGGTGTTGAGACCTAATAAATGTAGACAACATATCATAGGCTTTGCTAATGAGCTCAATCATTATGATAATTATAAATTTTTTGGTTATTTTAAATCCTCTGATTTTGGAAATAGGTGGAAGGTCTGAGAGAAATATAAACTCTAGTGGTGCTAGCTTGAATTATTTTGATTTATCATCAACTCAGTCATTTTGTATTCATCAAGATGACGTTCTAATCTTTGTTCGATCACTCTTCATCTTCTAATAAGCTTATGAAAAAAACCATAAAAGAGTATTATATATTTGTGCTAAAGAATATGGATCTATGTAACGACCACCCTTTTGACGCATAAAACTGAAGACAAAACTCAATACTTAATTAGGAAAAATATATAATTTTTTTTAAACGGGTTACAACAAGATATAATCAACTAGGTTTAATTGTTTCTTGTTTAAAAAATTTCACACATTTGTAAAGTTGTTGAATATGAAATTAATAATTAACATTATTACTTTACACTAACACCATTTCGAGATAAATTCATTTCTAGGGTTTCCATTAATTCACCTTAATTAAAATATCAACTAGGCCAATATTTCCTAAGTTAGTTTAATTCTTACTTCTCACAACAATTAACAATGATTCCCCCCACCAAGTTATCTAACTAAACATTTCAATTTCCAATTAATTAACCTTTAAATTAATTAGCTAAATTACTCCTTTAACAATTATTATTTAATAAACCCTTACAATTCCAACGACATTTCTTTACTTAACATTCTAAGACTAAATTTTCCACTTACCCTAACCATTAATTGGCCTCATTAATTAGATAACTATACTGTTGAAATATTTTGCACTTGTGCAGAAATGGGCAACTGAAAACTTTGTTATGATGTATAGCATTGGTGAAGTATGGCTAAGCTAGGGGATATTTTTCAGATTATGTCATTACTGCTGATTTATTTAAAAGATTACCTGAAATCTGCAGCTATGTGTGCTATTACAAAACATAATAGATCACATAATCTACAATTTCATGTTACCTTCAGCAAAAGAACACATGGGACCTGAAGGAAAATTGTGTTGTCTTGATGAAGACACCAAATTGTAGAATAGGTGAAGTATCGAGTTTTGGGACAAAAAACATAAGTGCAGATTGTAGAAATAAGAGTTCATTACTGGATGTTACAGGTTTTCTAAATTCTATCATTCATGATTAAAACATTCGATTATATTACTGAGTTGTTTAGTTCATCGTACAATCCATACAGAAATATGAAATGCCGAAAGAAATATACAACTCATTTATAAAATTCAATGTTTTATTAATAAGGAAATTTCAAATGTTCCCACACAATCCATGGGATGTAACTAGAAAGTAAAGTACAACTACTTAAATAAGAGGTACACATGCATGAAAGAGAAAGTAAAGGAGTATGAGTGAACCCATCATTTCCTTGGGGTTTTATTTCTTCGATTGAAGTATCTCCATTTCTATCTTTTGTTCCTTCTTCATCTCCATTGTAGAAGCCATTGTACCTGAAAGGAAGAAAAGTTAAATGTCAGTTACAAGCTCAGGGATCAATTCATATTCCTAAACTGTCCTATTTCGTGCATATGAATCTTTTAATAACAGGAGATGTATTCTACTTGAATATCAAACTATATAAATGCCTTATTCCCTCAAAAAGAAAAGGAGAAAAGAAAGGAAAACTATGGACATAAGAGAGGCCAAAAATCCTGAGTATTTTCTAACTATTTTCTTAAGTATACAGGTATAAGTTGTAGCCAGGAAGAATGTAACTCAAAGTTTCAGTAATCATTCTAAAATGGAAGAGGTTACAGTATAGAAGAGAGAATGGAAAATAGGAGCACATGTTTTAGTTTACAACTAAAGAAGAAGAATCAGATGTCAATAAGGTAAAGTTAACTAGAAAAAAAGGATTACAACTAAAATGGAAGGAAGAAAGAATTCTGGAAAAAAAATTCTAGGGATGCACCATGTAAAATCAACATTTCAAATTTTCAGCAATGTCAGAAATACTACTATCAAGGAAATAAGGTATCTAAGTAAGAGAAAAAATTTACATTATTTCAAAAAAGCATCTAAATCAAGGCTTATGCCTGAAAACGGTGTTAAAATTAAATAAAGAATTTTTTACAATTTCCAGAAAGCCACTTACAAGGGTCCAAAAATACAAATGCAGCTACAAGTTACAAGAATGTTTTCCAGATAGAATCCATTTAGACAAGTAAGATTCAAGTACATTTGTATCATTTGAAGCCCTTAAATAAAAAAAACGTGAAGTTATAGAACTACAAGAAGCTAGCATGCAAACTAGAACTCCTAGCCATTAGAAAAATAGTGGAAATGAAATATGTAAAGCCCAGATTTAGCTTAGGAGGATGAACCTGAAAATGAGAAATTACAGAAATGGAAAATCACAGATCCACATTTCTTCACTTTAGAATATCGAAAATTATTTTAGCATTGAAAATAAGTAGAGCTTACATATCTCTTCCACAAGTTTCAAACTCATCCAATAAAAGGCCCAAACATGGTAATTTTCACATAACCATCCAAATAATGCAAACTCATTAATGAGTATAAATCAGAAGCAGAGTTCCTATAGAGTTCACTCTATAAATGATATTTTTCAAAAATTTCTATTGATGAATTTTGAAAGGAAAAAGAGGCTAATCATATACAATACAACCATATTGTAAAGCTCAAAACAGAAATCCGAATACCCATATTTTATAATATGTAGATCTACAGTTCTAAAATACCATATAGAACTCGAAGTAGCATTCAGAAAAGGAAGAACATGAATTTGAGGAGTATGAATTCAAAACCACAAAGTTTACAACAAGACAAGTGCCAAATTCATGCATTTTCAAAGGAAAATATGAGTACCTAGTTGAAACTTACCGGTTCTAAGTAAAAATTTCAGTAAATCCTTGAGGTAAGGTCGAAAAATAAATAGACCCAGAAAGCTTGAGCTCAAAAAAAAATTCAACTCGAAAAAACCAAGGCCGAGCCACGAAGGTCACAAGAAATGCAATGAAAAAATGAGTATTAGTTTCAGAGGTCGAAATGGAAAAAACTAAGTAACAACGAAACATAGAGGTCAGGAAAACTTACCTTCCCTCATCAAACGGTGATGGACATACCAAGATATGGTGGTTGATTCAAAAGGAAAACCCGCAGAGACAAAAAATATACTGGTGCTCGATCCTTTTGACCACAATATCTCACAAAACACTCAGATCTCAAAGTGATTAACCTTGGCAGCCACTTCAAAAGCAAACTCAAGTCTAATGGACTTTGCCATAAAGACCAAATAGAACTCAACTGAGCTTCAGGATTAGCAACAATGGCAGCCATTAAAGAAACCATGGTTTTAAAAAATATACAGATGCATGAATGGTTCAAAAAACCAAGAATGAATTGGAAACAACTTCAATAATCAGATCAATGGTGTAAAATAAAATTCCAGGGCTTTTCCCGCATAACAAAAACCAAATTAAGTGATCATTATGGGTCGAATCCACCCTTTAGCTTGCAAACTTGAGAGACAATTCAACAGGACTCAACCACGGTTGAAGCATCGACATTCAGAAAGCATCAAGGATGAAAATCAAAGGCCGAGGATCATGCCCAGAGCTCAAAACAATTGACTACAGTCAATCCCATTGACCACATTCAATGGAAAGTTAGAAACCCTAACCATGAGTCCAAAGATCAACGGCCTAAGATCTCAAAGTACACAGATCGACAGTTTAAAATCATCACCAAATTTCCAAAAAGAATCAACCTAAGTTATGTTTCCACCGACAAAACGCAAGGAAGGGTGAGTCACTATGGAGAAGGCACCATCCCACGTCATCAAATTAAACAAAATCATTGCATTCAAAATTCAAACGATCAACTATAGTCCAAACTTTAAATAATTCCAAAAGCCGACTAAATTATTCCACAATGATCACCGAAAAGGTGAATTTCTAAACTATATACTATTCAAACATGTAAAGCTGACAAGTATTACATGGTCATGTATAATGAAAAGGTGGCAGACTATATAGTGTAGAATATGTCAAAGAATCAAGGGTGGCCAAACCACGGTGAAGTGCAAAGGTGGTCCCCACTATATAAGGAGCTAGAGTTGAGTTACAGAGGGTCACTCATGTGATCATTAGAAGACAAAGAAATGTCAACATCAGGCTTGGAGGTGCCCATCAAGATAGATGTTTGGATGAACTGTTTTTTTGTAAAATATTGCAAAATAATGTAATTAATTTTTCTCATTCACAAGAGTTATTTTTGCATGCTTCATAAGAGGTCAGAATAGAGAAGGAGACAAAGTTGCATGCTCATGGAGATAGACTTACCTAACAAGCAATTTTATTTTTAGCAAATTATTCACCCACCATTATTAAAATAGAATAATCAACTTTGGTTGACTGAGATGTAATCAGAGGCTATTAATGCCTCTTGTACTAGTTTCTATTATGTTATCCCTTTATTTATTATTAAATAAAGGATAAAAATAAGATGCACGGGTGAGTACAGCCGTAGTCTATTTTTAGGAAGGGTGGGAATTTTTTATTTTTACTATATATTGTGTGCCTTTGCAAAGAAAAAATAAGGACTTTTTGGATATAGGAGTACTGAAGAAATTTTTTCCACTTTTGCCTTCTGAGTATGAAGTATTTTCTACCTTCCCAATTATTTGCAATCCTGTGTATGTTTCTATTAGTCTTGTGAATTGAAATTACCTGATTAATCATTTTACCCTTTTGCAAAATTCAGTAATCTCTGAATGATATTAATGTGCATGTTTAGCTTAGTAGTATTGTTGTGATAATATCCCTCAATACCTCAAAGTTTTTAACCCTTAACATTCTGCAGAAGAATTGTTTGGTTCGTGCATCAAGAATCCTTTCACATATCAATTGTGCGTAGACTCAATCAAATCCATCATACAAATTTGGTGTATCACCTTAGTTTTAATTACTTTATAGTCATTTTTTACCCTTGAACCCCAGAATAAGTTTAGGATACACCAACAAGGAACTGGCCTTGATATCGAAGACTCACCTCAAAATAGGTATACCCACAGACCTGAGGTGTTTCCATTGTATCTATGAAAGAGAGAGATCAAGTTTTGCAAGCTTAGAAAACCTATAGCCATCTCTCTATAGGTTGCACTTTAAAAAGATAGCAATGTTTGGCATGCCCAATGGGACATAATCAGATCTGTGTGTAAGTTATGACAGATTCATAGTAGATTTACAATAGTTACAAAGTCACTTTCGGGAGAAAAATGTAACATTTTATTCTCAATATTTTAAGATCTTTTGGAAACTTTGTTAAGCTGATATCAAACCAATATTGTAGTATAATTCATGCCTAAAGTGACTACAAGATCATCGGTAAGAGGAATTCCTCCTGATTTTTTATCTTTACCTTTGAATTCTGCTAGGAGGAGAAGAGTTGGTAATACTTTACCTTATAATAGACCTAGTTTTGACAACCTTCCTCCTGATATTCCTTCACCATGTATAAATTTATCTATTAACATCCCAGTTTTTGAAATGGCTATTCAACCTCCAAGGAATTTTATGACCTTTACTAATGGCAGCCCATTAGCAATCCCGGTTTACCATGACATCCCCAATGCTGGCATGAAATTTTTTCCATCATTCACGGGTGAAAATCAGGTTACACCTGCTAAACATATCAAATATGTTGTAGTAATATGTGCAGTCCATAATATCACTCATGAAGATGTAGCTTTAAGACTTTTAGCTGCATATTTTAAAGGGAAAGCCTTGTAATGGTATAAAAACCTAGAAATTAGAAGCATAAGAACTTGGTATGACTTAGGTGAAAAATTACTGAAACAATTCCAAGATAATTCAAATCATTTGTTCGTCATTGAACAATTTTCTACTATTAAAACAACCCCTCATGAGTACATGTCTAGTTTCAATATCCATTTTGCTAGGACTTGGGAAAGAATCCCAGCAAGTCTTAAGCATCAAGATGACTACACTTTCCTTTATTACCTTAGAGCTTTGAATAGTGATATTTCCGCTATGATTCAATGTATGGGAGGTAATACTCTTTTGGATGCTTGTGATATTGCTATAAAATCTGAAAACAACCTTATTCAAGCTGGAAAATTAGCACCAAGGCCTTCAATGCCATTTTTTGCAAATTTAGCACCTATTCCTCATCCTATTACAATCATAGAACCTGCTATTGTAGCCCCATCAGATGATGTATTTAAAGATTTGTATACTATGGAGAATAAATTAACCTCACTTGAAAACATAATCACATTACCTAGTAGACACTATCAGGATCCTTATCATCAAAATCAATAGAATCAACAAAACAGGCAGCCTTATCAACATAATCAAAATTATAGGCAACCTTACTAGTAAAGGCAGTTTGACCAAAAGGATCCTAGTTCATCTAATGCTTTAGTCCCAATTAATATGGATACATTAGATTGGTGTTAACCTTGTAGTCAACCTCATTCAACTACAAGTTTCCCAAATGGTTTTTTTAATCTGAATCTTGTTTCACAACCTCAATCTGAAACATTGTTCATGCCTCAAATGGAGGGTGAGCAACAAGAAACTCATGTTTAGAAAGAACCTGAATAGAATTTAGTCTATTTTAATGAGGATAATTTCATTACCATCACTACTAGGGCTCAAGGAAAAGGTGTTGTGAAAGTCAAAAACAAAAAAGTAGGCCTATCCTTCCTACTTTCAGTGATAAAACATCATCTACAGTTCCGAAGTTAGCCAACAATCTTGTTGTTCCTCAAAAAATAGCAAGTGTTCTAGTTGATAAAGGCCATCGAAAACAGCTACAGTCTGACCCAAGAAGACTGTTTATACCTTAGATATCCAAGGCAACTGAAGCAGAATCTATTTTTGCTAAGACCTACTCCAAGACAGATGAATCTTTCTATAGAATAGTTGCTTATTTTAACATTGTTGATATAATGAAAAAACATAACGTTAACATCTCAATGTGGGATGCTCTATGTATTCTTGGATAGCAAGATTTACTTTCTCATGAACTAGCTAAGATCCAAATTTATTCAAATACAACAGAAAAGGAAGTTCAGAAGGTAGACATGGTCCTTGGAATGTTTGAACATGACCAAATTAATTAAGTTAAGTGGATGGTCTAGAAAGTTCTGACTTCTCATGACATCAAGAAACCACCACCATTTTTATTCATCATAGATTATTGGAGAACATCTAGTTCACAATTGCATGGTGGACAGTGCCGCAAGTAGCATAGTTATGCTAAAAGAAATTACAGAAAAGTTGGCTCTACAGTATGAGCCTACAGAAAGGAATGTATTACAACATGATGAAACTGCAACCAATACATTTGGTGTAATAAAAAATTTAGAGGTGACGTTACATGCTTGCCAAAATGTTTCTATTATGCAAGATGTTACTGTTGTGGACTTTCCTACATATTTTACTTTATTCTTATCTAGAGAATTCACAACAAAAATAGGAGGTTATCTCTCTTCAGATTGGTCCTTATTTTTTACTACTCATTATGACACCAAAGTTACTATCAATTCAAAACCATTTGCTAGATTTCACATTGAGCCTCACTCTCCAAATATGGTGGCTAATTATTCAGCTTTAGATCAGTCTGACTTTGATGAGGTAGCTCAGGTTTCAACATTAGATGGTGTTTCTAACATGTTTATGGATGAAAATATAGTGGAAGAACATGCTCATGATCCTTTTATGGAATTTGAAGAACACCTTTTTGGTGTGTATTGTATGCATGAAGAAAATACACCACTTCCCTTGCTGTCCAAAATAAAAGATTGGTCAGATGATAAACAATGTAGAAGCAGGAGCAGGAATTTCAAAATCTCGGTGAGCAGGAATGGGTGCAGGACATAGGTGATCCAAAGATCAAGGAGTAGCATGCAGGGACCCAAGGATTGGGACATGCAGGAGGTAATATTTCTATATGAAATTCATGGGATGATAGGATTTTAGGCCAGAAAAAGGATGTGGATCATCATTCTCTGAACGAAAATATTATGACTGGTGAAAAAGATGGTATGATAAGCCTTGATATCCCTGATGGGTTAGCATGGTCGGGCTAGATCTAGGATGGAATACAATCTGGTTGGAAAATTTTATAGATGAAGACCAAATGTGGAATGGTTTTGTGATTGGGCTAAAAGAAAGTGGAAACTGAAGGGAGAATTAGATATTTCATCCTATGTGAATGGGGTTTTTTCATTATAAACCTTTCAAACCAGGAGGACTACAAAAATATTTTTTTTGGTGGTCCTTGGTTTATGGGTAGATCGAGTCTACTTATTCAAAAATGGACTCCAATTTTTGACCCATTTAAGGAAAAACCAGATGAGTTGCCTATCTGGGTGAAACTTCTGGGACTACCTATGGAATTTTTGGGAAGATGAGATTCTAAGAGCAATAGCGAATACTTTGGGGTCGCTGATGGTGTTTGATCCCGTAATAAGGGAAAGAAAAAGACTAATGTATTCTCATTTTTGTGTGACCATCCCAGTGGGTAATATTTTAACAAAATAAATTCTTCTTAAATCTAAATTTGGTGAGTGGACTGAGAAGGTTGAGTATGAATCCTCTCCTTTGGTTTGTCATAAATGTAGGAGGATCAGACATGAACAGAGGCAGTGTAATGAGGGTAAGAAAGGTAAGTAGATATATTAAAAAAAGGAAAAGGAACAACCTATGTTGTAGGGGGAAATGAGTTATTTACAACAACAATTTGCGTCTTTAAATAAATTTCAGCTGTTGGAAGATGAGGAAAAGGAATAGGAAGGTGAACATGAGAATGTTTCACAAGATGGAAAAGAAAATGTGTTGGAAAGTGGGGATTAAAAGGAGGAAGGTGAATAAATTCAAAATCAAAAGCAGGATTCGAATGAGGAATTTTTGGGGTTGGAGGGAGATAGAGGGAACCTCAAAGTCCAATAAAATTTTCGTTTAGTAATCAGGAATCGAAGGAGGAGAACTTGATGTCTCAGATAGAGGAAGTTCCTTGTTCCTTAAATTTGGAAAAATCAAGGGTAGAGAGGGAGGAGAAGAGGGTCTCTATAAGAAGTACTCAAAAACAAGACAAAGGTAAAGTAGATTGTGGAAAGGCTCCAACAAAAAAGATAAATATCTCAAATAAGGATAGAAGGGAGAAATTTGCTACTAAGGAAATAGATTCAGGTAGACAATGCTCCATTGAGGAGGGTATTACTCCAAATAAATGGAAATGAAGGTTATTTCTTGGAATATAAGGGGGATTAATAACCCAAAAAAACAAAATATTTTGTCTTCCTTTAGATAGAAGAATAAGCTTGGTATTCTTTTAATCCAAGAAACGAATATGTCAATTGGAAAAATGAAGGAAGTTAAGAATAGATTTTGGTTTAGTTCTATGATTTAAAGTGTATCATCGGTGGAAGCTTCAGGAGGTTTGGTCACCTTTTGGAATCTAGATGATAGAAAAGGTAAATTGTTGTTTTATTCCCAGAATCATGTTGTTATTTTATTGAAAAAGAAACTAGATGGTTATGAGTGGATATGCTCTAATATTTATGCCCCAAATTCGGTGATTGGAATAAGGAAGATTTGGGATGATATAATTATGTTTCATAGCCAGTATCAAGATTTAAATTGGTTAATTAGAGGGTATTTTAATACTCCTCTTTGTATGGAAGACAAAAAAGGTGGGTATGGGGCTTATATTGATAGTATGGAGGATTTTTCTGACTTTATAACTTTCTGTAAGTTGGTGGATATTGAATCAAGAGGAAAACTCTTTACTTGGTCAAATAGGAGATTGGGGGATGACCTGATTCAAATTAAGTTGGATAGGTTCTTCATAAATCTATCTTGGTTTCAAAATTTGAAGGGATATGTGGTGGCTTTTCCTCATATTGGATCAGATCATAGCCCTATTTGTCTTCATACAAGTTTAAACAAAGAGGTAGGTGGAAGGCCATTCAAGTTTTTCAAGATGTGGCTTCAGTATCCTGGTTATGAGGAAGAAGTTAGGTTGAGTTGGCAAAATAATGTTAGAGGAATCTGATGTTTAAAATGGTAGCAAAATTAAAATTTTAAAAAACTAGGATGAAGGTGTGGAATAAAGAGACTTTTGGTAACATCTTTTCTCAAAAATCTATGATTAGTGAAGCTCTGAAGAAGGTGGAGGAGGAGGTTGAAGTTTCTGGTTTTACGTTAGAATTAAAAGATAAGGAGAAATATATTTTGACCGAGTATGATAATCTGGAAGTGAAAGAGGAGGCCTACTGGAAACAAAATTCTAGGGTGAAATGGTTAAAGGAAGGGGGGTAGAAATACTAAGTTTTTTCATTTCACTGCTTCTTTGCATAGGAACAAAAACTTCATTGGCTAAATTGAGGATGAGAGGGGAGTTATGTTAAGTAACTAGGGTGATGTCTCATAGGAATTTGTTAGATTATTCTCTCATCTTCTTGCAGCTGATAAGGATCTCGAAATGGGTAAGGAAAGTGACATTGCAAATATTTTTCAATCTGTTATCTCTCTTCAGGAAAATGCAGAATTGATAAAGATTCCTTCTGCTGATGAAATTGCAACTGCTATTTTTTATCTTGATGGGGATAAATCCTCGGGCCTGGATGGTTTTCCCTGCATTGTTTTTTCCAATCCTTTTGGTAAATTATTCACAAGGATGTGGAAGAGGTTGTACAGGATTTCTTTGAAATCGTAAATTGATATAGGAAGTTAATACTACTTTCATTGCCCTTATGCTTAAGGTGCAAGGGGGGAAAAAGTTTCTGATTATTTTCCTATAAGTTTTGTGTAATACGGAGTATAAGATAATAAATAAGATTATTTCCTTAAGATTAAAAGGGTTGCTAGAACATTTTATTTATGATAATCATGGAGCTTTTGTGGATGGAAGATAGATTCTATATAGTGTGATAACTATCAATGAGGCAGTTCATTCGGTTGAAGTTTCAAAAAGGGCAGCTATGATGCTTAAAATTGATGTGAACAAATCCTATGATAGAATTTCATGGAGATTCCTAAAAATTATTTTGGGGGAAACTAGGTTTTCACAGACATTTTATAAATCTGATTATGGAATGCATTTCAAATCCTAAATATTGTATTTTAGTCAATGACAAGGTAGAGGGTTTCTTCTCTATGGGGAGGGGTCTTAGGTAGGGAGATCCTCTTTCTCCTTTTTTTTATATCATTGTTTCCGAGACTTTGAGTAGACTCCGTGTTGATTACAAACAAAAAAATAAATTGCATGGTTTAATCATTTCTAACGGTATAGATCCTATAATTTTACAACAATTTGTGGATGATACCTTTCTCTTGGGAAAGGCTACTCAGGAGGAGGTGTTGGGTTTAAAAGAACTAGTGCAAGATTTTTAGTAGGTTACGGGTCAGCTTATAAACTTCAGGAAAAGCTTTGTTATGTTTTTCAATGTTGATTTGGAAGTCCAAACTAGAATTACAGATATATTGGCTTTTACTATTCAGGAGTTTCTGTGTTCTTATCTTGGAATGCCTTTGTTTAGGGGGAGGATGTAGTTGGAAATTTTGAATCCTCTTATCTTGAGGTTCCAAAAGAAGTTGGCAACATGGAAAGGAACTTTTCTTTCTCAAACAGGTAAGCTTCAGTTGTTGCAGAGTTGTCTCCAAAGTATGGTGGTTTATCTCATGTCTATGTTTATAATGTCGGTAAAGGTTTCACAAATTATTACAAATATTCAACGTAGGTTCCTATGGTCTAGTACATAAAAAAAGGATAGACTTCCTCTGGTGGCTTAGGATAGAGTCACACTCCCCAAAGGAGTAGGGGGGTTGGGGTTTGAAAGATATTCATAGTATGAATTTAGCTCTTATGGTAAAAATTGGGTTGAGGTTGGAGCATGAACAAGGGCTATGGAAAAGAATCCTTAAGGAAAAGTACTTAATGTCTAATCAGGTGGCTTTTATCTCTAATGATGTGTTACCTAAAGGATCCTTTTTTTGAAGAGGTTTGGGTAAATGTAGGGATATTTTACTTAAAGGTTGTAAATGGAAAGTTGGTAATGGCTCTAAGATTACATTTTGGGAAGAATGGTGGTTGATGGAGGCACCATTGGACAATCAAGCTCCTTTAAGGGAGTTGGTGAATCATTTCCAGCTATCGGTGGGAACTTGGGTTAGAGATTACTAGGAGGTTTTTAATTGGGGTTGGTCTTGGAAACTTTTGGTTATGGACGGGATGAATTCCATTTAGCAGGAAAGTATAAGAACCTTAAATCAAAACTTAAGAGGTCTACATATATTGGTGGGGCAGAGGGAGGATGAAAAGCTTTGATTTTTGATAAAGGATGGCAACTATTCAGTTAAATCAGGGTATGGTATAGCTAGGATTTGTTCCCCCTTTCAAAGATTGTGGAAAAATCTCTGGGACAAAGACCTTATCCCTAGAGTAAATTTGTTCTTATGGCATGTCATTCAGAACAAGATCTTAACTATTGAAAACTTGCAGAAAAGAGGTATGATTATTCCTAACTGGTGTGTTCTATGTAAAAATAATAATGAGTTGGTTCAACATCTTTTTATACACTGCCCTTTCTCACAGAAACTTATGGCTTATATTTTAAAAAAATTCAAATAATGTGGCTATATCTGGAGACTTTTGCTGACTGGTATGAACTATGGACTACTCCATTTGTTTCTCTGAATCTGGCTAAGGTTTGGAGTTTTCTTTTGCCTCATTTTATATGGGGAATTTGGTTGAAACGGAATGTTAGAATCTTTAAGGAAAATAAAAAAAAATCTGAGAGGGTGGGAAGTGGGATTCTGGGATCTTTGAGAAACAATTTGTATATTGTAAAAATTAAGGAGAGAGGGGTTCTACCTTACCATAAGCAGGAAATTATTCACTCCCTTAGAATGAGAGTGAATAATTCTTCTATGGTAAAAACTATGGAGAGAAGAAATGTAAAATGGTCTAATCCTCATGAAGGGTGTATGAAGCTTAACTTTGATGGAGCTGCGAAGGGGTGTTTGGGGTTAGCTGTGGTAGGTGGAATTATTAGAAATGATGCTGGTAAAATGGAGGTTGCTTATGAGGAGGCTATAGGTAACAAATCTAACAATTATGTTGAAGCCTATGCAATGTTAATTGGGTTAAAATGGGTGAATTACTTATATATCAAGAAGCTCTATGTGGAAAGAGATTCTCAATATATAATTAATGTGATGAATAGTAAGGTAAGACATCACATTAATATATAACCCATTATTAAAGATGCAAAAACTATAATCTCAAATTTTGAAATTATTTTGTTTCAGCACGTGTATAGGGAGGCAAATGGATGTGTGGATAATTTAGCAAATGTGGGAATTTTAAGTAATCATAAAAATTGGTGGAGGGAGGTGGAAGGGCTACTGATAAGGACAAAGGACTAACTCAATGAAGAAAGGATATCTCGAGCATTAGAATGGAAGTGCTGAGATTTGGGAAATTTTTTCATTATGAGTGTATTTAGTTTTCCTAATCATTTTTTGGGGTGCCGTGGGGGAGAAGATCCATTTAAATCGAAGTTTGGGAGGTTTGGAGAAATTCAATAGTTCATTTTCTACAGACAAAGGAAGTTGGGGGGATCCAGAGTAAGGGTTGAGCTGTCATCGTCGTCTAGCCTAGAAAGGGACACTTTTATCTGGGAGATGTTCCAAGCGGGTGGTATTTCATCTTTCATTCAAAGGTTGAAGGGATTTGATGAGGTCATTTCTTAGGAATTTGACCTCCCCTGGAAGAACGGTCTGGTTACGATGAGAGGAGTCAGTTTTCTGGTCTCAGAAGATTTAATTAGTAAGGTTGCTAATATGGATTGTGATGGAAGTAAGGTTTACAAGGATAGATATCACCTGGAGGAGGAAGTCAAGATATTTTTGGGGGACAATGAAAGAATTTGTTTTATGGAAGATGGAATAGATCACATTTCTTTGCTAGTTCGGTGGGCAGAGGTTTGTTTTCATCTTATGAAGTATATTACTCTTGATGGAAGATATAGGAAGGTTCACTCTCATCATTTCACGCTGCTTAACCACTTCCGAAGGAACCATAAGATTAGTATTCCCTTTTATCTTCTTAATTCTCTGAGTGGCTTGGTTACAAAATTCAAAGAGAAGAAAGATGTCTTGATTTTACATCAAGGTTTAATTTTACTACTGGTTACTGTGGGAAAGCCTTTTTTGAACAAAAAGGGGTTTAGTATGCATATGGAAAGTGACTAGGAAGATCATATTCCTTTGGCTGATCATGCAAAGTTATTTAAAATGAAGGAAAGGGCTAGGAAGGAGCTGAACATGGTCTCGCCTTTGCAGGATATTTCTGATGAGGGGGATGAAGAAGGGGAGAAGGATACGGTTTTTTTATTTATTGTAAGCAAAGTGGAAGCCTTGGAAGAAGCTGTTACCCAAGTGAAAACTCAAAATAGGAATATTCTTAGGGGTATGCAACAGTCAAATGGGGAGATAAGATCTTCGGAGAATAGGGTGGAAACCCTTCAAGGTTTAGTGGAAGGAGTAAATAGTAAAAGGAAAATTTTTGTAGGTACTAGTGGAGAGGTTGGAGCGGGGATGAGCTCTCATACTACCTAGAACCAGAAATATTTAGGCCCTTTTGCGACCTTCTTGCGCACTGGTGGTCTATGTATAGTTTCTTTTGTTTTCTGTTGTTTTCCGTTAGGGATTTTTGTTTGGATCAATGGTCTTGTTGATCCTGCCCAAGTCTTTTTGTCTCGGTTTTTTTTATAGATATTTTGACTAGTCTCTAAATTGTATTGTAATATCTTTCTTGTAAATGGTCCTTTAGAGCCTTTTCCAAATTATTATCTATAAAAAAAATAAAAGATTCAGTAAGAGGGATTTGGAAGCTTCATTTTGATGGAGCTAAGAACAAGAAAGGATAGGGAGTAGGTTTGATGCTCACTTCCCCAACGAACGAAAGGTATTTCTCAGCTTTGAGTCTCCAATTTTCATGTACTTGTAACGTAGTTGAATATGAAGCATTAATTCATGGCTTACTTTGGGCCAGAAAGAGAGGTATCAACATGCTACAAATTTTTGGTGACTCTAATTTGGTTATCAATCAAGTAAGAAATTTCAATGTTTGTAAGAATCCATTAATGAAGTCTTACAGACATAGAGTTTCAGACTTAATGGAAGATTTCAATGCTATTAACATTCAATCTATTCCTAGAACTGAAAACAAGCATGCAGATAGACTTGCAATAGTTGGGGCTAGTTTTGAAGTGCTGGAACAAATTGAAAATAGAAAATCTAGCCTCATATAAAGCTAATTGTCAGGCCCTCAATACCTGATAATGATTCAAATTGGAAAGTATTTTGAAAGTGATGATCAAATTTACAGGTTTTTATAGCAAGAATTTGAGTTTTCTACAGTTAATCAAGATAAATTACAACACTTATATGGTGACCAGATTGTTCAGTTGAAGATCCAATAAACTTGCCTCGAGGTCTAGTCACATTGGAAGACATCTTTAGCACTGATGATCAGTTAAGAAAATACAAGACTAAGATGTCAACCCATGCTGATAATTATGAAGAGATTTCAATTGATGAAGGGAAAAATTTATTCCTTGGAAAGGTATGTTCCTTAGCTAAAAAACAGTCATTTATTAATCTTTGTAAAGAATTTAAATATGTTTTTGCTTGGAAATACCAAGACCTGAAAGGATTTGATCCCAGTTTGGCACAACATACTATCAAATTACAGCCAAACTCTAAACCATGTTAGGCAGAAACAAAGGCCTGTAAATCCCAGAATAGAACCTCTTATGAGAAAAGAGTTATCTAAGTTGATTGAATTAGGTATTATCTTTCTAGTTAAGCATTCAAGTTGGGTAGAAAATCTTGTTCTTGTTAGGAAGAAGAATGGAGAAATCAGATTATGTGTGGATTTCAGATATCTTAAAAAATCTTCTTTAAAAGATCATTACCCACTACCAAAATATGGATATTTTGAGAACAGTCTCAGGTTCAGATAGACTATCTCTTCTAGATGGTTATAGTGGATATAATCAGATTTTAGTCCGAGGAAGAAGATAGATATAAAACATATTTTACCACCAAGTGGGGTACTTATGCTTACAAAAGGATGCCTTTTGGTCTTTTAAATGTTGGTGCAATGTTTCAACGTGCAATGGACATGGCTTTTCACAGCTTATTAAATAAATGCATCGTTGTTTATTTAAATGATGTTACTACATTTTCAAAAGATTTTGAAGAACATCTAATGCATTTAAGGCAGACTTTTCAGTTGTGCACGAAATTTGGAATATCCTTGAATCCACTTAAGTCTATCTTTTTAGTACATCAAGGGGAAATTACTTGGTCATATTGTTTCCAAGCAAGGTTTAGCAATTGATCCTTTCAGGATCGAAGCCATATCACAACTATCATTGCCTCATCATAAGAAGGCATTACAGAGTTTTCTAGGAAAAATCAACTTTGTTAGAAGATTTGTTTCCAGATTTTGCAGCATTGGTTAAACCACTGACAACTATGCTAAAGAAAGAGAAAACTTTCTCTTGGACCAGTGAAGGGAGAGAAGGATTTTGAATCAATAAAAGTAGTTATCTCTCAAGCTCCTACTCTTGCAAATCCAAATTTTGATAAATATTTTACAATGTATGCACTTGAGGAGCTGAAACAATCTCAGCTATATTAACTCAAGTCAATGATACAAATATTGAGCAGCCTATTGCTTTCTTTGGACAGAGCTTGCATGATTATGAAACAAGGTACACATTTCTTGAAAAACAAGTAATTTCAGTAGTCAGAGGACTAAATAATTTCAAGTATATGCTTTCAAACAATAAAATCCATGTTCTTGTTTCTCATCCAAGTGTGAAAGCATTCTTACTAAATAAAGAATTGAATGAGAAAAGAGATCAAACTGGATAATGAAGGTCATGGAGTATGATGTTGATATTCAAGTTGCTAAGACAGTTTGAGGGAAAGTTTTATGTGAACATCTCATTACTGATATGGAAAAATAGCAAGCTACAGAACCAGACGATTCAAAACAGCATGCTAAAATTACGTATCAGTAATCGAACACCATGGTCCAACCAGAAAATCAGCAACCTGAACTTGCTCAAGAGATTCATGAATCAAGGTGGATGACTAATTTGGTTAACTACTTACAACATGTCACCTATCTGGAAGGTATGGAAAAAAATAAACGAAGATATTTCAGGTTACAATTTGTTCCCTATCTCTTTGTTGATAGTGTGTTGTTCAAAAGGGATATAAATGGAATCTTGTTGCGATGTGTTGACTATGATAAAATTTAGAAAATTACTATCAGAATTCCACGAAGGACCTACAGGAGGTCACTTCTCAGCATGTACCACAACCTTAAAAATTATGAAAGTTGGTTACTATTGGCCTAGCATATTCAAGGACTATTTTGAATGGATTAGAAAATGTAAGAAATGTGATTTCTTTGTTGGAAAAGAACGTTTAGCTTTGCTACCTTTACAACCTATTTCAGTTGATCATCCTTTTATACAGTGGGGTCTTGATTTTATTGGCATGATAAACCCACCTTCATCATAAGGACATAAGTGGATCTTAACTGCTACAGATTATTTTACATGATGGACTGAAGCAATAGCCTTGAAGGATGCTAATGAAGCTTCGATACTATCCTTTTATGAAGGTATAGTCTGTAGATTTGGTGTTCCAAAAACTATCATATCAGATAATGTTTTAGCATTCCTTGGTACAAAGATAACAGATTGGGCTGTCAACCATGGAATCTATCTAAGTTCTTCATCTAATTATTATCCCACAAGGTAATGGCTTAGCTGAAAGTACTAACAAGAATCTATTAAGGATCATCAGAAGAACACTCAAAGATAATCAAAGAGCTTGGCATCTGATGTTGAATTCAACACTTTGGGCTAACAGAGTGACTCCTAAAAGATCAGTTGGAAATTCACCATACAAACTTGTGTAACGAAAAGAAGTAAGAATGCCTATTTCAGTTGAGTTACCTAGCATTAGATTTGCTACATCAAATGGAGCTACTTGAGAATGAACCATTATAGGTTCGTTATGCAGAGTTAATGGAATTACAAGAGCTAAGAGATCAAGCTCATTCAAATATGGAAAATAATCAGAAGCAGATGAAGAAGACTTTTGATAAGAAAGCTAAATTCAGAGTCTTCAATGAAGGAGATATTGTGTTAAAGTGGGATGTTGATCGTGCAAAGCAGGGAGACACACAAAGTTTGATACAATCTAGAGTGGTCCTTACATGATTTCATCTTGCAAAGAACACAATGCTTTTTATCTTTCGAAGCTAAATGGAGAGGAACTTCCCATTCCTATGAATGGTATGTTTCTCAAACACTGTTATTGAATATCTTACAGTGATTGTTAGCATAGGATTATCCCTTCAATAAGTGTAGTTTTTGCACATTGCATTGTTTTTCAATTCAATAAGTGCATTCATGCATGTGATCTGGTTTACCAGATCCTTTCCCAGTTTTAGTTTTTTTGGAAGGGTTGGACCTTTCGGAAAGGTAGATTTTGGTTGCATGTTTGGACTCCATGCCCAATGGACAAGAGCAAGGCACTAGTATATAAGCTAGCAGGCAACTTTCCCTGCAGGATTTCCAGAAATGTTGACAATTTTTGCACTTGTGTAGAAATGGGCAACTTGAAACTTACGTTACGATGGATAGGCATTGGTGAAGTATACCTAAGCTAAGGGAGATTTTTATGATTATGTCGTTACTGCTGATTTATTTAAAATGATTACATGAAATCTTATGTGTGCTGTTACAAAATGTAACAGATCACATAGTCTACAATTTCATGATACCTTTAGCAAAAGAACACATGGGCCTCGAAGGACAGTTGTGTTGTCTTGATGAAGACACCAGATTACAGAATAGGTGAAGTGTTGAGTTTTGGGACAACAAACATAAGTGCAGATTACAGAAATCAGAGTTCATTACTGAATGTTACAGGTTTTCATAAATTCTTTCCTTCATGATTAAAACATTCAATTATATGACTGAGTTGTTTAGTTCATCATACAATCCATACAGAAGTCTGAAATGCAGAAAGAAATATACAACTCATTTACAAAATTCAATGTTTTATTCATAAGGAAATTTCAAATGTTCCCACACAAGCCATGGGATGTAACTGGAAAGTAAAGTACAGCTACTGAAATAAGAGGTACACATGCATGAAAGAGAAAGTAAAGGAGTATGAGTGAACCCATCATTGCCTTGGGGTTTCTTTCTTTGATTGAATAATCTCCATTTCTATCTTTTGTTGCTTCTTCATCTCCATTGTAGAAGCCATTGTACCTGAAAAGAAGAAAAGTTAACTGTCAGTTAAAAGCTCAGGGATCAATTCATATTCCTACATTGTCCTATTTCGTTCATATGAATCTTTTAATAATAGGAGATGTATTCTACTTGAAGATCAAACTATATACATGCCTTATTCACTCAGAAAGAAAAAGAGAAAAGAAAACCATGGACATAAGAGAGGCCAAAAAGCCTAAGTATTTTCTAACTATTTTCTTAAGTGTGCAGGTACAAGTTGTAGCCAGGAAGAATGTAACTCAAAGTTTCAGTAACTGTTCTAAAATGGAAGAGGTTACAGTACATAAGAGAGAATGGAAAATAGGAGCACATGTTTTAGTTTGCAACTAAAGAAGAAGAATCAAATGTCAAGAAGCTAAAGTTAACTAGAAAGAAAGGATTATAGCTAAAATGGAAGGAAGAAAGAATTCTGGAAAAATTTTGCCAAGGCTTCGCCATGTAAAATCAACATTTCAAATTTTTTAGCAATGCCAGAAATACTACTATCAAGGAAATAAGTATCTAAGTAAAGAAATAAGTTACCTTATTTCAAACAAAGCATCTGAATCAAGGCTTATGCCTGAAAATGGTGTTACAGTTAAATAAAGAATTGTTTACAATTTCCAGAAAGCCACTTACAAGGGTCCAACAATACAAATGTAGCTATAGGTTACAAGAATGTTTTCCAAATAGAATCCATTTTGACAAGTAAGAATCAAGTACAAATGTACCATTTGAAGCCCTTAAGTAAAGAAAACATGAAGTTGTAGAACTACAAGAAGCTAGCATGCAAACCAGAAACTCCTAGCCATGAGAAAAGAGTGGAAATGAAATATGTAAAGCCCATATTTAGCTTAGGAGGATGAACCTGAAAATGAGAAATTGTAGAAATGGAAAATCAGAGATCCACATTTCTTCACTTCAGAATATCAGAAGTCAGTTTAGCATTGAAAATAAGTAGAGCTTACACATCTCTTCCACAAGTTTCAAACTCATCCAGTACAAGGCCCAAACAGGGTAATTTTCACATAACCAGCCAAATAATGCAAACTCAGTAATGAGGATAAATTAGATATTATCAGAAGCAGAGTTCCTATAGAGTTCACTATATAAAGTGATAGTTTTTCAAAAAATGCTATTGATGAATTTTGAAAGGCAAAAGAGGCTAATCATATACAATATAACCATACAATAAAGCTCAAAGTAGAAATCCGAATACCCATATTTTAAAATATGCAGATCTACAGTTCTAAAATACCATATACAACTCGGAATAGCATTCAGAAAACAAAAGAACATGAATTTGAGGAGTATGAATTCAAAACCACAAATTTTACAACAAGCCAAGTGCCAAATTCATGCATTTTTAGAGGAAAATATGAGTACCCAGTTGAAACTTACCGGTTCTAAGTAAAAATTTTAGTAAATCCTTGAGGTAAGGTCACAAAATCAACAGACCGAGAAAGTTTCAGCTCAGAACAAATTTCAACTTAGAAAAAACCAAGGCCCAGCCACGAAGGTCACAAGAAATGCAATGAAAAAATGAGTATCAGTTTCGGAGGTCGAAATGGCAAAGACTAAGTAACAGTGAAACTTAGAGGTCGGGAAAACTTACCTTCCCTCATCAAATGGTGATGCACATACCAAGAGATGGTGGTTGCTTCGAAAGGAAAATCTGCAGAGACCAAAAATATACTGGTGCTCGAGCCTTTCGACCACAAGATCTCACAAAACACTCAGAGCTCAAAGTGATTAACCATGGTGGCCACTTCAAAAGAAAACTTAGATCTCATGGACTTCACCAAAAAGACCAAATAGAATAGATCCAAGCTTCAGGATTAGCAAAAATGGCAACCATTAAAGAAACCACAGTTTTCAAAAATATACAGAGGCAAGAATGGTTTAGAAGACCAAAAGAATGAACTGGAAAGAGCTTCAATGATCAGATCAATGGCGTCAAAAAAAATTCCAGGGCTTTGTCCTACATCACAAAAACCAAATGAAGTGATCATTATGGGTCAAATAGCCACCCTTTAAAATGCAAACTAGAGAGATGAATCAACAAGACTCAACCATGGTTGAAGCATCATGATTAAAAAGCATCTAGGATGAAGATCAAAGGCCGAGGATCATGCTCAGAGCTCAAAAAAATTAACTACAGTCAATCCCACTAACCACATTCAATGCACAGTCAGAAACTCTAACCATGAGTCCAAAGATCGATGCCCTAAGATCTCAAAGTACACAGATCAGTGGTTTTAAATCATCACCAAATTTCCAAAAAGACTCAACCTGAGTTAGGTTTCCACTGAAAAAATGCATGGAGGGGTGAGTCACCATGGACAAGGGGCCAGACCACATCATCAAATCAAACAAAATCATTGCATTTGAAATTCAAAGGATCAACTATAGTCCAAACTTTAAATAATTCCAAAAGATGACCAAATTATGCCACAATGATCACCGAAAAGGTGAATTTCTAAACTATATACTATTCAAACATGCAAAGCCGACAAGTATTACATGGTCATGTATAATCAAAAGGTGGCAGACTATATAGTGTAGCCTATGTCAAATAATCAAGGGTGGCCAAACCATGGTGAAGTGCAAAGGTGGTCCCCACTATAGAAGGAGCTAGAGTTGAGTTGTAGAGTGTCACTCATGTGACCATTAGAAGACAAAGAAATGTCAACATCAGGCTTAGAGGTGGTCCCCATTAAGATAGATGTTTGGATGAACTTTTTTTTTAAAGTATTGCAAAATAATGTAATTAATTTTTCTCACTCACAGGAGTTATTTTTGCATGCTTCACAAGAGGTCAGAACAGAGAAGGAGACAAAGTTGCATGCTCATGGAGAGAGACTTGCCTAGCAAGCAATCTTATTTTTAGCAAATTATTCACCCACCCTTATTAAAATAGAACAGTCAACTTCAGTTGACTGAGATGTAATCAAAGGCTATTAATGCCTCTTGTACTAGTTTGTATTATTTTATCCCTTTATTTATTATTAAACTTAAAAAAAGGATGCATGGGCGAGTACAGCCTTATTCTATTTTTAGGAAGGGTGGGAAAATTTTATTTTTGCTATATATTGTGTGCCTTTGCAAAGCACAAAGGAGGAATTTTTGGATATAGAAGTACTAAAGCAATTTTTTCCAGTTTTTCCTCTTGAGTGTGAAGTATTTTCTGCCTTCCCAATTATTTGGAGTCTTGTGTATATTTCTATTAGTCTTGTGAATGCAAATTCCTTGATTAATCATTTTACCCTGTTGTAAAATTCAGTAATCTCTGCATGATATTAATGTGCATGTTTAGCTTAGCAGTATTGTTGTGATAATCTCCCTCAATACCTCAAATTATTTTTCCCTTAACATTCTAAAGAAGAACTGTTTGGTTCATGCATCAAGAATCCTTTCACATATCAATTGTGTGTAGACTCAGTCAAAGCCCTCATACAAATTTGGTGTATCACCTTAGTTTTAATTACTTTACAATAATATTTTACCCTTAAACCCCAGAATAAGTTTAGGATACATCAATAAGGAACCAACATTGATACCGGAGACTCACCTCAAAATCGGTGTACCCACAGACTTGAGGTGTTTCCATTGTATCTACGAAAGAGAGATCAATTTTTTGCAAGCTTAGAAAACCTGCAACCATCTCTCTATAGGGTGCACTTTCAAGAGATAACACATACCTTAATTAAAATTACCCCACCCCATAAAGTGCCACAACTTAAAATGTGTAGGGTTTATCCTCAGCCCTTAGATTAAATGGATATGCACCCTTAGATCTTGGTATTTTAAAATTAACCTTAAACATCCTTATGGGTTCTTCTTATTCTTTCTTTAACACTAACTCATTCATTTGTCCCATTTTAATTTGCAGGTTGGAGGAATGGAAGCCTTGGAAGCAAGAAGTGAGACCATGGAGAAATTTATTTGGATCTAGTTTATTTTACTCATGGGTTTTCTATTATAAGGTTCCCTATTTGTTTACTTGTAGAGATTCCACCATAAATCTTGTTTTTCTATTTGGTTATGCTCATTTCTTGAGTTCATTATTTGGAAAAAAAAATCCATTCCTAATTTTTTTGTTTATGAAAATGTTAATGTGTGAATGTTTTGGCATGTTTTTGGGCTATTGGGTAGATTTCCTAGGAATGTTGTAGGAGAAGACTATGTGGTTTATTTTGTGGGAGGCACAAGTGTGTTTTAGGGAGGTATAAGGTAGGAGGGAGTTGGGATTTGGGTTCAACCTTAAAAATAAACAACTTGCATTTCTTTACTCGTTATGGGGTGCCATAAGAGGTTGGGGAGGCATAAGGAAATGTGAGGAATAAGGGGTACTTGGGGAGGCATAAGTAATTTCAGTGTTTTGATATATTATAGTTTGGTTGTTTGTAATTCAGGTGGTGATACTCATTTCCCTTTTTAGGAGGCATATGAAGCATCCCCCATAGTTTATTTCTCCTTTGGCTTGTTTATGAAGCCTTAGTAATTTTTTTCATGTTTTAATGTAGGTGTAAACTACATTCTATTTTGGACTGTGTTTTTGTTGCGAAAATGTTTCTTGTGTGTTTGTGGAATCCTATTGTTGCCATCAGTTGGATTGCATCTTTTATTGCATTGTGGTTGGGGCTCAATGACCAATGAAGAAGGATGGCTTCTCCTCTTCATTGGATGTCTTGGTTGGGTGGAGAGCTTTGCTTTTCCCCTACTCCTGTGGTGACCAAACTAGAAGAAGGAGAAATAAGCATGTTGTTGTTCTAGAGATGAGAAAGAGATAGTTTGATAGTCCCTTGTGAAATGAAATCTTATTGTAGCCCTTTCCCACTTTAAAGTGGATGATATGTATAATAATTGTAATGGAAAGATACTTTGTATTGAAAATTATAGTTTAAGTTTTAAATGTAAAAGAGTTATACTCTATATTCTATTTTTTTGAACAGAATGTGAAAGAGTGATATGCATTTGGTATGTTGTATTTCAAAAAGAAATGGGAAAGGAAGTTGTTAGAGTATTCCTTTGAAATAATAGAAGTGTTTTTCCTTGTTCATATGATATCATTTCCATTGGAAATATACGTTTAATATATAGTAGGAAATATCTATTTGAAAAAGTGGAAAAGTGAATCACGTGATGAAGAAATATTGCACCGCTATGTCTCATTTGACATGTTTATAATTTTTGATTTTAAAAATATATATAATAGAAGTTGCATTCTTGATCTCTATCTTTTGATTGAAAAGAAATAAAACTATTTAAAACCATAGCATGGAATAAATTCAATGTTTTCATTGCATGAAAAAAGAGATAGTTTACCCTCTGTTCTATGAAATGTACAAACTTGATTTCTACTTCACCGTATTTACTTTGTACAAATTCCTTTTTATGAAATGTCCAAAACAACCCTACAAATTGATAAGAGGACAAATGAAATATTCAATTAGAACTTACATGAGATCAAAATTATCCCCAAACTAAACTAAAAACACTCAAGGAAATGTCTGTAAAGAACCCTTCAAATCAAGTAAAGGTGAAATTTGCAGGTTTTCTATGGTGTAAACATCGGTAATTTTTGAATGCAAACCAATCAAGAAAAGTTTCAACCTTGCAGATCTATCCTAAAATTTTCCTAATGAAAACCTCCATATCTATGCGACATGTTTAGGAAGATGAAAAAGAATTAATGACAAATTTGAACAAAATTTTATAAGTTAACAATTTACCAGTTTGCACTTCTAAAATGACTGCAAAGAACGTTTTCTCAAAATTTACTCCTTTAAAATTTATCAAAATCAGAATTCTTAAGGAATACTATGCAAAGATAACATCGAGAGCGTTCCAGAAAGTCCTCATTTTCCAAAAAAAAGATTTACGTATCAAAAGTTATGGCCTTCTAACATTTTTACTTAATTTGGCTTCAAACATAATCTAACTGTAAAATTTAATTGAATAAAATATGCTTGGGAAAACCCACAGGCTAAAACTTTTTTTTTTTGCTTTTTGCCCAAAAAGTTGGAAATTCATGTAGTTTCCCACGACTTCACTAATCCGTAAGCCTTCATTTTGTCTAAAAATGCCTCTAAGTCCAAAAAGTTGATTTGGTAATTTTTCCTCTACAGCCCCGCCACCTGCAGCCAATCATTGATCAACACGTTGCTTCGTTGGGCATCGACGGAGGCTCAGATCGATTTTCACCTTAACTACTTTCAAAAATAAAATTCGTAAATTTTTCCAAAGTTTCCTCTGCCAGCCTTGTCGGCCTGTAGCCAATCAGGTGCTGCTACATGGCATTCACGAGGTGTCGGCAGAAGGAGCAGGACCCTTTTAAGCCTTTTTACCGCTTTCAGAAAGCTTTTTGAGAAAAATTTCTCAAATTATCCCCGTCACCTTGCCCGCCACACCTGCAACCAATGGTTGGCTAACATGTGGCATCTTGTCGATGTTACCGGCGGAGGCGCATGGGTACGTTTTAACCTTTTTGCCTTTCGGGGTGTTAAAAATTCAAAATTTTCAAATGTTCCTACTGCCTGGCACTCTACCCCACATTGCCAATAATGAGCTGCCACGTGGCCCTCACTTGGGTGTCGGCGGAGCGTGCAGGTGTAAAGATTTACTTTCCATCCCTAAAGGGAAAACGAGATAAATTCTCCTTGTGGCCCGCTCCACCGGCCCACATCTGGGAAAAGTTTTATCTCCCATCTCCAGCCAATCTGATTTTCTCCTCATCAGTGAAATTTTCCTCCCTGCAAAGTGTTCCAAGCTCAAGCCCTTGGGGAAAATTTTCCTCCCTAGGGCCCGCAGGCCCGCTCTTGGGGAAAATATTCACCCCAAGTTCCACCGGCCCATAACTTGAGAAATATGTTGAGTTAGGATGACTTCTTTATATCACTGGAAAGGTGAGGAAATTACCAATCTAATGGAAATGTTTTTTTGGAAGTTTTAATTCCTTTAATCATGGGAAAAATCAAAGTTGAATCTTTAAATCCGTGTTTTGGGAGTGGTTAAGTAAGAATTTACTCTGATGATTTTTAATATGTATTCTTTCCACACCCTTGTAATTAAACCTTTCTCTTATCATGGATCTTGTGGAATTAAATACCTTGGGTATTTAATTGTTTTTGTCCCTTAACCCTAAATTTTTAAATCAGGGAATATCTATCTAAAATATCAATAGAATCAATGATTAAATTAATCCCTAAGTGAGATTGTAGCTAGGTGTAGATTTACTACACTTATTGATTTATAATGTGGAACTAGTAATTGTTATAACGAGAAAATTTATTAGTTGAATTTAATTGTCCTGTAAGACTTTGGTTGTAAACACCTTAAAAATAATTATTTCATAATTTTTCTAACTAAGCCTAGGTTGTTCTTGGTTCTCAAGTGGAATATTTTTAGCAGGCGAATCACACTTGGTATCATAGCATGGGTTCGAAGAGCTTGGACGTTTGAGAACACTAGAAAACTTGAGACATCAACATTTAACCTAGCACATTTTTTAATCTAGAAAACAAATTTGCATGGAAATTACATATTTTAGTAAACATGGAAGCTGAAGTAAAACCTAGAATAGATGAACTAACTCTCACCTTTGTCTATGCAGGAGGCACAGACAAGACGAGGGGTCTTTTTCACATAGACCTAGACTTACCACCACTAGATCATGTTGTAGTAGCTATCCTACCACATATTTTATAGACAGTTCCAGATGTTAATGCCACTCTACACAGAGGGACCAGTAGGAGCACATATCAGTCGGACATGATAGAGGTGACATTCAATTGAGGGCTCATGCATCTCCTTGAGCATAGTGAGGAGCATAGAGGAGAGAAATTACATGCAGGAGTTAGTCAAAGTAGAGTCGTCACTAGAGGGGATAGGGAGACTGGGTTTCAGGACACAGAGATAGGTCTCAGAACCCTAGGATTAGAAATGAGCATAGTACAAAGGCCTAGGGGCTGCCAAACTATAGCGGCAGCTCACATCAGTGAGATCCTGAAGCTTTACGACTAGCTCATTATTCTAGTGAGACATAGGTGGATTTGAGGAAGAGGTCTAGCTGGTGAGATTTAGTCGGATGCTTCAAGGTATGCCCTTCTTCTAGCAACACATGAATTCTCGTGTTGTGATCCATCTACTGTGAGGGATGGAGCTAGGTTTCTGGTGGTAGGACAGAGGAGTAGAAGCTCCATGTTGATTCAAAGACAGTTACCTAGGAGATCTCTATGAGGAGCTGATTTAAGAGTAGATATTTATCTCGAGATGTTTGTACAATCAGAGGATTAGATGAGTTTCATGACCTCTGATAGGAATCTATTAATAGTGGCTGAGTATGAGATTAGATTTATCGATCTACTCCAGAGTATATGTGTAGATCTACTCTAGTATGTTAATTAAATGTAGGATGGGTAGGTGCGGATCCACATGTTCATCTCGGGGCTTGAATCTAGACATTGGAGGTACAGTACGGATCCATTGTCCATAGACATTGGCTGAAGCCATGTCGAGAAGACCTATATAGTAGAGGAGACTCGGGGAAAGACCTAGGATGGATAGAGGCCAAGTCTGGACCTGTATACAATAGATGTAGGACAGCATAGATTGAGGGGGTTCAGTACCTCCTCCTTGGGGTGGAAATGGTTCAACATAGTTATCTTTTAGACCAAAACAACATCAACAACAATCTCACGCCTACCATATAGACTTCCATGGACATTTGATGCACAAAGGGGTCAGAGTATGGGGCCTCCTCCTAGGGGTCCTATTAGGACACAGGGAGCACTTAGAGCTCAGTCAACAGGCGCTCACTAGTAGATACCTCATCAGTAGTCCAAAGCTAGGGTCATCAAGGATCCACATCATAGACCGTTTAGGGCACCAATTGGTCAGACCTACTACTTAGGGGAGAGGATCTTGGTGGTTGTTTTTGGTTATGGTGTTAATGGACATTTTTTGAGAGACTTCCCACATAACCCTAATAACAAGGGTAAGAAACAGACCTCAGAGCCTACTATTGGTGACATGGGGCATAGGTCATAGGATGTATGCAATGGTTGAGAACTGCTAGACAGAGCCTCAAAGTACAACTATTGAGACTACAGGTAACATTGGATGGTATTCCTACCTCAATTTTTTTTTATTCTAGTTCTTTTGATTATTTTATTGCACCATCTTTAGTAGAGCAATACAGGCTAGTGGTAGTTAGAAAAGGTCATACTTGGGATGTTGATATGGCTTCTAGAGCCAAGATCTCTATATACTCCTTAGTTAAGGAGTGTCTGTAGTGGATTTGGGACCTTTTAACACTACCTCGGATCTTTGTATCCTTCCGTTGGGATCTTTTGGAGTCATGTTGGGCATGGACATGATTATCTACACACAGAGCCAGGAGTGGATTGTTACCAAAAGATCATATCTTGTACATATTATCTATGGAAATATCAGGCGAGTGATAGCAGGGGTCACGAGACCTGTTTCTATTCACACCATCTCCTACTATTTAGCTTAAGTGTAGTGTGTGCAACGAGGTTGTCAGATGTTTGTTGTTACATTGTTAGTGATCAGATCAAAATATGGGTCTAGTGGACTATCACTAGATGACCATCCCATTTTGAGAGATATCTTTTAGATGTCTTTCTATGGGAGCTACTAGGGTTACTAGGGTTACCGCCCCCACGGGAGTTATGATTTTCATATAGATCTAGTTCTGGGAGTAGAGCCTATCTCACAAGAACCTTATTGGATGACTACCCCTAGAGCTCTGTGCAAGCTCAAGTTACAGCTTGAGGGCCTTCTAGAGAAGAGGCCTACTTCATCCTAGTGTATGCCCTTTGGGTGCACCAGTGATCTTTGTGAATGAATAAGGATGGATCCTTACAGTTGTGTATTGATTACCACCAGCTAAACAAAGTAACAATCAAGAATCATTATCCCCTTCCATGCACATTGATGATTTGTTTGATCAAATGAAGGGAGCCAAAACTTTCTCTAAGATAGACCTTAATTTAGGCTATAATCAACTAAGGATTTCAGATGTAGACATTCATAAGACTGCCTTCCGTATGAGATATGGCCACTATGAGTTCACAGTGGTACCTTTTGGCTTAACCAATGCCTCCTGTAGTGTTTATGAGTTTGAGTGAATGGGGCATTTAGGACCTTCGTAGATCACTTTATGCTCATCTTCCTTGATGAAATTTTGATTTACTCACGTACGCATGATGAGCACATGAGGGCCACCATCGCCAAGTTCTTCAGTGTCTTCCGAGAGTAACAACTTTACATAGAACTTGGAGAAGTGTGCATTATTTCAAATGGATGCTATAGTATTTGGGTGATATCATTTTTGGGGAAGGTATCACCATCGATCCTTCTAATATTAGAGCTAATATTGTATTGGCCAACACCCACTACTGTGATTAAGGTGCGCAACTTCATAGGATTAGTAGGTTACTACAAGAGATTTTCTGTAGGACTTCTCTCGGATTGTGCACCTCATCACTTCCCTTTAGTGGGAAAGGACCGAAGTTTGTTTGCTCAGACAGGTGCAAGTAGACCTTTAGGAAACTAAAGGAATGTCTCACTATAACACCTATTCTTGCAGTGCTCGGATCCACAGGGTGAGTTTTTCATATGCACAGGATGCTTCTTTAGCAAGAATTGGAGGTGTATTGATGTAGAGAGGGAAGAGTAGATGGCTTTTGAGTCTCGTAAACTCAAATATTATGATCTTAATTATCCCAACTCATTATCTTGAGCTTGTGCATAGTTGTGTACGATTTGGTACGATGCAGGAAACTTTCTTCTTGGTCAGAGATTCACACTCTAGAACAGATCACTTGTGTCTTCATCACCTCTTCACACATCCCAATCTCTATGCTTGTTGGCAGCATTGCATGGAATTTGCTTTGTTAGTATGATATGGAGATAGAGCATGTGAAAGGGAAGGAGAATGTAGTGGTAGACACTCTCAGCAAGATGGAGGACATGTGGTTATGGCTACTTCAGTGGGCACAAATTTATGGAGCAGGATTCTTCAGCAGCTTCCTCTTGATAGCTTCTACATTATAGTTCAAAGCAGAGATTGAGTCTCAGAGACCCCTCGAGGGGAATTTTGATGGTTTCACACTAGAGGCAGATGGCCTTCTCAGGAATAGAGGTTAGATTTTTGTTCCCAGAGATGGAGGATTGAGGTAGGACATATTGACAGAGGCACATCGTGTACCCTATTCAGCCCATCCTGGGGTGAAGAAGATGCATGCTACTGTTGAGACAGTTGTATCACTAGAGAGGACTTCATAGAGACATGGCTCAGTTTGTGTCATGCTATTTAGAGTGCTAGAAAGTGAAGGCTGAGCATCAGCATCCAGCTGGCCTTCTCTTTCCTCATGCTATACCGGAATGGAAGTGGGACACCATTTCCATGGACTTCATTTTTGGGCTACCGATGTTGAGATATCACCATGACATGCCATCATGGTCAAGGTTGATAAATTGACAAAAGTGGCTCACTTTTCTCTAGTAAAGACCACTTATATAGCTAGTGCAGTGGCACAGGTATATCTTGATGAGATTGTCAAGTTGCATGGGATTCCATGGAATATCATTAGTGACCACAATCCTTTGTATACTTCCCATTTCTGGACTACCATGCAGCATGCCCTCGGGATGAGAATCAACTTCAGCACAACATATCACCCCGAGATAGATGGAAAAACTAAGAAGGTGAATCATATTTTAGAGGATATGCTTAGGATGTATGTGATGGATCAATAGTCTAGATGGGAGGAGTACCTGTACTTGGTGGAGTTTTCCTACAATAATAGTTTTTTCAGAGTTCTATAGGCATGGATCCTTTTCAGGACTTTGTATGGAAGAGAGTGCAGGACACCTCTTAGTTGGGAAAGGTTAGAGGATAGGGTTTCTCTTGGACCAACTTTATTGCAGGACATGGAGTAGCAGGTGGTTTTGATCAGAACAGAGATTGCAGGAGGCACAGGACAGGTAGAAAAATAAGTATGTAGATCAGCATAGGACCGACCATAGTTTTGATGTGGGCATGAAGGTTTTCCTTCATGTCAGGCCACATAAGATCCCTATCCATTATGGAAAAGGTTATAAGTTAGCTCCTAAATTCATTAGTCCTTTTGAGATCTTGGAGTGTATCGGCCCTTTGGCCTACCATCTAGCATTGCCACCTAGCTTGTCTCATGTACATGATGTGTTTCATGTTTTAGTTCTTAGGAGATATGTTGTGATCCTTCTCATGTGTTAGATTAGACATCATTGCAGGTGTACAGGATCAGGGGCAGGTGATGGTGGAGCCCATTCACATCTATAGATCGTATGACCTTGCGCCTTCGAGGGTAGAGAGATTGATCAGGTCTAGGTGCAGTGGGATGGATATGATGAGACTGCAGCTTACATGGGAGGATACTACTTTTACTACAAATTTAATTTCCACATTTTTTCTTAGTGATTTCCATGAAGGAAGTTGAGTTCTAAGGGGAGTTGAGATGTAGTGCCCACTTCCCTTTGACACATTTTTAATACTAATCATGATACTATTGATTATATTATGGACATTGATTATGGACCTTATTATAGTATGATGTTAGATGTTTCGAGCATGGATATTTATTGTTGACTTGATTAAGTTATGATGCATGATTGATTATTAGATGACACTTTGGATATTGATGTTGATATACTGTTTGACATGGTTCTATAATATGGATTGTTGTTCGGACATGTGATATTTAGATATTGTGAGTAGACCTAGAAATGGATATTATTTGATGATGATATAGTCATTGAGTAAAGTTGCAAATGATCTTGTTGCTTGCTTGGATGTTGTTCTGATCCTTATATCTAGATGATTTCTGGAAATTTTAATTATATTATTTTGGATGTTCTGAATATGGCCATGACGCTGAAGGAGGTAATTTGTGTTTTGCATGTTAAAATATCACAACAAACATCAGAGGGATTCGAGACCAACCACATTGGAATTCTAGATGAATTCAACAAGGTCACCATGGCAACTAGTATTTGTTTGTGCGTGTTCATGTGTGTTAGGGATTCCCAAGGGGGGGGATCACCTTTAAATTTGACAAAGGGGTTATGTGTTTTTAATTAATTTGACCCTTTTGTTTAATGTTGCATGTGTTTATTTTGTGATGCATTTTCCCCTTTCTTTATTTATTAAATGTTTATATTAATATTGTAGGTAAGAATGTTGTTAATATCAATTAATTAAAATATTGTCATGAGAAAGTAATTAATATGAGTTGTTGGACTATGATTTAAAAGTGTTTGTAGGAATTAGTTAGTAATGTGTAAGAAATATATAAAGTGATTGTGTAAGTTAAATTTTGAGTGTAAAACACTCCACCTTCTTGGAAAGTCAGAAATTGTCCTTGGTGGCTGATTTTGGAGGCTTGTGGGACAAGTTATACTTGTCCCATACCTCTTAAATTTAATTACCAACCATACCTATGGTTAGAGAGTTGAAATTTGACTTTTATAATGCTTTTTTGATTAAAGCAATTTCTAGGTTTTTAATTTCACCTTTTCTTACATGATTTAATTTCAATCCTTTGGGGTGTGGGTTGGATTTGAGTGTGTAAGTAAACTATCTTATTATTGTCCACCCACCTATTTATTATGCATTGGAGAATGAGGTTGACTTTTGGGGTTGGGGTTGAGGATGTGTGATGTGGCATCCTACATGGATCGACCTCATCCTCTTCCCTTCCCTCTTCTATAAAATTTGAATTTCTTTCCTTGTTTTGGGTTGCTTTACTTTGAAGACTTCATTCTTGGGAAAAATCTTTTTTTTGTTTTGGAGCTCTTTCCTTTGAAGAAGTTTTTGGAAGGTTGTTGCATGCTTGTGCTTGGATGATTTGGATTTCTTTCATTGGGTTAAAGCTTGTTGTTTTGGAACTTGGAACAACTCCATCATGGAGAGGTAGGAGCTTGGCTCTTGAAATGATTTTTTTTTTTTTTATGAAAATGTTAATGTGTGAATTTTTTTGGCATGTTTGTGGGTTGTTGGGTAGATGGCCTAGGAATGGTGTAGGATAATACTATGGGGTTTATTTTGTTGGAGGAAAAAGTGTGTTTTAGGGAGGTATAAGGGATGAGGGAGTTGGGATTTGGGTTCCACCTTACAAAGAAATATCTTGCATTTATTTACTAGTTATGGGGTGCCATAAGAGGTTGGGGGAGGCATAAAGAAATGTGAGGAATAAGGGGGTACTTGGGGAGGCAATAAGAAATGTCAAGGTTTTGATTATACTATATTTTTGGTTGTTTGTAATTGAGGTGGTTATACCCATTTCCCCTTTTGGGAGGCATAAGAAGCCATCCCCCATAGTTTTCTTGCTCCTTTGCCTTGTTGACGAAGCCTCAATAATGTTTTTCATGCTTTGATGTAGTTGTAAACTACATTATATTTTGGACTAGTGTTTTTGTTGTCAAAATAGTTGCTTTGTGTGTTTGTGGAAGCCCTGTTGTTTTCCATGAGTTGGATCACATCTTTTATTGCATTGTGGTTGGGGATCTCAGGGGCCAATTGATAAGGATGACTTCTCCTCTTCAGTATGGATGTCTTGGATGGGTGGAGAGCGTTTCCTTTCCCCTAATCCCTGTTGTGATCACAATTTGGAAGAATGAGAAATACACATGTTACTTGTTCTGGAGCTAAGAAAAAGACAGTTAGAAAGCTCCCTTGTGAAATGAAATCTTATTGTATGCCCTTTACCACTTTAAATTGGATGATCTAGTATATTCATTGTAATGGAAAGATACTTTTTATTGACAATGAAACTTAAAGTTCGAAATATAAAAGAGTTATACTTTGTATTCTATGTTTTTTTGGAAAGAATGTGAAAGAATGATATGTATTTTGTATATTGTATTTTGAAATCAAATGGAAAAGGATGTTGTAAGATTTTTCACTTGAATTAACTAGAAATGTTTTCATTATTCATATGATATTATTTCCATTGGAAATCTGTGTTTAACATGCACTATGAAATCCCATATTTGGAAAGTGGAAAAGTGAAACATGTGAGGAGAAAATGTATTATTCTACCTTGTTTATAATATATGATTGTGGAAAGAATAGAAACTGCATTCTTGTTTTAATATTTGATTGAAAAGAAAGAAAACTATTTATGACTAGCATGGAATGAATTTAATGTTTTATTTCATGGAAAAAGAGATAGTTAATTTTTTGTTCTGTAAATGTATACAATTATTTCAGTTAACTGTATACTTTGTAAAATTCCTTTATCAAATGTTCAAATAACCTTGCAAATAGATAAGAGGAAAAATGAAATAATCAATTGGAATTAACCAGGACAAAATGATCCCAAACCAAACTAAAAACACTTAAGGAAATGTCTTGAAAATCTTCCAATTGAGCCAACGCAAATCTATCAGGGTTTTTGCTGTAAAAAAAAAGGAAACTTGTAATTTTCAAAATGAAAATAAAACCAACAATTTTACCCTTGCTATATATCCTAAAAATTTTCTTAATAGAAACCTCCATGTCTATTTTACACGTTGAAGGAGAAAGAATGAAAAATTTGAACAAAATTTTATAAGTTAAAAATTTACCAGTTTGCACTGTAAAAGACTGCAGAACATTTTCATGAAATTAACTCCCTTGAACTCTATCAAAACTCAAAATTTATAATGAATGCCTTTGTAAAGAGGATACGTCAAGATATTTCCAGAGAGTCCTCGTTTTCCCAAAATTGAGTTCCTCTATCAAACATTATGGCCCTTCTGATGTTTCTCTTCACTTGGTGTCAACAAAAAAAATGGTAAACAATTTCCTTGGCGGGATTGCGGGCCCAAATTTTTCCCTTAGAGCTTTGGAAAAAAATTTTGGGAAAATTTTCCAAACTTTTCGCCGCCGCCCCCACCGGCCCACAACCAATCAAAGGCTCCCGCGTGGCACCAGGAGGTGTCAGCATGGAGGGGAGGATCGCTTTCTAACTTAGTGCTTCTGGAAAATTTTGGTAATTTTTTTTCCAAATTTTCCCCACTGACCCTGCCTGGCCCATAGCCAATCAGGAGCTTGCCACGTGGCATTCGTGACGCAATGAAAGAGGAGCGGGTCCCTTTTTTCCTTTTTCCATTTCAGAAAAATATGGGAAAATTTTCCAAATTTTTCCCTCGCTGCCCCACCAGCCGAAGCCAATCAGGAGCTACCACGTTACATCACGAGGTATCGGTGCCAGGTGCAAATATGAACATTACCCTTTTTTCCCTTCGGGGTGTTAAACAAATTTTCTCCTGGCACTGCCCTACTTTCCTTGCATTGGCTTAGGAGACACCATGTGTTCCCTCATGGAGATTGTCAGGAGCACGGGTGCAAAGGTGGCTTTCCGCCACTTGGGAAATTCTTCTCCCCGCAGCCCGTAGACCTTCCCATGGGGAAATTTTTCTCCCTACCGCGTCCTGCAAACCCGCCCATTGGAGGAAATTTTCCTCCCCGCGGCCCGCCGACCCGAACCTTGGGGAAAAATTTTCTCCCTTTGGGCACTCGTACGACCCGCTCTTGGGGAAAATTTTCACCCCAACGGCCCGCAGACCCATAACTTGAAAAATATGAGGAGTTAGGAGGACTTATTTATATCAATTAAAAGGTGAGGAAAGTTACTATCCAATAGAGAATGATTTAGGGAAATTTTGAATGTGTAAATTTTGGGTAAAATCAAGTTGAATCTTTAAATCCTGTTAGAGAGTGGGGTATGGTGAGGAATTACCCTCTTAACCTAATTGAAACTCTTCTAACCCTAGATTTTGGGACCTTGTAACCTATAGTAATTGTTAATTAAAGAAAAAAATATTCTAGTGGATTCAGAATTGATCTAGAAATTGTTAGTGGCAAATTGTTGTTTTGTAACTTGGTTGTAGACTCTTTTAAATAACAAAAAAATTATTCCATAATTTTCCTTAACTAAATCATAGGGTGTTCTTGGAGTCTCGAGTGGGGTTGTTTTTAGCAGGATTCACACCTACCTTCCTACACACCCTTTTTTTATTATATATCCCTTTTTCAGACATTAAATACATTCTTTCAATACTAACACAACCATTTCACCCAAGGAAAATCAGAAATAACTGTGATTTTATTTCCAGATTTGAAAGAAAATATATTTTCAATAAATTACAACTTTCAAAAGTTCTTCTTTCACCCTTTTTTAATACAAAAAAACTTTATAGTAAAAATTTATAAGAAATCCTACTTTTACAATAATATAAATTTCAATAATGGAAGAATGCACTTTCTTTTTTTCTCAATGAACATCTAGTTCATTTTCTTAAATAAAAAATCTCTTCATTCCAACAATACGAAAGAATAATTCAGAAGATTACACCTTTCAATTTTTCAACATTGGAACAACATTACAAAGGTGATCCTTTTAGCTTCGACAAAGCCTGACGCCTCCAATATTCAAATTCAAGCACAACAACAAAAATGGGAGTAGGCAACACTCTCCACCCAACTGATAATCTAATGTGAATGAGAAGCCATCGTCCTCATTGGCCCCCCAGCCAAACCAATGAAGAAATAAAAGGGTATCAAGAAATAATTGAAACCTTTACAAGGCTTCCACAATAACCATTCATATAAAAAATTTCCACACACAAGAACAATAGAATTATAACAACAACCATACAATTATTCCCAAGCACAAAGGCTCAAATTCAAGCCAAGGGAGTGAACAAACAAAGGGAATCACTTATGCCTCCCAAAGGGTGTAGGTGTCCACCTTAAAAAACCTCCAAAATATAATTCACACAACCAAAACCAAACTCTAATCCCTCCCTCAATTTCTCTTATCTTTTCCTCGTCTCTTATCCCTCCCTCATCTCTTATCCCCTCCCTCAATAAACATATCAAGATAAATAATAATTCTTTATTATTATCATAAGGTGGTACACCCAACCCCAAAACCCCTCCAAATACACAATATAATATCTTATCCCTCCCTCAATAAGTCCCTATTTTCATTCTCCTACACAACCTTAAGGCCATTCTATTCCCAAAACCAAAATACACAACATTTATTCATTTACTACCAATTTGCACAACAAATAAAAATACATAGGGGAAATCCCTACCTTACCATTGCAAGAAAAATCCAAGCCACAAGCACAAGCTCCAAGATTTCCAATTTCAAACAAGCTCCACACAATCTTCCAAACTTCAAAAAAAGGCTCTAAAAGCATGATCCTCCAAAAATTCAAGAGTGAAAATAAAACATATAACCCCAAAATCATCAAAATAAACTTATATAAATAGAAAAAGAGAAGAGGTGGGTGAGGTGAATCCATGTAGGATGCCACATCACTTATCATCTACTCCACATCACATGGTCAAAAATAAAACCCAAAGCACAATAAATTTGTGGGTGAGAAATGACAAGTTCTCCTTGCACACACAAACCAAAAGCCATGCTCCAAAGGACAAAATTAAAAGCTCGTGTAAGAAGGTGCAATAATTTGATCTTTTTAGCTTCCATATCACATAATGGGGCCTAATTTTGACCCCTTACCCCATAGGTATAGTTGGTAGATGAATTTAAGATGTGTGGGAAAAACTTAACTTATCCCACAAGCCTCCAAAAATGACCCTTAAGCCCAAATCCGAGATTGACATGCATGGTTGAGTGCACAACACTAAAACAAATAAAATCCTTTCCAAATCCAAAATAAAATCAAGGAAAATCTACCAAAATTAAATACCCCTTTGGTCACATCCCAAATTACAATAATAATAAACATTAATCCACTTATATAGAGCATATTAACTAACACTATTAAAGTAGATCAAATTACAATAATAAAGCACATACTCACAAATAATTAAAACCAAAACGGAAAACAACACATTTACCCAAATTCACATTTGAGGCCACCTCCCAATGGCGACATCCTAGCAATTTATCAACAACATAACAACACACACAAAAAAAAAAAGTTTCCAAGGTGCCCTGTTGCCAATACAAAAAATTCTTTCATATTTGGTCTTTTATCCCCTTTTGGTTGTTGTGTTATAATTTCCTACAAAATCTAAAAAATACTTATCTTGCCTCATGGCCATATAAATAACATCAGAAAAATAAAACACACATACACATATCAATTCAAAACATCAAATAACATAACTATATTATCGTTAAAATCAAGCAATCTCACCAATTGTTTAAAATTTTAAAATATCTTAATTCTATCATTTCATCAATCAACAATATGATCACAAGACTAGTTAGATCGTCTAACAAAATCTATGTAGAAAAATCCAATATGTCAGTACCTATAGAAGTAACTCTAGATCATCATCAATATTGAAATATCAATCCATGCATATTATCCACACTATGAGTCACCACATATCCATAATCCAAATATCTCTAACGTCTAACAAAATACTAATCAAATATCATAATATCCATATATCAATGTCTATTGATCAAATATGACAACATATTTCATGCCTCCAATCCAAAGTAAGCAAATCATAGTAAGATCAATGTCGAAGTGTAATGTAATTACTTGTATAAATCTGATTATCTGTAGCAATATAACACCAATGAATACAATATTTCAGATAAATGATCTCAATGTGCAAGAAGAATAGCTTAGCCACTTCGAGGGGGAAACCTCCAAACCAGACAATAAGACTCAAATGTTGAATATGATGATCAACTACAACCTACTAACCCCTATATATACTATTCCTATGATATGGCCAACACCAACGCTGATCCACTAATGAAAATATAACATATATGAAAGAGATACATAATGATAAGAAGTTATGATAGCCACAAGTTGGCTATATACATCCAATATAAGATATATGATTAAGGGCATAACATGCCCCTCCCCTTCAAAGCAACATTGTCCCTAACATTGAGAATATTTGGATGCTTCTGCAGAAAATTTGCATCAACCCAAGTTTCGTCTTCATTGTCTAGATTTTTCCACTTGATCAAATACTCAGTGATGACCCTTGTCCTCAATCGCTTAGTGTGTGTCTGAAGGAGGCGTTCTGGTTCCAGGATGATTCTTCCCTCTTCATCAAGCTCAGGTAACACTTTCTGGGTTGATACTGTCTGTCCAATTACCTTCTTTAGGCAAGATTCATGGAAGAATGGATGAATTTGAGTAGCCGGAGGAAGTTCCCGTTTGTATGTTACATTTCCAATCTTCTGTAGCACTTGATAAGGACCATAATACTTAGGTGAAATCTTGTTATCATTTTTCTCTTATTTTAAGGACATTTGCTTATATGGTTGTAAATGCACAAAAACCCAATCACCGACTTCAAAATGCCTTTCAATATGATTTTTTTCTGCCTATTACTTCATGCAGTTTTGTGACATGGCCAAATTCTCCTTGAGAATAGATAACACCTCTTGTTGGTGTTGAATATGTTCTTCAACTGCTCGAACCTTTGGATGGACTCTCAAAGATGAAATGATAGATGGTGGATGGTACCCATGTAATGCCAAGAATGGAGACATCTTAGATGAAGTATGAAAGGACGTGTTATACCACCACTCTGTCAGCAGTAACCATTGGACCCATCTCGTTTGTTTATCTGATGTAAAACAACAAATATATCCCTCCAAACAATTGTTTACCACCTCTGTTTGCCCATTTCCAATCAGATTTGGGATGGTAAGAGGAACTACGAGCTAGTTGTGTGCCCAAGCATGAGAACAAGTCATTCCAAAAATTACTAGTAAAGATAGGGTCTCAATCACTTACTATAATCTTTGGTGTCCCATGTAGCTTTTGAATTGTATCCCTGAAGGTCGTTGCTATTGTACTCGTAAAAAATGGATGTGATAAAGCACAAAAATGGGCATATTTGGTGAGTCTGTCCACCACCACCATGATTACTTTTTTACCTTCTAATTTAGGCAATCCTGTGATGAATTCCATGGACACCTCTTTCCACCTCTGGCTAGGAATAGATAGAGGTTGTAAAAGAACTGGGGACTTAATTGTTTTGCCCTTATTTTGCTGACAAACCATGCATTCCACAAACTTTTGGAGCTCTCCTTTTATCCCTTTCCATAATAAATCATGCTTGATTCGATGATAAGCCTTTAAGAATCTAGAATGGCCCCCTACTGGAGAAGCACGGAGCTCAAATAGAACCCTATTTTTAAGGATTGAATTCTTACATAGATATAATCTATCTTTATACCATAAAACATATCCTTTCCATACAAATTTTTCTGACATGCTTGGATCTTGTTGGAGATTCTGAACAAGATTTTGTGTACCTCGGTCATTTTTCCATTCAGACCTTACATCCTCTATCCAATCCTCCTGTAATACATATATGACACACAACAATGCCTGGGTAGATCCATCCTTCAGATATAAAACATCCGCAACTACAATCTCTTTCCCTTTCTTGTATATTATCTCAAAATCATACCCCAACATTTTTGAGACCCATTTATGTTGTTCTGTTGATGATAAATGTTTCCCTAAGAAGTATTTCAAACTATCATGATCTATCTTTACTTTGAAATGTTGTCCCATTAGATATGGTCTCCATTGCTTCACTGCATGAAGTTTTTCTAAAATTTCTTTCTCATAAATTGGTTTAGAGATATTCTTACCTTGGAATTGGCGGCCCTCGAAGGCAATGGGTCACCCTGCTTGCATGAGTACTACCCCCATACCATACCCTGAAGCATCACATTCAACAATGAAAGTTTTTGATAAATCTAGGGTGGATAGAACTATAGTGGTGCACATGGCCTCCTTCAACTTCTCAAAGGCCATAATAGCTTTCTCGTTCCAATGGAAAGAGTCCTTCAATAAATTTATGAGTGGTACTGTGATGATGCCATAATTCCTTACAAATCTACGATAATAAACTGTAAGCCCCAAAAATCCTAGGATATTTTTTAGAGTTTTGGGAACCTTCAATTCAAGCATGGATTTTATCTTGTTAGGATCCACTTTAACACCTTCATAAGAGACAATATGACGCAGATATTCAACCTCCTTTACACCAAAATAACACTTAGAAGGCTTTGCATAAAGTTGATGTTGTTCAAGAGTTTCCAACACCTTATTTACATGATGCAGGTGTTCCTCCCATGTTTTGCTTTAGATTAATATATCATCAAAGAACACTAAAACAAACTTTCGAAGAAATGGATTAAAGATGGAATTCATCAAGCTTTAAAATGTAGAGGGTACATTTTTCCAAAAGGAATTACCAAGAACTCATAGTTTCCTTCATGTGTCCTAAAGGTTGTTTTATGAATATCTTCATCCCTAATTCTAATATGATGATATCCAGAATAAAGATCAAGTTTTGTAAAGAAAAAAACACCATGTAACTCATCTAGAAAATCATCAATTACATGAATAGGAAACTTATCCTTAACTCTGTTCTTATTGAGTTCCCTGTAATCTAGACACATGCACCAATTGTCATATTTTTTTCATACCATCACTACAGGAGAAGAGTAAGCACTTTGACTATGATGAATAAGTCTTTCTTCTATCATCTCTTGAAATATCTTCTTAATATCACTCTTTTTCATATAGGGGTACCTATAAGGTCTGATGTTGGGTGGTTGACTCCCTGGTACTAGCTGGATGGCATGGTTATGGTCTATTTTCGGAGGCAAGCCCTTGGGCATTTCTCCAAACACCACTGAGTGCTCATCTATAACTGCTTGCATATTTATAGGTATAAATGTATTGGAATGATGTGATTCCAATGAAAATAGTTGTGCCACAAACCCTTCTACACCCTTTCTAAGCAATTTTTGCATCTGATGAGAACTTACCATCTATGGGGACTTTTCTCTTAGTCGTTTTAGTTAAAAATTCCTCCCTTCTGACTTAAATTACATGAACAACTCTTAGAAATTCATTTCAATGGTTCCCAAGGTGGTAAGCAACTAAACTCCTAACACAATGTCTACTCCCATGGAAAATGGCATACATATTTCTAGTTAGAAAGTAATATCCCATGGGGAGATTAATGTTATGGCATTTTCCTTAACAACTAATAGTTTTCCCATCAGTGATCATTATTTGACATTATGGAGCTGGATAAACAAAGTATTTCAAGTGTACCACCAACTTATGATTGATGAAATTGTGAGTACTTCCCGAATCAATCAACACTGTTACCCTCTATTTTTTTAAGAATCCAACTACTTTGAGAGTTTGGGGAGTGATAGTTCCAGAAATTACATGGCATGATATTGTTGGATGGGGATCTCCTAATTCCTCCTCTGGCTCTACCTCTTCATCTTCTTCATTTTCGTCTTCTTCAATAGGTCCCTCAATGTAGAACAACTTCTTTTCAGGACACTTATGTCCTAGTCTAAATTTCTTGTCACAATTAAAACATAACCCTTTGGCTCTCTTTTCTTCAATTTTTTGAGGTGTCAATCTCACTGGCTGAGGGAATGATGGTGGAAGGGTGCTACGATCTTTGATATTACTGATAGTTTTTTCCTTCCGGAAAGAAATTTTTTCTTTTCCCTACATGCCATGATCATAGACTCTGAAACCTTATGAGGATTAAACATATGCACCTCAGTCTCAAATTTTTCTTTAAGACCCCCAAGAAATAAGTCATTCAAATTATCTTCAAGAATATTTTCCACCTGTAAGGATAGGTTTTGGAATTGATGGATGTAATCTTTGACTGTTCCTATTTTTCTAAGCTTTGCTAATTGACTAAAATAATTATCTGACACACTATAACTATAGTGAAATTTCAACTCTTCGGTGAATATTGTGCATGTAACATTGAGGCCACTCTTTTTCCTTTGAGAACATAACCATCAATACGAAATGAATTGGTCAGGTTCAAGATACAACAATGCCATGGTAACTTTTTCATGATGGAATATGATGAAGATCAAAGAAATTCTCCATCTGGTTAATCCAATTGAGTGGATCCTTTCCATCAAACTTATTCATTTCCACTTTTAGAATCATGTTACGGGATTGCAAAGTGTTTGTATTTGGATTGGTCATGTTTTGAGATCCACCATGGCTAGTTTGTCTTTTACTTTGACCTAAAGATCTACCTTGGTTAGTATGAGTATGATTGAGTTGTGGCTGATTAGGGAGGATATGATGACCCATGATATTGTAACTAAATTGGTGAATGAAATCCTCCAATATTTTCTACATCTTCTTTTTTGGCCACTCTACCCTCGAGGTTTCGCAACTCTAACTCAAGATAGTTGACCTTATGGTCAGTTGAAGTAAACCCTAACCCTGAGGACTCTGTAGATACCCCTTCTGACTCTAACTCCTCAACTATTATCTCATCCTTATCAAGTGTTTTACCTGGAGTGATGGGATTCTTTTTTCCTCTTGTCGAAGGCCCAACCATGATGCACCAAAATGGTAAGATTTAAGGATCAAGGTTGAAATTGAGGGTTTGGGATTTCAATAGGAATTTGGCCAAATTTTATAAAACTTAAAGAACGAACTCAAACTAATTTTTATTATTCTTTTTGTAAATGTAAATAACTTTCAAAAATTCCACGAATTTCACCCTAGGTAGCTGAATTATGAAAAAACATAAAACAACTAGAAATTTTGCAACACAGATCAAAAATTCTTAAAAAATTGAGGGAAGCGTACTTGACTGATTTCTCTTTACCAAAGAAAAATTTTCAGAAAAATTCGCTACCTATTTTGAGATATGGACGAACCTTCACAATTAGGGTTTGACACGGTGCTGGCCAAGTTCAAGCTCTGATACCACTTGTAATGTAATTACTTATATAAATCTGATTATCAGTAGCAGTATAACATTAATGAACACAATATTTCAGATAAATGATCTCAATGTGCAAGAAGAATAGCTTAGCCACTTCGAAGGGGCAACCTCCAAACCAGACATTAAGAATCAAATGCTGAATATGATGATCAACTACTACCTACTAACCCCTATATATACTATTCCTATGCTATGGCCAACACCAAGGCCAACCCACTAATGAAAATATAACATATATGAAAGAGATACATAATGATAAGAAGTTATGATAACCATAAGTTGGCTATATACATCCAATATAAGATATATGATTAAGGGCATAGCGCGAAGAATTGTGGGCACTACAGTATTATTATTTTGAAGGTGGCATATAGCCAGTCTTTGTCAATCAGGATTTTGACCTCTAATAAAGAACCTTAAGCTATATATCTTGGCTTGTTTTAGAAATTCGAAATTGTTGAGTTTGTTATTATTATTTTTATTATTCCAATTTACCCTGCAAATGTACCTTAAAAGATCATAAAATTGTCCTCCAAATTTCAGGGAAGTGGCAAAATGGAAATTCCCGTCACCAGATTAAAAACCCTCTTCCTATAGTTTTGTTTTCCTCCTTGCTCATGCTTTAGTGTAGTAGTTCAAATTTAGTTCCTTTTTCAATAATTTAAGCCACATTTGTCTAATCTATTGCATTATTGTCTTGTGAAGAAAGATCATACTATCACTTTTGGGAAAAAAAAATCAAATTCTTAACCTTATGAAGGTATTTCCATTTTTTTGGTGCTCAATTTAATCTCACCCTATTTGATCAAAATTTCTTAGTCTGCATGGTTAGAAGTGTATTTTATCTCCCTGTATGGATGCATGAAAACTTTCTCCTTCATTTAGATGTCATTGTCAGTATTTTCCTTAGGTCTTGGATCACATTGATTCTTGGTATTATTTACAGTCTTCTCTCTGTGGGAAAAAATTTGTAATTTGGGCATGAATGCTGGGGATTCCCCTTCCTTTTATTTTTCCACGGTCATGTTTTCCCTGTCAAATTTTATCCCAACGCTCGCGGATTCTTGGTATTTTTAAATTAGATGTGGCATGGCAAGTCAATTTTATTACATCTATAAACAATGCCTAATTAGTCCCATGGCTCTGATGAATTCTAATTGCCTACTCAATGATATGAAGCTACGGAGCAATTTCTTACTTTGGCTCCAAAAAGATGTACACGTGTCATAAGCCAAGTAGTTGCGGGAAGGAGGGCCCTTTTTGTGTTTTGAGGCATTTTGACGAAAGGAATGAAAATATAAAAGGAATGCCTAATGCCTGAAAAAGGACACGTGGCGATTTGAAATGTCAAAGGTGGAGAGGTGGATCGTCGGAGCATTTTGAATATTTTTTCCTTTTTGTGAAAAGGAGCAAAGTTATAAAATGAGCCACGATTCCGTTGGGGACCAAATAATGTCACATGTTTGAGTCAGCATTAAAAATTCAAAGCAACAAGGTGTGTTGAAAGGGCATTTTAAGATTCTCGGCTTTGTTTTGAAAAAGAATGAAAGTCATAATGTAAGCTGCAGCCCCATCGATTCTTAGGAAAGCCACGTGTAAAGCCTATATCAAAAGCAGATGGGTGCGCCAAATTGTCCAAAAATGCAAAATTTATTTAATTAATACAAAATGTGAAAAGCACCCCCAGGCCCACTTCAACTCATATCTTTTCCACGTGAAGGGCTTGCGCTCATTTGAGGATCCACCTCTGGGTCTTACCTTTGAATTTGTGCCAAGGAGACACGTCGAGGCTTCTTTTGGCTCCTCTTTATACTTAGAATTTTGAAGTGTCTGGTGTAACTTTTTCGGAACCAGGACACGTGGAGGGCCCACGCCCGTTTGGGGACCTACCCCTGAATTTCACTTTTAATAGAGTGCCGAAGAGATAGGTGGAAGATTCCGCCGGCTTTTCCCATACTTAGAATTTTCAAGCGTCCGATGCAACTTTATTGGACCCTAGGAACGTGGCACCTTCCGTTAGTTCTTAAAAAAATTTAACAAATTTTCTAGGCTAAGACATGTGGAGAGTTCGCACTTGTTTGGGGTCTCCACTTTTGGGAACCATATCAAAAGTGTGCCAAAGAGACACGTCGAGGCTTCTGTTGGATCATCTTTATACTGATACTTTTTCAATGGATGAGGAAACTTTCTTGGGCCCATGGCATGTGGAGAGCCTGCGCTCGTTTGAGGTCTTGCCTCTACAATTCATCTTTGAAGTTGCACCGAGCAAACATGTGGAAGCTTCTACTTAGCCTTCCCATGCTCATAATTTTTCAGCAAATGGTGCAACTCTCTCAGGTTCTAAACATGTGGAGGGCCCATGCTCATTTGGAAACCTACCTCTAGACTTCACCTTTGCTGTTGCGCCAAGGAGACACTTGGAGGCTTCCACTAGCTCCTCCTTATACTTGGGTGACTTAGACTCGTAGCGTAGATATATGATATAATCCATGCGAGGGAAATCACTTCTGAGAGGCATGAATGTAGGTATCCATGTGAGGGCACTCATTTCTCAAGGCGTATTCTTAAATGTGAAAAGGATTGCTTGTCAAATCAAGCCATATGGAGCCAACTGAGAATTATTAAAAAGGGGATTTCTTGCACAAAAAAATCAAAGAATGATTAAAAAGAATGTCAAAAGTTATGATATGGCATCCCAATCATATTTGAGGGACTGACAAATGGTATCCACCTGGCAGCTTTTGGGTATAAATTTGTGAAATATCACTTTCTGGAAAAAAGTTGTAACAAACAAAGGATTCCTCAAATATTCTTCTTTTGGGGGGAAAATTTGGGATGAGTGAACAAGTGAAATCATATAAATACAATGAGAATACTCTTGTATAAGGGGGGTTAATTTTTTTGAGAATTTTTTAGAAAGAACATTTCTTGAGAGATCGTCTGAGAAACCTATTTATCTCCTATGTTTTAGATTTAATCACATCAACATGGTTACAAGTGTATAGCCATTGAAAAGCTCTGAGATTGTTCAAGAAATTTACCCTACTGATGAGTCTAATGAACCTTGAATAAATTTGTGTTAATCATGAGCATAATTATGTCTGCTTCTATTTCAGAATGTTGTCAAATAGTTTTTCTTGTTCCTGTTGCATTCTTATGTTAGAATCTCTCTGAGCCACACAAGGTCTCATCCATTTGTTAGTATGGTGGCATTTGCAATTTCATTATGAGAAGAGATTTCATTTGGTAATGAAATAAACAATTTAAAATCACTTTACTTTCACTATGTTGACAAAGATTGTTTGTAAGTCTATGAGTGTATCTTAGGCGTGACAAACCAAGGATTTATAACATTTAATTGAATCTTTAGCCTAAGATTTTATGTTGAATTCTTGAAGAATGTATGAAATCGTGCATCTTTGGGCCTCCACTAGTACACACCTTCTGGTTGAAGGAATATTTTGGCTATTTTGAAGCATTTTGTCTATGAGTTTTCCAATATTTGTAAAGGTTCTCAAAGATCTGGTATAATCAACTTTAACTTGCTTAACATCCCACCAAAAAACATCTCAAACGATGAATCCTACGTGAACTACCCCTATTTGTATTGTGTATCCACAAATGAACATATTCTAATGCCAAAATATGTAGAGACAATCAAGTTTCAATTATTGTCTTTAGTAACTCGTAACCTTGTCCAGGAAACATCTCCACTCTCTAGTCTGACAACTCGTGCGAGTTAGATTGTGTTGTATTGATCATATTTTCTCAAGGTTCTCATGAAAATTGTGCAAAGAAGTATCTCTTGATATCCTTCACCAACAGGGGTTAGAGAACGGGTCCTCTCACCCTAGTTGAAGGCGTGACCTAAAGTACTGAGAGTAGATCAAACCCTCAATAAAGTGCTATCCATTTCTCCAACACCTGAGTGATAAAGAGTTAGTTGAATCCCCTCCACGGCTACAAAATGAATCATATCATGATTCGTCTGTCTCTAAGAATCCTGCTAGTTTCGTGATGTTGCTCAGCCATCGCAGGAGAATCAATTTGGATACCAACATTGAAGTTCACCTTGTATCTCGAAGACGATTTCTAGATAATTCATTTCCACTTCCCTTTCATGTAAGAAACAAAAGCACTCTCTATCTATCAAAAAGTAGAGTCACCTTTTGTACCTTTCAATATTTCATCTATATTCCTACACTTTTGCTATCAATCACACCCCTTATCAACATGTTATCAAAAGTACAAAAAATATGTTTTCAACAAAAAACCAACCACACAACCGATACAACCACCATCTCAAACACGTTGTAATACTAGCACAATCTCCCCCAAATAATTACAAACCACATCAACTTCAAAAGATAATTAACTATCCAAAGCAGTATCAAATGTATTCATGTTTAGTGCCAAAAAAATTGGCCACAAAAAACTACCACTCATTATATAAAATCTGCAAATGTATGGAAGTCTGTATGTATTCATGTTTAGTTAAAATAAAAATAGTCTGCAAAATGCTACCACTCATGATATAAGATTTGCAAATGTATATGTACGAATTTGTAACAAATATAAAATGTAGAGATACAACCTTTAAATGCAATGCTTCATCTATATTCATATACTCAATCACACCCCTTATCAATCAAATAACATATACCGTTTGGCGTAAACATTGCTAGTTTATTAAACTATCCTTTTTTTCCTTTAATAAACGTCATTGGTGTACAAAACTTTTCTTTAAATATCGGTTGATATTTTGTTTTTAGATGGTTAACCTACTCAACGTGATGGTAACGTTAAGGTCAAGCGGCGAAGTCAAAGCCAACTTTCCTACTAGACGTTGTCCACCCCCGCTTTGGCTTTCAGAGTAAATAATACTCGTTTTACTTGCTTTCCCATTTGTAGAGTGGAAGGGTTCTTGTGTTTGTTTAAATGTCTATTGAGATTGAAGAAATAGGTGAAGACAACAGTTTGTCACTAGTGAGCCCGAACACACCAGGAAGGAATAATTTGGCCAAGGCGGAGAAGAATCTCGGCATAACAGAGAGATTCATTTCCAAATGGGACATTAACACCACAAATAAACTGCTCTTCCAAAGCGGGCAAGAAGAAGTCCGTAAGTACATGGACACAGTTCAGATTCTACATGGACACATGAAACATTTATCCGCCGGTGGCAGCTCTAAAGAACTGATCCGCCCGCAGCGGCTGATGAAGACGTCAATGGCCCGTTTGCAGAAGGAGTTTCGAATAATTCTGTTATCTAGCAGTGAACCCATACATCGGGACCGGTGGTCGTCGACTCGTCCTTCCCTCCATTCGAGCACAGAGGACAGTATCACTAGCACTGCCCGTTCCGATAACAACGATGACGGCAGCAGCGGCTCCTCCACCTCCAAACGTCCGTCGATCGACAGAATCTACGAATACAACATGGTTCCGTTGGATGCCGTGCTGAATTCAAGAAGAATAGCGGACAACATGGCAAAGTGCGGGTACGGGAAGGAATGCGTTCAAATCTACACTTTCATCAGAAAGTCCGTAGTGGAGCGAAGTTTGTACAATCTGGGGGTGGAGAAGGCGATATCGAACGATATTCGGAAAATGGACTGGCAAGTCGTCGATGTAAAAATAAAGAAATGGATTTACGCCGCAAACATTAGCATTCGAATTCTGTTTGCGAGAGAGAAGCGGCTGTGCGATGAGGTGTTTCATGGGGTTGATAAGATGAGGGATTTTTGTTTTGCTGAAATCGCGAAGGAGTCTACATCCAGGCTTCTTACCTTCGCGGAAGCCATTGCCGCCACCTGCCGCGCGCCCCAAATGATTTTCCGCGTTCTGGATGTCTACGAAACCGTCACCTATTTCCTGCCCGACATAAAGGCCACATATTCTCATGACCTTTGCCGAACCGTGCAGGAACAAGCAGATGAGATCGTGGTCCGGCTGGGCGAGGCGGTTTGGTGCATTTTAACAGAATTTGAAAATGCCATTAAGATGGAGAATTCCATCGTTCCCATAGCTGGTGGCACTGTTCATCCTCTCGCTAGATACGTTATGAATTATCTCACTTTTCTCTCGGATTACAAGGAAGCTTTGATAAAGCCAAGTACAGACACACCTGGTGAGCTACCCACTGTGCTGCCCGACAATATCGCCCTAGACAATTGCCCGGGCAGGCTCTCCACCCGAATTTCGACGCGCTTCGGATGGATCATCTTCTTCCTCGTGAGCAAGCTGGAGGCAAGATCTGATCTGTATGATGACGTGGCACTCTCGCATCTGTTTCTGATGAACAACCTTCACTACATAGTGCAGAAAGTGAAGGACTGCGAGCTTAAATGTGTGCTCGGAGAGAAGTGGCTGAAAACACAGCGGAACACGGTGAGGCAGTGCGCTGGCGATTATGAAAAGGCCGTGTGGAAAAATGTGCTTTCGAGCATAACAGAGGAGGGCGGTGTATCGTCTGGGGAGGCGTTAAAGGAGAAATTGAAGGGTTTCAATCTGGCTATGGAAGAGGCGACGAGGAGACATGGTGGATGGGTGGTGCCTGACGCCACTCTGCGAGAAAAGGTGGGTAAGTCAATTTTGGATATGGTGCTGCCGGCTTACAGAATCTTTTTAGCGAGATTTAAGAACCGCTACGAAAGCTACATCAAATACACGCCGGAAGAACTGCAAGAATTGTTGCGGAACATGTTTTAAGGTAACCCCTCGTCTCTGACTGAATTACATCCGCATGAAAGATTCTTCTTTTGTAAATATTTTTATGTATAACGAATTTGTTGCATATGAAAACACTAGAGCAATAAAATGGCTCCTCTTGCTGAAAGAATTGTATTGTAGTGAAATAATTGCATCAATGTCTAAGTTTTCTAATTGTTTCTCAAAGTTTTTTGTTTGTTGAAACCTTTCGTCAAGATTTGAAAGTGTTGATAACAATTACAAATGCCCATTGTCGTTTTGTTTTTAATATTCCATGTAAGCAGCATGGAGCTTAAAAAGAGAGACAAGACATGCTTAAGAGTATAGTATGAAGCACTTTTCTGAAAAACCAGGAAAGTTATTGAATACAATAGAGGATGCTTTCTACAAATTCAGTATTGCTCTGAAAAGTAAGAAAGATTATAGCAAATAATACAAGTTGCTTTGTATAAATTCAGTATTATTGTAACATCTTAAATTGAAGCTGATTTCCATTACATGATAAATGTTTCGATGAAATTTATCATCCCATAAATTACATTTGAACTCATAAATAAGTGGTGTTAAACAAAAATTGTAAAAAAAATGTGATTTGTTAATATATTCATTATATTGTAAAATTTTGAAACTGATGGAACTCGTAACAATGTGTGATGTGCGATCGGCCGTCGGGGTTTGAGTCTTTCAGTTTGACTTGAAACATTGAAAGTTGACTTGAGCCTCGAGGGCACCGGCCCACCGCCAGAGGGGAGAAGTGTAAACAGAGTACAATAACAGTAAGGCTGGGCCTAGAGACTGGAGTGCGGCTGGAATCGATGCAGGGTAGCAGGCAGCAGGTGCAGTGCAACAGCCTAAGGTGTCAGGACTCTCAGGAGAACAAAAAACGTATGGGGGGTCCGTTACCTTCACCACGCCGCTGGCCCACCACGGATTCCGGATTTGGGATTAATCACCGATTCAAATTTCACGAATGAGAATCATGAATTTGTATTTTGTAAACTGTTTAAACTGTAGTGATAGACTGATAGTCTGTAATTTGTAAACATTAACTGTTAACAGCGATTCACGAATCCACGATTCACCGTTTCACGAATGCATTATGCACGTAGCACAGAAAGTTGTGAGTGCACTAAGTGACTGAAGACTGAAGTTCTGAACGATTATGTGGGTTTAATATCAATTTTTTTTTGTAAAATTTTAATCCAGCCGACTGCCTTGCCGCTGAACTGGAAAATTTTCCTGAAAATGTGGGGCCCTCCATTTTGTGCATCCTAGGCAACTGCTTAGGTTGCCTAGGGTAAGACACGCCCCTGATATTAACAAGTAATGAATACTGGTATTCAATCATATAAATCCATGGATTTTGACTCCAATTACCTATAGACATCATTGACTTCTCTCTTTATCTAAGACTTGAAGTGTCTTTCTATGCGTAACTGCTCTATTGTATCTACCGTTGAGAGACCAGGTAACAATTTTACGGGATAAGCATTGGGTATTGCACCAACAAAAAGAAAACATGTTACTACGCATAAACTTATGAACTTGACACAGAAAATCTAATCCATCTACATAAATGAATATTTAATGACAAATCTTTTTGTTAGAGCACAAGCAGTTAGAGAAGGATAATGGAGGAGTTATCCATCATTGTTCTGATGTTTGTGCCAGTCAACTATTCTCCAAATTCACTCGAGTATATAGATTATGTTGGTTGAGTCATACTTATTCATAGGGTTTATTTCTATACTGCCAAAACCAATATAGTTATTAGACATCTGTTAAAATATATGATGCTTTCCAAAGGCAACGCTAACTAGTTCTTAAGGTAATTGAAATCATTTGCACTCCAATAAATTGGTATAACATTTACAAAAATTGTATGTACCGAATGTTGATAAATGAAAATTACATTAATCTGACACCTTTTGAAATTAAAGCATAAAAAGTAGACGGAGCTATAAAATTATAATCGTAGCCTGGAAGAATTTTCAAGAGTGAGAATACTCGGAACCTTGTGGTTCCTATATAGGGTAGAGGACCATATAACCCTGCACCTAAGTTTAGGGGGCTGTAGATATATGTAGGTATATTGGTAGCGTAAAAACATTACATGATCATCATGTAGCGTATGATCGTACCATATCAGCATTTTTGGTTCGCGTGTTTATTTGGACAGAAAAATAATTTTTGAATTGATTTAATATAAAGAAAATCAATCTAAAGCATTTGAAAGAGAGACCAATGACCGAGCGTCCTATGTGTCACATTCTCATTAACTCTTAAAAAGTGTCATTAACCAAAAAGTGAACTATTAGTCCTTTTGTCAGCAACTGATTGTGAAAAAAGATGTACATGTTTTGGTGCTTGCTCGATTATAGGGTCCTCTCCCCTAATCCTCAGTCGAATTCCAACTACAATATAAAAGACTCCATGATATTTTTTCTTGTACAATTGATGTTGATGAACGTGCGCGAAGTATGATACTTTGCTGGTACTCGGCACTGTTCAAGTGGATATTGAGTTACAGTTGTAGAGCGAGGCAGTTATTGCCACAATAACTTCTCCAGGAAAAATCCCAAGACTCGTGGAAATCCGTTGAGGAGAATTCCAAGGCATCCATTGCTGGTGGCACTGTTCATCCTCTCTCACGATGCCTTATGAATTATCTCACCTTTCTCACGATACGTTATGAATTATCTCACTCTGATAATTCTAACCACAGAAACACCCATTGAGCAACCCACAATGCTGCCTAACAATCTCGCCCTGGAAAATTTCCCGGGCAGCCTCTCCACCCGAATTTCGACGTGCTTCGGATGGATCATCTTCTTTCTCGTGGTGCAAGGTCGAGGAAAAACAGTGGCGTGGCACTGTTGCATCTGTTTCTGATTAACAAATTTTACTATATAGTGCAGAAGTGATCGAAGGGCTCCAAGCTTAAATTTGTGCTTGGGGAGAAGGGGCTGAAAACATAGCGGAACATGATGAGGCAGTGCGCGGCCAATTATGAAAATGCCATGTGGAAAATGCGCTGTCAAAATGAACAGAGGATGGGGTTCAGGGGAGAAGCGGTGTATCGTGTGGGGAGATGTTGAAGGAGAAATTGAATTGTTTCAATCTGGCTATGGAAGAGGTGATGAGGAGACATGGTAGATGGTTAAGTCAATTTTGGATATGGTGTTATTGGCGTACATAACCTTTTTACCTAGATTTAAGAAAGGCTACAAAAGAGAAATAAAGTACTTCAAATGCAATGCCGGAAGAACTAGAAAAATTGTTCGGGGACATGTTTACAGGAAACCACTTGTCCCTGAGTTGAATTACATGCCGATGAAAGATTCCTCTGAAAATATTTTATGTATAACGAATTTGTGTCTTATGAACAAGGCAATAGATTGGCTACCTCGAAGGAATTGCATTGTGGTGAAATAATTGTATCGATGTCTATGTTTTCTAGTTGTTTGTCAAAGTTTTTGTTTTTTTAATTGAAACCTTTCGTCAAGATTTGAAATTGTTGACAAAAATTACACTTTCCATTTTTGTTTTGTTTAGGAAAAAAAGTTTTTGTTTACTTTATTGAAACCTTTTATCATGTTTTGAAATTGTAGACAAAAATTATAAATGTCTATTTTGTTTTGTTTTGAATATTCCCATGGACGCAACATAAAGATGAAAAAGTGAGAAAAGATCCACAAAAATATGGGTCCTTTATCCACAAATTTTCCACAATTTTTTTGTGGATAACTTATTCAAAATTGTGAATCCAATTTTGTGGACTACACCCACAATAAAATTGTAAAAACAAAAAAATGTAAAACTTTCCATAATTTTTAAATTTGTGAAAACTGTCACAAATATAAAATTGTGAATTTTTTCCCAAATTTTAAATTGTAGAAATATCCACAAAATTAATTTTAGAAATATCCATAAGTTTGAAATTGTAGCACTTTTCACAATAAAGAATATGTGAAAGTTTATACAATCCTACCCAGTTTATGAAAAGCTAAACAATTTTTAAATCTAATAAAATATATAAAATTTAAATCATAATATATATATATATATATCAACATTTAAAATTAATAGTGTATTAAATTTATATATATATATATATATATTAGAAAAAAATCATATTCATTTTTTTAATTTTTAAAAACTATTCTAAAAAATTGTATTATAAATAAATTTCATAAAAAATAGAACAAAAATCTATTGTAAAATAAAAATGATTTATAAATAAATATAACTAATAAAACATTAAATAATATAAATTTCTTTAAATAATAAATAAATAAAATTGACTCTTGGAAAAATCATAATTTTAAAATAGGTACAAAATCTTGACTTGATTGCAAACTACAAAATATATTGTCAAATAAAAATGAATTATAAACAAAACTAACAAATACAAAAAAATAAAAAATATAAATTCCTTTAAATAAAGAATAAATAAAATTATTTTTAGAAAAAAACATGACTTTAAAATAGGTTAAAAACTTTTTAGAGTCCTTACCAAAAAAATCTCAAAGGTATTATAACTTACATTTGAGAATCATAGATAAATTTGTATTACGAATTTTTATTTCCATAGTCTTAGAAAAAAAAAGGTATATCCACCCAAAAATTATAACCTTAAACATTTAAATAAAACATGCATAATCATCAATGACCAAATTGGTATATAAAACATACAATATGCCTTTATGTATATGATTTTTTTCTTATTATTTTATTTCCCAATAATTTTTGAGTATAGATGAATACTCTTTAAATAATACCTCATACTTGGGGATTTTGATATTTTTAAACATCTGAATCATATTAAACCATCGTCATATATTTTCTTATGTTGCCCACAGTTCATTCCCTTTTAAAAATTCTTTATTTAACCAAGAGCTTCAATGGCGCCTCAACTTTCTGCACAAAATATAAATCAATTTCAAATTTTTAACTAAACAAAGTATAGACCAAGATGGACAGGGCATAATTTATAAGATCATATATTAAAAGTTGCAGAAATGAAAAAAACCATTAAAAGACTATTACCAATAAAAATAGAATCACTCCATTCAAATATTGTCCACAAAAAAAGTATCTCTGTGATGAAATCCTTAACACATACGATCATGTTGAAGTAGGAGATATGATCACTCACCTGCACAGAGTGTTAGGAGATATCTTGCATAAAAATCACCTCGTACAAGATACCTTCCAAAGAACTTCTGCACAAAAATTATATAATTTTTTTGTATATAATCTAATTCACACAGGATTTAACAGAAACCATTTGTGGTTTCATTGCCTATAACTCCATTTCCTCCCTCTCTGAGTTGAATAAATAAATTGAGTTAAATGCATAGTCATTCAGTTATATGCATGCGTAAATGGAGGAAAAATCTATTTGATGACTGTTGAAACAATCAATTGCGTGCCCATATTTAGTAAAAATCAGCTGCTTGAATGTAGAATAAATCAATTGCATGCATAAATGTAGCAATAATTAAATACACGCATTAGAAATAATTTTTCTTTAAATCTAAATTTATTAGTTTAATAGTTATTTTATTTTATTTGAAAATAATAAATATATAGTCATAGCTCATTAAAACTATGAAATGGTGATTATATGTTAATTCTTTTTCGTTGGTAATTAGATGATATTTTTCATTCACATGATGATAAACAGATTAATTATATAATTTTAATTTTTAATTTTAATAATATTAACTGAAAATATTATTAAAATTAGATATTTTATTTTTTATTTTTTTAAATTTAAAATATGTTTTAAAATAATATTTTTTATGATGATTATGAATGGTATGTAATATTTATTATGTGGAGTATAAATGGTAGATATTTTTATTCTATAAAATTAGATTGAATTAATCCATATTTTATAAAATTTATAAAAAAATTATTTTATTAAAATATTTATAATTTATTATATCTTTTAAATTATTAATGTGTATATAATTTATAAATACTATATATTTTAAATAAATTTATGTTAAAAATATTAAATGGTAATAAATTATGTAAATATAACTACATTATTGTGTAATGCTTAAAAGAATACTTTTAGTATAAAAAATGGGCTCCAAACTCCGCTACATTACCAAAATATTACTATTTTAAAATTAAATTCTTAAAGATAATCAAAATTTGTTGTTATTTTTAAAAAGACTACATAAATTTAGAGTTATGTGGTGTATTAATGATTCACAATGCATAAGTTTTACATCATGAGGATAATACCAAGTCAAAGTCTTAGTGATATACAACTAGATTATAGTGGTATATTATTAATGTAGATTACCATCTAAAGTTATGTAATGTAGTGAATTATCCACAAAACATATATTTTATATTTTGTTAATAATACACTATCGAAGTCTTATTGATGTAGGCTTTTCATATTTTTCATTTGATTCAAAATGGTATGAAAAAATTGTAATTATGACACATCACATAGTGTAGATTATCAGCAATTTAAATTATGGGAATTTTCTACAGTACATATATTTTAGATTTTGTGGATAAAATGATAATACATTATATTATATATAGTGCAGATTAACATTATATCGTACAGATTATTAACAACTAGAGATATGCAATGAAATAAATTGTTCATAATCCTTATATTTTATATTTTATGAATATATGTAATAAATGGTCTAGTGACGTAGGATATTTTATAGAATAAACTTTAAAATGGTATGAAAATTTAGAACTATGATATGTTATGATTAGCTCGTGTAAATAGTCACATTTCTACTTTCAAAACACAAATAAAAAATAAAAAATTCCACAATTGAAATGTTATAATATGAATATTCCACAATTATCGATATGATTTTATGAAATTGTAGAATATCTACAATGTATTTTTAAATAATTATCCATTTTGTGTTGAGAATTCACATTTTTTCTACAAAATAATCATTTTGTGGATAACATTGTGGATAAATTATCATACTTCTAGTAGTGCACTGGGTACTATGCCAATGAAAAGAAAGCATGTTACTATGCATAAAATTATTATTTACACAGAAAATCCTAAGCATCTACATAAATGAATGTTGTAAGACCAACCTTCATTTGATTAGAAGAAGTTACAGAAGGAGAATGAGGGAGTGATCCATCCTTATTTTGATGGGCTCAAAATTTCTACCTGTCAACTATTCTCCAAATTCACTCAAGTACATAGATTATGGATGAGTCACACTTATTCATATTGTCTATTGCTATGTTGGAAAAAAAATTAGTTATTGCATCTAGTACATATATGTTGATTTTCAAAGGCAACATTTAGTTGTTCTTTAAGGTAAATGGAATCGTTAACACTCCAATAAATTGGTGTAGAATTTACACAAGTTGTATGTATCAAATGTTGATAAATAAAAATTACATTGATCTATCACTTTATAAAATGAAAGAGAAAAAAGTAGAAGGAGATATAAAATTATAATCCCATCTTGGAGGAATTTTCAAAAGTTACAATGCTTGTAGCATTGGCATCCCCAATAGTCTTGTAATGCCCATAAAATTCACACACAAATACAAGACTATTAAATACCAGATTTTTTTTTGACTTACATTGTTATTTACATGACACCACGTGACAATGCAAGGTATCTCTTAGGACATCGTGTAACACATGAGATTCTTGCACAACCGTTATCTCATATAGTTAACATGAATAGTACATGATGTACATCAAGGAAAATTTTTTACCAAATGATAAGACAACAGACAATGATTTAACTACATTATGAGTCCTGTATATGCACCATTCATGACAACAGTTTCCCAGATTACATATTTATTAGATGCATGTTTCGATATTTACCTTATTTAGTTGGAAATCACTTATCAATTATTTTATAACTAGTATGAATTATCTTTACTTTACTTAACATTTCACTTCTAGTTATCCCACCTAATTCTACTTGTTTCCCTTGTCACATACCAATGATGTATCCTGGTTGTTGGTATACGGATATGCACATACATGATCCTTTTAGTGTTTGTTACTAATATTCATTCTCTATGTTGCATGTTCGATTGGATTTTCCATTTATCTTAGTTGTAAGAAGGGAAGTTCTCATAAAGAAAAGGAAGTTTATTGATTAGAGAGGGAATAGATTATGTGTTCTTTCATATTATCATTTAAGTTCTAATGTTAGTCAATTTATTTTCACATTATTACAACTAACATGTATCCCATCTACTTCACTTACTTGCTTAGTCGTCACAGTACTAACAAGTATGATTTCACAGTCCACCAGGGTTGGATTCCTGAAAACATTAAGCATTAGATGTGTGTTATAAGGAGATATTTAATTATAAAATTTACACACCTTACTAAGGTCACAACTAGAGTTATTATACACCATTATCTCAAAAATACTCTTGTAACTCTATGTAGATTCAACGCTTCTTGTCAATATGATACTCTTGATTGAGAGGGGTTATAGGGATTCCCACCTAATATTCTCACATGTAGGTATCTAAAACATAGGACCCATTGAAAACCACTTCATTCATCTTAAAATTATTTCACTTAATTTGATGTAATTAGTGTGTTGAAATTGTTGAGAAATCCATTGGTTAATAAGGACATTTGCATGCTCGTGAGACTATTCATTCTCATCCTAGGAAATTGCCTCAAAAACATGATCACTTAGTTTCACAACGTACATCCACTACACACTAGGAAAGGTGGGGAACAAGGGGAATACTCCTTCATCTAAAGGACTAGTGTTCACATAGAGATAACACATTGTGGATTTAGTCCCTTTCCACAAGATGGTTTAAACACATTATAAGAACAATCTAGAATTCACTTTTCTCCTAGCACAACAATTATGGTTACATTCCCAAAAATTAGTCATAATTTAAGAAGTTGCTAAGTTTCACAATTAACTTTGAGTATTGCACCATAGGACCCCAAACGATAATAGAAATTGGTTATTGACTTTATTTATGATCCCAACTCTTACAACTAGCTTCCAAGCTTAGTTGGCAATCTTCGCCAATCCTCACATGTGTCAGTCCAAGAGGGTTCTATACTATGTTTGAAGTTGGTTTTCTATGGAGCACTACCTTAATAGAAAAAATTATCCTTACTACACACACACGATTTCCAAACATTGGAGGGAACCACATACCCAAGACAAAATATGACCATGTTGTTCCTAACCGTTGGGTCCATGATGATGCAACTAAGCATATACGTTTTGATGTCAAAAATCAAACTAGGGATCTCATTTACTTAATCTTGGATGTTTCATCGAGTGTGAATACTTAAGTTCATCCTACAATTTTAGTTTTCTATGTTACAAGAATGACATAGGAAGAATAGTTATGTATGAAGTTTGTACTACAGCTGACTGGTTCAGTAGATTATTTTATTACATTTTCAAAGTAAGAAACATAGCACCAATTATTTAATCATCAATTACACACTATAATTTCACTATAAGCTATTAAGTTCAATTTTGTTCAACACAATATCCAACCTTTACAATACTAAACATGGAATCAAATAACACTCATATTTACATGAACTTTTCCCTTAAGCACTAGCATCTACAAAAAATGTTACAAAACTTCACTAATACACCCTTCAATATTCCGCAAAATGTGAACAATTCTCTACCATTTCACTTAACATATATACCCAGCCCCCTTTTACCAAATGTATTTTTTTTATCAAAAGAACACCTATAGTTAAATGTACAATTCTCAATGCACCCTAAAACTTGCATCTCATACATATTACCAAATTTCGGTAACATTTATTTATTGTAGCATAGCAATGAATGCATATATATATATATATATATATATATATATATATATATAAGATACGTAAATTACAATAATACACAATGAGTTACAACCACGTTGTTTCATCATCCTACATGCATCCTAAAAAAACCATGTCAGCATGAAATCAATGATAAATCGCTGGCATAAAATCCACCTAGATCTAAAATAATTAATGTCTTTTGTTTCGCATTTACATAATAATTATAATTTACATTAGAAAGGAGAGGGTTAGAGACACATATATTTCATTTCATTTAAATTCTTTTCCTAACACAGGAGATAGAAAGAGATAGGGAGATATAACCACTATTTTCATGCAAGTCACATGATAGAGTTTAAAACAAATTGTTACAAGTATCACAAGTTTCTACATGGATTTGATAACCCAACGAGGGTCCTAGAACTTTCTTTCTTTACATTTTGCTACTAGTTGCATTAACCTTCAATTTAGGCTCGGAGGCTAAGAAACCACTTTCAAATGTTGCTTTCCAATGAGCAAACACACCATAGATAAGCTTCTACATGTCCTCTTATAAACCAAAAGTTTATAGGAACTGATGGAATTCAGAAGTAGTGAATATTTTATGATTGGCGGCCAGTTTTCTGAGGCCATTGATCGTAATTGACTTAGTGGTAAACAATACAAAATTAGCTTGAGGGATCAAAAAAACCAGGTCCAAAACTAAAGTTTGATGGACAAATGCACAATGAGAAATTTTGTACAAGTTCCCCTATATATGGATAATTCACCAAATTCAACGGGACTAAAATGACGACATATATCTGGAGCCACCAGTCGTAATTGGTCCAATTTGACCTAGTCAAACTGCGACTTGAGGCCTACAAAATACCTTAGCCAAACTAACCAGGAATGCACTTTTTGCACACTGAAAAATTCCAGGTAATTTTCTAGTAAAAATACTAGAGGTTTGCGTTGGCGGACAAGCATTTCATTTTCCAGGGTTCAAACGGCTAGCCAATATGAAACGCAACTTTTTAATTTTAACAACTTCCTAAAGGCACAAACAGGGTTACAGGTCTCTTAAAGGAGCGATAAAGAGAGTATAAATAGTGGATTGGAGTCAAACTTAAAGTTTGGGGCAACACTTCTCATAATAAGGAACAAGAACGAGACTTTACATCCCCTTTTCGGGTTTCAAAACGTTACTTTGTAGGTTTGTGAATATCATGATTTACTAGCCTTTAGAATGGAACAATTGGTGGTTTTACGAGGGAACAAACCCAATTTGTCAATAAAAGGGTGTCACAACTATCTAATATGGTTTCATTGTTTTCCATATCATGTTTGAAGGAGGGTTTAAGTTTTTCCTTAACTACCAACTGTTATTTGGGTTGTACATAAGTGTTACATGACATTTTACTTTTTTCCAAAACAAAATTTATAAAATATTTGAATGTATGATAATCCAAGGGTTTCAAATTTATTACGCTGCAAATGGAAAACTAAAGAACAAGAATTATGAAGGACAAGGTGAGATAAACCATGCCTGGGAATGATGAACAAAGCGGGTATGAGGGGCTCCAGGTGGGTTACACTCGCGATCTGTGTAGATCACCATTTTTGTGTCATAATGCCAGATAGTCACGTGAAAATGGAAGCCATTCATTGTGTACCCAAACCTCATCAAAACACCATTTTGAGCTTTTCACGTAGTCATCCTCGTCCATGAAACCGCATTTTCATTATGCAACAAGTCAAACAGTTGACGAGCCATATGAATGCTTCTACATTTTGCATATATGTTTATCAGGGAACTTGGAACTACAACATCTGACCAATAACCAAATTATATTGTTTGTACCCTGTTCCAAAATTCTTATTTTTCCAAGTGCTGAGATTATTTCCTTATCGTCATCTCTACAACTGGCTTTAGAAAGCAATGAAGGGCAACAACAATATTTGAAGCAACCCAGCCCAAACTCGTCTCCAGCATAAATGGGTGTGGGGTATATACCGGAAGACACACTGCAGGGGATAAATACAATGGGATCACAAATGTCATTACATGGATGAAACCGATAGATTTAAGCTCTGAATTTCGTGGATCAACAAAGAACAACAACTCCAATGAACGAAACAATGATATGGAAGTAATTTCATTTTGCTTCCATACATTTTTCTTCTGCATGCAACATATAAAGCCTTTTCAACAAACCCATTTTGTACATATCCTGCTATCATTACTGTCCATTTTGACCCAGGCTGGGAGGGTGCTGGCAAAGGTTGTGGAAATATGGATCAGCAAAAGCCCGTCATATTTGCTTGAAATTTTCTAAGACTTTTCAACAAACTCATTTGTGCATATCCTGCGGTCCATGGCACTTCTTTGGGAAACAAGAACGACAGCATTTCATACATATCCTGACACCAATGCTTTCAACAAAACCACATTCTCTTTTATTTACTTTTTTACAACATTTTTTCAAACAGTTCGCCTCCCATGTGCAAGGTTCCACATTTTGCATACGCATCTGCCAACACATTTGCAACTACAACATCTGATACATTCCCTCCATCTTTATGCTTTTATGGATGTCCATACACTGTTCCAGAGATGGTGTTTTAGCATAGACTGGGAGTGTGTAGCAGAGTGAACGGATCAGGTTTGGGACCTGTTTGTTGCATATGTTAACCAGTGTGACCGTCCCGTGAGGAAACTATGACCCCATGCATTCTACCATCGCTGCAACCTTCCAAATACTGCTAAATTTACATGTTTTCTTGGGTTTCAACGTGGTTATATCCTCTTACTCTCAAATTAAAGCGCTTGAATTAATACGCCAGGTAAGTGACAGGTCTGAAATTGTCTCAAGCCTCCCATACCCCTATCAGGGAGACCACGTTCTTCTACATGGGTAACATACTTTCTCCAACGACCCAATTAATTATTAACTCCCTCTAGCATCTTCCCTCGCTGTTTTTTATAAATTGATTCCATTTTCATGGTGGCACTATAAGTCCTATGTTAAATTCCAACTACAATATATAAGATTCCATAATTCTTTCTTTTACAATTGATGCTGATGACTGCACGAGAAATATGATAATTTGCTGGTAAACTATAATTTTCAAATGGAAATTGAGTATTTCCGTAAAGCCTCCAATAAAATCCCCAAGAATGGTGGATAAAAATTTCCCATGCAACACATGATGTCAACAAGCCAAAAATAACGAAAAATATGGGTAATATAATAGCTAAACAAAAATAAATGTCAAGTCTAAATTTAGTATTGATCAATGAGCATAGTCTTTTTCAACGCTAGACGCATAAACAATTATTAAATTTACTAGCTAAACAAAGAGATCCTATGCACACCTTCAAGAAAGAAACGAGTGAAGAACGATATATTCAAATTCAACAAGACGAAGTGTTGAAAAAGGTGATGGTGCTATTAAAAAATAATAGAAGAATTTCACTTTTAATTGATGCTATTTTGACTATGTTCATACTTTGTGAAGGTTCAAGTACTAAAATATTAAAAGGCCTAAAAGAAATAAAATACATCCTTACGCTTTAGATGTTTGAATCAATATACATAAATTTGTTATATTTAACTTTTTTCATTTTTCCTTGTTGATTACAAGAATAATTGCACAGTGGTAAATTCACTATGCACACGTCTAAACTATTTGGAATGAGTGATCAAAATTTGACCATAGAAAGTCAATTTTTCTTTAGGAAAATTCATATTTTTTTTTAATACAAAAATGAGAACTCAATCTTCTCATATAGTTGAGATTTATTTTTTGGGTTGAATTTATGCATATTGATGTTGAAGTCACCAAATATGTATACCTAAAATTTTGAGATATGCATTTGTTGGTGAAATAATTTTTCGTATGGAAAATTAGATGTTTCCACCAATGCTCACGGGGATGATATGCCCATCCTATTTGTGTATGGGGAGGATCCCATTACTGAATGTAAACTAATATACTCTTATCTAAATGATGTCGGGTGGCCAAATAGGTCGGGGATCACAAAGGGGCACTGCACTAAACCTACGACAAGGTGTCCTCATGGGGTACAAGGGAGGAAATTTTAGAAATGAGGGGTGAAGGAAAAAAATTAGAAAAAGGATGCTTGTTGTTGTGAGTAGGCACAAGTAGAATTCATACCCAATAATTGGAGTAGATCAAAATTCAATTAGAGGAAAAAAAACAATGAAGCTTATTGAGACAAACAATCTCAGACACACTATTCTTTCGATTCATTCATCAAAGATACAATTCTCTTTCTTGATCATTATACTTGGAAAGTGCATATAAGAGAGAAAATAGAGGAACACAAAGGAAGAGGGAAATGGAAAAAATCTAGATTTTATTTCTTGTGTATTGATGAAACAAATTTCAAAAACAACAATCCACAATCGCTACCAAATACATCTAAAATTCAAGATCATTTTGGGATGGAGAAACCATCCCAATACATGGCAATGTGAATTGACCCTTCACCTACCCCACATGATTCTTCATAATCTTATTCACTTGTGACTTTACATCTTCCTACGAAATGAGAAATAAGTTCAGTTTTTTATAAATTATAGTGACTTTTACAATTCAAATTTAGAAAGTCGCTTAAATGAATGTAACAAAATACAATGATCATGCTTAATGAAGAATTAGAAAGGGGGGATAAGGAAAAAGGAGAAAGAGAGGAGAGGGAGGAAGTTCCCATATCTGACGAAGAAGCCCCCTGCGATGAATATCTTTACTGATTCATGCTTCCTGATGACGAGTCTCTTGAATGGGTTCCTATTCATTGAACTCCTTGCTGAGCTACGCTATTGAAAGTTCCAACTTAGCTTCATTTAGATTACAAACATGGCCCAATACCTTGATCCACTCTTTGGGAACATCAATTATCTTCTTGTATTTACTGAGCCATCTATCATGATTCATTTCAATTGAAGTAATGCAACTTCTTATAATGGTCAAGGACTCTAAGTTATCTTCCTTGAAGGATAAAGAGTGACCTACCTCTTTCTTGATTAGCTCCCAGAAGGAATCAATGAGCTCTTTTGATGTGAAATATTCAGAGACTGAGGGGAATCTGAGTTTCGAAACATAATTATAGAAATCATCCAAGATTTCGAAATCATGTTGTCTGCAAGAGTCTAATTAAGAGATTTCATTTTTAAATATTACACATCTCACATCCATGACACATATCCAAACTTGAAACAAGTTCTTTACAGTTTATGTGAACACATTCTTGCTAATGAGAGTGTGAGAATCGAAGGACCTCATCTCAGACATTAGTGGGAACACATAATCCAATTGATTTACCTCTTTTACAAACTCCTCATTTTCTTTCACTATTCTGAAAATGTTTGAAGAACGTACTCGATGAGAGAATTGATATCTAAAAACAATTCCTTACCTTGTCCAATGATTTTCTCAATCCATTTTTCATTTTCCTTCCCATACATCATGTAGTGTTTTGCTTTCTTAACCACCTCAAGATCAACACTAAAGATTAGAAGGATGTATTCTACAGGAAGAAAAATCTATCAAGTCAGATTACAAGAAGGGTTGAATGTGAGAATTAAGAAACTTTCCCTGTTCCTCCAATCACATAAATATTTATTTGTATTCTTTGTTTTGAGTGAGGAGGAAGGAAATGAATTCTTTGAATAGATTAGAGTTACTCTCATGAAAAGATTGACTAAATGAGATGTCGGTCAACTCATAAAATGTCAGTTTCATGTACTCAATGAGATTTTCATTCTTAGGTATAGAAATTTCATCATACTGATTACATGAAGTGCCACTGAAGCAATAGGGTGTAATCAGGTCCTTATTTCTTCATTTTGACTTCAATTTCCTCGAGATTGCTTCGAGATTGGGCATGATGGGAAGCTGTTTTGTCCTACGCTCACTCTCAAGAATTTCTTAAGTCCATCAAAAAGGATCTTAATGGGTTATCATAATGTCTCTCACTGGAGCACCTTTAGTAGATTGTTGTAGAGTCAAATCTTGATCACTGTGGGGAAGCTCTAACCTTGGTGAAGACATACCTGGATGATTAAGAATAGAAAGGTGTTGTTATCAATCACACCTTCTTATCATAGATATCTCAATCAAAACAATTTTTCTCAGCTCACCAAACAAACTCCCTTGAGATCAAGTGGCTTAGCTCACCTTGAACAACTCACTAACCTCACTTAACCAGCTCATTGGGGGATGGTGGATGATTTTTAACCTAATTGAAGATTTACAATGATGACCTCATGAGATATTGACCCTTTTTTAATATCTTTTCAGATTACAAAATGTCTCTTGCTTTTGATTGTTTCACCCTACGATGTTCTTTTTCAGTCTTGTACATAATTGTTACCAAAATGATGCCTCAAGACCTTTGTGAAGGATGAATTGACCTACTTGAGCTATGAGATCATCTTAAAACCATTTGAGGATGTCAAAATGTGGAGAGATGAGTTAAAAGTGATCCTATTGTAACTTTTCTACACCCAAAACAAGTACTTTCTATTTTTAATAAGTAAAATCATGATCTGATATTTTGGGACATTTCACCTATTTCACTCGAATTTTAACTTTTTGATCATCTGACATGCTTAGTTCAAATCCATTGACAATGCTTGTGTATTTTTGGGAACTTTCTATTCTTAGACAGTTGCTTTTATTTTTTCTTTATTCTATTTTTGAGTTTTTTTTGACAAAAATTAATTATTTTATCATTTTTATTGTTCAATGAGTAAATGAACATGTGGTGATTTAATATTTTGGGTTATTTACTATTATTAGTAAGTGCAAATGCTAAATACTTACTATTTTTAGAAACTGCTGGTACCCAAATTGATTCTCCCTCAGAAGCTGAGCAACAGATCACAGGTTTGGCAGGAAGCTTAGAGACACGCAGAGCATGTAGTGTGTCGTTTTGTAGCCGGGGATAAAATTCAACTTGCTCTTTTTCACTAAGATGTGGAGAAATTGGTAGCACCCTCCAAAGGATTTGACCTATCCTCACTACTTTATGGTTGTGACTTTCAACCAGGGTGAGAGGACCCTTTTTGTATCCTGTTATTTGTGGAGGAGATGGAGATGTCCTTCCTTGTGAAATTATTAAGAATACCTTTAAGAAAATATGTTCAATGCAACAAAACCTAACTCTCACAAGTTGTCACTCTAGATAATGGAGATATTTTCTCAGCAAGGTTCAGGCCACTAAAGACAATGAAAACCTTATTGTTTCTGCATGTTTTGGTAGTAAACAATTATGCCATTTGTATACACACATGAAAAATAGGGGTAGTATGGGTATGATTGGTTATTTTAAAAATGAATTATTTGGTGGGAGGTGAGGCAAAAAATGACCTTGATTCACTAGATTCTTGAGATTTTTTACAAAATGGAGAGCTTGAACAAAAAGATGCTTCAGGATAGCTAGGATGTTCCTTTAACTAAAATATGTGCTTTAATGGAGGCCCAAATCAATACTTTTCACACAAACTTCAAGGATCCAAAATGAAGGCTAAAATTAGAAAACTTAATTAAATATTATCAACCTTTGTTTCATCACGCCTAAGATACCCTCAAAGGATAGAAAAAAATATTATAGTCATGTTAGGAGTCACAATGATTTTAAATTTGTTTATTTCACTATCAAATGAAAGCTCTTCTGATAAATGAAATTGCAAATGCAACCAAACTATCACAAGGATAATATCTTGTGTGATTCACAAAGATTTCAATGTAAGATTGCAAATGGAACAAGAAAGCTACTTGCCGACATTCAGGAATGAAGAAAACAAAAATTTTGCCCAAAAATAACGCAGAGTAACTCAATTTTGATTAAATTTATCAATAGGGTAAAGTTTCTAGAACAATCTTAGAGCTTGTCAATGGTTGTACACTGACAACCACCTTGACATAATCAAATTTAACACAAAGGAGATAAACAAATTTCTTCAAATGATTTCTCAAAAGGACGGGTTATATCAAGCTTTTCTCTTAGAAAAATTAGTCCCTGTTTGTGTAGGATATTTACCATGTGCATATTTTATGTACATGGGATTCCTCCACATAGGTGATTCACCATTCTTAGGTGTCTTAGGGTGTCATTATGGCCTTACACATTTAATATAGTTTCATAGGAGTTACATTTGACCAACTATCCTGGGAATGTAACTCCCACCTCTTGATGGATACATTTTTCGGGGAGTTACACACCCCACTACTATATGTACACCCTTTCATCTTGAGCGTTACACGATGGAATGGAATAGAGTATGGAATTTGAGCCTTTTTTACAAATCTTGAGCTCTCATATGCATGCACATTTCTTTATAAAGCTTGCTTGCTTTAATCTCGCAACTCCTACACTTTGGTAAAGTGCAACTATTTGATGCATGCGCATTCCTTCTAGGTCTTTGTAATTCCTCCGACATGGTATCAAAGATCAGGTACTAGAATCATGATGTTCACCATCATTGCTCCACCATGTAGTTGCTTGTAGAAGCTCTCGCTTTTGCATGTGTTTTACTTGCATTTTAAAAGATTTTTAGGGGTTTATTGTGGTTGGTTTAGTGTGTGCTCCTACTATTTTCACGTGGGTTCAAGGTTTAGCAAAGTTTCAAGTTTAAAAATTTAAGTGGTGGATTCTAGTTCTTAAAAAAAGGAGGTTGTTCTCAAGACCAACTTGGTCCCAGCTCGCTAAGATAGAAGCAAGCTATCCCAACAGCTCACCCTGTAATTAGTTCTTCAAACTCACCACCCTTTGAGTCTAACTTGTTGACTCATCTACCAACTCATTTTTTTCGTGGTTGGCTCGAAAAATCTTCCTGCCTCTCCCTTCTTGACCTGTGATGTTGCTCGAGCTTCATCCTCCTGTCTTTACTTTTAGATTGATCACTAGATTGTTGCATTTTCTTTTCTATTGGCTCAATCGTGTCTTGCCATGTGCATTGATTTTACAAACTTGACTCTCCTGCAACTTAGCCTGGCCACCCTAGGCTCCATCACATTTGGTTCTTTGGCTCAGGCTGGTGTCCATGTTTGTTGCTTCGGGTTGTACACCTGCATTGAGACTTGGTTCGAAGTTCTGGCTCTTAGGATTGGCCATTCTAAACTCCTTGTGCTCATGCATGATTATTATGGTACTCAGCTCAATGTGTTGCTCGTGGTGGAACTCTGCACATCCATTTCCTAGTTGTTTCATTTCCTCCTTCCAGATTGGTTGTTATCACATCACATAGCCAACTTATCCGTTTCCACCAGCTTTGTAGGTCTACCTTATATGCGGTCGTTACTTTGCTTAGTTGACTGTTTCTCTGCTAGCTGCGACGTCCTTCACTAGAACTGTTTCACCTCACCTTCTTATTGGTTTAGTTCAAGGTCAGTGCTTAGCACGTGGATCTGGCTTAGAAATGTGTGAAATCATGCATCTTTAACTCAAACAGTCACATCCCTCTTCAAGGTGGAATCTGTTAGATGGTTACACTGCACGTGTTGCACCGAATTTTCTCAACATGGATAGATCTCAACTTATCTCATGGATGTGGCATCAATATCGATAGTGTCTATGTTAAAACGAGCTTGTCAACATTACACGCAATAGACTACAACTTGCATGTGGCATAGACACCTAGCTCGGTCAACTTCCACCACATGGCTTGGTAACGTGAGCCCCTATCCATTCCATTTTAGAATTGTTTGGAGGTCAAAACAATCCCTCTTTTTAATGTTGTGAGGTAAAACATTTATTTCATGACATTGTAATAATTTTTAAGGTCTAATTTTCTTATAATTATGTCCTTCATTCATGTGTCGAAAATGGAGTGCGAGGTACAGGGTTGGTAGAAGGCTAATCCCCCCTCGCAAGAAAATTAACCCTACCTAAAATTTGATGCCATTTCCAATGAGTAACCACATTACATCCTTTGCACCCATTTTGAGCACTTTTTAAATTATTTTGCAAAGTTATTGGTATTTTCCATCAGTTACGGGAATCATTTTTTGCTATAAATTTTGACTCACTGCTTGTTTTTGAGCACTTCTTTAGTCAAAGTTGCATGATTTTTTACACATTATTTGATGACACTATCATTTTTGTAAATTCACTACTTTATAATGTGCCACATTCTGGGATGGTTCACTAGTACTCTTGGGTTTTCACATGCACATGCATTATCGGCTAAGTCTGATGTCTTGCTTTTTTACACCTTGCACTTTTCATTCCAAATCATGGAGAGTGCTCTTGCCAGACTTGAGTGTTGTAGGATTACTTTATAGCCTCTGCCACTTCTCACTGGGAGAGAGAACTATTCAGCTTGGTGTGCTTCCATGGAAGGTTACTTTTCTCATGAGGGTCTTTCACCCTTCTTACTTGGGCCAGTTCTTGCTCCCACTGATCATCGTCATCTGGAGGAATTCCTTGACACTTGTGACCATGTTTTTGGTCACATGATGATGCATGTCTCCAGATCTCTCTAGTTTCACGTGGAAGACTCAGATCCTCCCCACTGTGTCTAGAGCATTCTTCAGTCCCTCTATGGAGACCCTTCACATACTACTGCCATTGCTGTTGCTGTTGATCATGTTGTCTCTATTTCTTCATGTGATGACAGTTCCATTGACATAAAATTTATTGGTTCTACTTCTGATGTCAAGAGTACTACAGAGGACTCTTCTCCTCCTTCTCTCACTATTCTAGAGAGTGTTGACACATCCCACATCTCATTAGAGATTGAGTAGTCTCCTATACAGTCTCATACAATCATCACACCCACCTCTTTTCCACCTTTAGTGTGTGAGGCGCCTTTCACTCCTCTACCTTCATTGGATGACTCATACCTATCTGACATCGCTCTTCTGTTTGTTGAGCCCCCTCATTAGGATGTGTATCTGCCTAACCTTAGTCATATTTTTGTAGAGTACACTTGTGATGTACTATAGGTTCCTTATCCATCTACAGGTATTTTAGAAGAGTTCATTATCTTCATTGTTGGGAGTGCCCCTTCTTTGACTCTTACCACTTCCACTTTTTTGAAGACCTTCATTGATCCACCCTTGCTTGTGGATCCCTTTCCTATTTTTGGCGTTTTGTTACCTTCGCATCACTTGAAAATCCTTTTTGCGGGTGTTCACTTTTCACACTATGACATTTCTACACTCGTGACATTGCCTTCGGTTCCTTTGCACTCACTTGCTAGACCTATGTCACACTTTCGTGGACCAGACTCAGAGTTCTTCGTGTTGTTGCCTTCAGTTTCCTTTGCGGAGTGGGTGGACTTCGAACACGTCATTTTTGTCCTTCCTAAGGGTAGGCACATAGTTTGGTGGGGATGGCTCTTCTTCAATGAAGAGGCAGAGGATCTCGTCATCAAAATTATTCTGGGAGACTTCCTAGAGTTGTAGAGTTTAGATCCGTCCATGACATCTTCTATATTCCTCTTGTCTCCCTCTTCTTCTATCTTCTTCATCTTTTCGAGAGATTGTCTCTTTGTACATGGTACCTTTACAGGCTCGTCTGTGGATGGGACCCATCTTTAGCATCTTTCTTAGATTATAGAGTGGACTTGTCTCTCTTTTGGGGGATATTTTTTCCCACTGGGTTTTCTCCTTTTACTCCACTTTTCGAGAGCTTCTTGTTCATGGGTACCTCATCAGGCTTGTTTCCGGGACCCACCTCTCCTTGTTTTCATCTATGTGTCCACCTAAGCTATGCTTCAGGGGGGGTGTTGGTGTAGGATATTTACTATGCACATATTTTATGTACATGGGATTCCTCCATATAGGTGATTCACCATGCTTAGGTGTCCTAGGGTGTCATTAGGTCCTTACAAGTGTCATAGAGTGTCATAGGAGTTACATTTGACTGGCTAGTCTGGGAATGTAACTCCCACCTCTTGATGGCTACATTTGTAGGGGAGTTACACACCCCACTACTATATGTACATCCTTTCATCTTGAGCATTACATGATGGAATGGAATAGAGTATGGAATTTGAGCCTTTTTTTGAATCTTGAGCTCTCATATGCATGCAAATTTATTTACAAAGCTTGCTTCCTTTAATATCACAACTCCTACACTTTAGTGAAGTGTAACTATTAAATGCACGTGTATTCCTTTTAGGTCTTCATCATTCCTCTGACAGTCCCAATCTCTAACACTCTAACCATTTGTATAATAAATTCGTGTAATTTATAACACTTTTCAACATATTTTTCCCCTCCAAAAATACCAAACATTGAGTGCACCAGTGCTTGCCATGATCTCGATCGTAATTTCCAGAATCAGATCAGTAACAAGTTGTCAGGTCCTGAGGGGGTGGATCTCTTCGAACATCTCCCACATTCAACTCCTTTTTTCTAATAGTTCACTCTTCCCTCTTCTCACCAACCACATCTGCCCCTAATCTGTCAAATCTGGTTCTTTACATGCCTGGGAAGGAAAAATGGAAGATCAGATCGAGCCCAGAGGTGAGATCTCACCTTAAAGGTAAAATACGTCCCCAGATCTTCCTCACCAAACATTGATATCAAATTAACTCCCCTTCCTTTTTTGGCGTGTAAGAAATATTGAGAAATCATGAAGACTCACATCTCCAGGAGTTCTGGAGTGAAAATGGCAGAAAAATTCGATACAGATGCACAATTGCCATTGATTTCTATTTTGAATTGGGACTATTCACATGGCAGATCCACTTTAAAACGGGCTTGCGGGTTCCTTTTTTCCTTTTATAACTTTTGGAAAAATGTGAAATTTTCACATTTTGCTCCACACCTCCACCCTTAAGAAATGAGCCTAACACATGTCCTAAGGGGGGTCCCAAAGGAACCGTGGCTAAATTATGCCATTTCACCTCTTTTTGGGAAAAGGGAAAATTTTCTAGGTTTTCCCTGTAGCTCCGCCCTTCCACTTCAAGTCTCTTGATGTGGGTCCCTGCAGAACCACACTTCCTTTTTCAATTTTAACTTCTTTTTCCACAAACGGAAAATTTTCTAATTTACCCCTGAAAATCCATACCTTCATCATTGATTGGAGCAAGTTTTGACTTTTCTCTATCATGCCCATGGGTCATTTTGATAATTTTTATTCTTTTGAATATCAAGGGGAAAAAAATCCAAGTTGCCCCCAATGGCCCCCTTCCATACCCTTTTGAATTTTCAAAATTCCACGCGTCACAATGGCACATCTTGAGATGGTCCCCAAAATTTGAGACCTTGAATGAGTGCGGGCTCATCACGTGTCATGGCCCGATAAAATTTGTTTGAGGACTTAAAGCTCAAGAGAAGGTACCATGTGTCAGGGTCAGAGGCAATCTCCTTTGGCCATTGAAAAGTCCAATCAAAAAGTAAAGTGAGCGGAGGTCTCCAAGTGTCCTCCTGGCACTTCTTCAAAATAAAATTCAAGGACTAGTCCTTAAACAATCATGGTCCCTCCATGTGTCCCAAGCCTCTCAAAACCTTTTGAAAAAAGAATAAGTATGGGAAGACCCGGTGGAAGCCTCCACGTGTCTTCATGGCGCAATTTCAAGAACCTTATAAGGCTTCAAAATTATTTGGTGGTGGCGCACTTCTATTAAAGAATTTTAATACATTTTTCCAAAAGGGAAAAATATCCAACCTACTTCTGGAGGCCCGCATCTCCACCTATAACCTTGCCATGTGTCCTTCTGTGGGATTAAAGTAAGACTTTTTCCCTGCCGCTTAATTTTTTCTTTAATCAAAGTCTGGCAGGGCCACGGGGTGGGTTCAAATTTTTTGCCAAAGTAGAGAAAAATAAAAAGTTCAAAAAAACAAACCCACTGTGCCCCATCCAATTAGAAGAAGCCATGTAAGTACCAAAAGAATCAATCAGATTTGAGCAGAGCTATGGGACCAAATTTGTCTCTTTCCCAAAAAAGTAAAAAGTGACAAGTTAAAACATTTTCCCACCATCCTCTGACCAACCAAAATAAGACATGTGACCTCCGAATTCGAAGGAATAATTTTTATAGGAAAAAGATGCCCACTAGACCATCAAAAACACATAAATTCACCATTCATGCCCAAAATCTAATTTTTTTGCTAAGGATGAATTTTTTTGAAACAAAACCAAGTGAATCATGGTTTCAAGCATCTTTCCACCATGGATTTGGATTTTCAAAGGCATGCAAATATAAATTGATCATTCTTGGGTTTCCATGGTCAAGGAAAAATAGGAAAAATAGTAGAGCCCATGGATTTTGATGAAATTAGGGAAAAAACAAGGAAAACTCGGAGAATCCTTCAAAAAGGAGCATGACAATGGGTTATACAAATGATTCGAGGCATTAAAGTGGTTGTAAAAGCTTCAGAACATCCACATCAAGAGACAAAATGTTTCATAAAATGTAGATTAGAGGAAAATTAGTGAAAATGGTGCGAGATCAAAATGAACACCAACAACAGTTCTGACTCGGGGATGGGCCCTCCCTGTTAGTGCCACAAGAAAAAACAGCAGACCAAGTGCCAAGAAAATACCATTGGGCAACAGAGTCAAACAGAAAGCTAGCATAGTGGAACAACCATAACCATCCTCTAAAAAACTGAATTGAGAAACCAGCAAAACCAAGTCACCGAGGATCAGAACAAGAAATATCACAAAAGACAGAAAACAAACCAACAAACTATACACTATATAGGTGATGCTCAATTTGATTCTGGGGAATCAATCTAGGAAATGCTTCAATTTTCTGCCATTAACATGTAATTCGAGCAATTCACCATCCAAATCCTTCAAGAAGCAGGTATGCTCACTAATTTGAATGTCAATGGAGTAAGGGACCATCCATAGTGCATCAAATTTACCATGCTTACCCTTGTCTTCATGTCTTCCATCCCACAATAGCACAAGATCTCCAATGTTGAAAGCTCTAGGAGTGACCTTCTTGTCAAATAACTTCTTCAATTTTTTTCTAATATTTACATGCCTTTGGTGAGATACTCTCCTTTCTTCATCAAGTTCAACAATCTGGTTAATGTGAGCCTTGTATGGACTAAATTCTTGATCTTGCAGTCATTGAATGAACTAATATGAGGATAATTACACATGCAGCGGCATCAGGGATTGAATTCCATATACCAACTCAAATGGAATCTTTCTAGTGGATCTTTTAACACTAATTCAGTCAGCCCATACATCAAACTTCAACTGCTCACCCCATTTTCTTTTTTTCAGCTCCAAGATCCTCCTGATAATCTTCAACAAATTTTTATTACTAGACTCAATTTGTCCATTTTCTTGGGGGTTATAATTAGAGGCATATTTCAAATTGATCCAATATTCTTTGTATATTACGACCAAAGTCTTAGCTCTAAATCTCATGGCATTGTCGGAAAAAATTTTGACTGGCACCCCAAACCTGTAGATGATATGGTTCAACATGAAGTCCATAACAATTTTGTGTGTTACTCTCTTGGTGGGGATTGCCTCCACCCACTTGGTGAAGTAATCAAGGGCTACAAGAATACACTTATGGCTAACACTTTAAGGTTCTGAAATAGATCACCAATGAAATCCATTCCCCATTGCTTGCATGTGGATTCAATTGATACAAGGTGCAAAGGCAGGGAGCCTGAAGATTTCAGTCTTCTAAAGAAGTATTGGCAAATCTCACATCTTCTAACCAAAAGAGTTATATCCTTGAAGAGAGTTTTCCACCAATAACCAACCCTCGGGATCTTATGTCCTATGACTCTTCTAGCAAAATGCCCCCAAAAAATCCTCCGTGGAGATCAACACTTATCTTGGGGGCTTCATCTTCAGTAATGCACCTTAAGAGAAATCCCTCAGGGTTCTTCGAAGCTAACCCATAATCAATAATGACATATTTCTTGGAAGCAAACTTAACGGCTCTTTTCTAGTTCTTACTCAAATAATCAGGGCAATATAAATGTCTGAGATAAAAAATTACATCTTTGTACCACTCAGAACTCATCAATTTTTCAAAAACATCTAACCTTCCTTATTCTACCTCACTTACCTCAATAGTTTTAAAATTACTCTCAGCCATAAGCATATCCAAGCCCAAACCCCTTACCAAATTTTTTTTTTGGATATCCATGTCATATTCTTGCAACTTGTTCACCCATCTGCATATTTTTCTTGAGACCTCCATTTGTAATAAGATGTCTTTGACCATGGTTTGGGGAACATAAACAACAATTTTGGAACTCAGAATGTAAGGCATGAAAACCTTTTTTTCTTTCACCAAGGAAAATGCTTGCTTCTCCATCATAGTGTATTTCAGCTCATCCCCGTGAAATGCCTTACTAAAAAAGGAAATTGGCCTCTCAACCCCTTCATCATCTTTCTGTAACAAGATAGATGTAATAGTGTTCTTTGAAGAAAAAAATAGCTAGAAAGGCTTCTTATAATCTAGACCTACCAGAAAAGTGGCATGCTTTAATGCCTCCTTGATCCCATTGAAACCTTAAATGGCATCCTTCTCCCATTTGATGGCCTGGTCGTTCTTCATCATGCTAGTGATTGGAATGGTCAACTCAACAAAGTTTGATATCAATCTCCTGATAAATTTTATCTACCCAAAGAAGGATTGGATCCCCTTCTTGGTTCTTGGAATTGGGACCTTGCTGATGGCTTCTACCCTTTCTAGATCAATCATTACCCATTCTTATGAAACAATGTGACCAAGAAATTTTGCCTTATGTAATCCGAAATGGCACTTCTTTGGATTGAGTGAAATGCCATATTCTCTACATCTTATCAGCATTTTCTCCAAGTGCTACAAATGATCACTTCTCTTCCTAGAGAATGAATTTACATTATCTTGGTAAAAGGGTAAGTGCACCAAGTTGGGGGACAATTAAGTGGGCATCAAATCCTGAATTTTACATTAAAAACAGTAAAACATAAAATTTAGTCTTCCGCAGACTTGAACCATGCCGAAAAGTAAAACATATGTCATAAAAATGGTACCATTGCATAGGGGAGACTATTAGCTTTGGAGAAATACTAATTTTGAAGTGAATAGAATAGGATAAATATCATTTTATAATTTTTTACTAATAGTAGGTCTTTAAGAGACTTTTTCCCATGAATGTTTATGTCTATGTTTAAGACTACAAATTTTGTTTCACTTATCGGAATGTGATAAAACTTATACCATCCCAAATGTGGCAAAATTATATACATGTTCAAAAAAAAATTATTTGATTTCAATATTTTTTGATGAAGTTATGGTGGGCAAACGGAAAGTGCTATGTTTTCTTTATGTTTTCATACCACTTTCACAGAAAAAATCATAAAAAATAAAATATTTCTCAAAAAAGTACAAAATAAAATTCATCCCAAGATAGATGGTGGCATCTAACTTCTCACCAAAGGAGAAAAATATATATCAATTTTTGGTCATCCAAATTGTGGGCAAATGGACTATAATCTTATAGGCGTTTTTATAAAAAAATACCAAGTCATTGAATTTTGAGTGTTTAATATAGCTAATCTTGTCCATTTTTTAAAAAAATTAGTATTTTAGAAACTAGATTCCGGATGGTATGATTCATATTAATATAATTTTTTCTAATTTTGAGTGTATCTATTGCTAATAATCCCTACAAGTTGATATTATGTTGTTATTTGCAATATGACGTCCACATATGACCCCTTTTTTGTCCCCCAACTTGTTGCACTTACCTAAAACAACAATAAAATAATTGATGGAACTGGAAAAAGCAACATCCATTTCCATTTGAAAGGTTTCTCCAACATTCATTAGACTAAAGGGCATCCTGAAATATACATAAGTCCCACAAGGAGTGGTAAAGGTTGTTTTAATTCTTGCCAATTACTTCACCACAACTTGGTTATAACCAGAGAAACCATCCAGGGTAGAAAGTAGCTCAGAACCAGTCACTAGCTTCAGCATGTTTTCCATGTTTGGTAAAGGATAATTATCCTTCATTGATGCCCTATTTAGATTTCTAAAGTCCACACACAACCTGATGTCACCATTCTTCTTTCTGACTGGTACTAGGTTTGCAACCAAAGAAGACTACCTTGTAGGATGAATAATCTCTCCACCCATCGGTTTCTTCAACTCCTCTTGCATTTTAAGAGATAGGAGTGAATTGATTGGACTCTTTTTCTTCTTGGATGGTTTTACATTAGATTCTAAGGGAATATTATGTTGAAACAAATCCTCTCTGTATGCCTTTAATTCAGAATAAGTACAAGCTATGCAATCTTGATTTTTTTAGGAAATTGGACATAAGACTATTTTCCTCCTTGCTGAGATTGCTTCCCAACCAGATCTTCCTTGGTTTATCCTTTGTGCTAAGGTCATGCTCCTCAACATCCCTTGAGGTTTCTATGCATCTGTTAACAATTTGATCAACATTATCAAAGTTGGATTCAAGAGTGACAAGCTTCCTAGGTATGTTATTAGTCTTTAGTTGGATGATGCCTTTTCCAAAAAATGTCTCTTTACCCTTTTCTATAGACACCATTAGATCCTAATCAATAATTTCATAAGAAAACTACCCTTTTTTCTACAGAAATATTCTGACATGAGCATCATCATCAAAGACTTGCCAATGTTTAATGTTGTCTGGTACAAATGGCCTAATTAACATCTCAACATCATATTCACAATATGGGGATACTGTATAATTATCAAATCAAGATCCCAGTACTGCAAGTTTGTTTGCCAAATATTTGAACCTCATATTATGATTTACAATATTAAATGAATCAAACATCTCAATGAGATCCCAAACTGCATGCTTGTATTGTTTCATTCGCTGATTTTTTGTGGCATAAAGTTTTTTGACTTACTTTACAATTAATTTTGAATCTCCTTTGACAATGATGTCCACCACATTTCTAAGAAATCCTCAGACCTAACAACAATGCCTCATACTTAGCAATGTTATTAGTGCACTCAAATTTGAGTTTGAAGGAAAAGACAAACTCTTCCTGGCCTGGAGAGATCAAGATAACACTAACACCTTTTCCAAAGTTGGAGAAAAATCCATCAAACAATAAATTCCAAGGAGATAATTTCTATTCAAGACACTTGCATTCTTCAATCTTGTGCTCTTTTCCATCAACAAATCCTATAAAGTTATCAGCACCAACACTTGTGTACAATACTTCATAAGATGCATTGTTGGGATCTTTAATAATGTGCAACATCTTATTTTATCCATACAACCTGACAAGGTTGCCTTCAATTCGGATGATAGCATAGGACATGTCCATTTGAACACTGCCACCAACACTTGTAGCCCATTTTCTAGATAACAACATATCCCACTTGGCTGGAAATCAAAAATAACACCATCAAGCATCAGGTTTTTACCTGGGTAAGCTGCAAGTTGCAGCACCAGACCATTCACACATCCCACCATTGGCACTTCTCTAGAGTCCATAGCAGTAGACTTCCCATATGCTGCTATTACTTTGATATTTTGCTTGTTCATGACTTCTAGAGGCATAACATTACATGATGCCCATGAGTCAAACATACAGTTGTGTAGCAATCTATCTTTAATGATTAGAGTGGTGAAGAATAGATCCAAATTTAGCTTAGACTCCACCAAGGATTTCCCCAAATAAACCTTAGGTGGTTCACCTAGTTCCTCAAAGACTGATGGTGTCTCTAATTATTCAAAGACTGGTGGAGTCTCCACAATGTTTATATTTCTACCAACGGCAATCTTCTCCTCTTTCATCCCCAAATACTGAAGAGTGTTTTTTTATTTGCCTAGGAATCCTAAGCAATTCAAAAATTGGAACTGAGATCTTGATCTGACTCAAGACTTGGGAAATATCATAAGGGACAGTCTTTGGCAAGGCAAGATTGGAAGGAAGGTTGACACACTCATTAGATGGCACATGATTTTTGACAGCTTGGGCAAGAGGAGGCGTATGATTTTTGTTTGGGACAGCAAGGCCCTTGGCTGATGCATCTTTCTTAAGAGCCTCTTTAGGAATATTTGAAAGTAATGGAGTTTTTGGCTTGGCCTGAGGCCCTTTCCCTTTGAAAACCCTACTTCTTGTGTTGTACTCCTTTTCTTGGGAAACAAAAATGTTCATCAACAACTTCCCATCCTCCTCAGATGGGATTCCTCCATCATACTTATTTATCATTAAAGCTCTTAAATATTCAAAGTCATTATTGAGAAAATCAAAAGCTTGTACAATATTTACTTCTAATGTATGAGAGGGTGGAAGACCAGGTTCCCGGTGGATGTAATCCCAAAAATCAACAGCAGTTCTATCACTTATTACCTCATTTGAAGTTTCCCCTTGGTGTGAGCTCATGGAGCAACCCATCATGCAAACATCATCATCATCATCATCATAAGATTCTTATTCTTCTTGTTGATCTTCCTCACATGGAGCATGGGGCATGAAACATCTATCACACCAATCAATGACATATATCTCCTCCACAACAACAACTCTAGTAGCTAAAGGATAAGGTACCATTCTATTTTCCCTGGCCTTCAACTATTTATTTCCAAATCCAACAGGTCCCTTGCCTCTATCATCAGATCTCTGATCATTTCTATGATGATTTGTAAACCTATCTTGGCCTTGTTGTTTGTGCTGACCTTGTGAAATCTACCCAATCCCTTTTTCTGCCTAGACTAATTTGTATGATATTTGTTTGACAGCCCCTGCCAAAGTTTTCTCAACTTCCTCCTAATCAGTAGCCTTACTTGTTTGAGAATTTTCTGAGTTAATTAGTTTTACACCATCCCTTTTTGGAGGCTTTCCAATTACCTTGATGTTATTCTAAATTTGTAGGGCCATGGTGAATTCCTTCCTTAAATTAGTAGGGTTTTTTTCCCTCAAGTAGTAAACAACCTTTTTATCAAATGCATCTAAATATTTGATAAAACATGATTCATCACATGGCCTTAAGCTAACAGGGAATCTCCTCAAGGTCTTGTTAAACCTTGTGTTGAAATCATGTACTAACTCATTACAATTCTTCTTGATGTTCTCAAAATCTGATAGAAGAAACCTAGGGTCATTTCTATCACCATACTGCAATCTAAATTCATTGTTCATCTCTATTCAAGAATGAACGAAATTATCTGGTAAAGCTTTATACCATTCCCTTATATATTCTTCCAAAGTATGGATAAACAATTTGATATATACACCCTCATGTTCAATCTCAAAGTCTTGCATCATATTGATAAAAAGATTTAGATGTTGATCACCAGTTATAACATTGTTTCCTTGGAACTTTGGTATTCTATTTCTTACATCCTGGGGAACTGTACTTGGATACCCAGCCATCCCTATAAAATTTATAGGACCAAAGGTGTTTACAATAAATGGATATCTAGGTGGGGGAAGGGCCACGTTGTTTTGAGTAGGTTACCCTAGGGGGGAGACAAATTGATAAGGGGAAAAGGGTCTTTGAAACACAGGAGTATAAATTTCAAAATGGATATCCCCTAAAGGCCTTGTTTCTTATAAAACCCTATCAAATTTTGAAAAGATAGGGGCAGAATGAGAAAAAAACTTTTCAAAATCAAATGAAGGGCCCTGTCCAGTTGGAGAAATCAATTCCAAAAAGAGGCTACATTATTCAGAAGCACTTGAATGGTACTCTTCAATAATAGGACAAATTCTTTCATCAATGGAGATCTCTTTTCTTTTCTACTGATCTCCAACAACTCTCCAGGATTTTCTTCCTTCTGACCTTGTTTTTCCCAGCTCTAGAAATAATGTCCTAGTAGGATCCCTAGCAAAGAAATATCTTCTTCCTTCTAGCTTTGCAGATATTAGTAACAAATCTCACTTGATAGAGGTTAAGACACTAGTACCCATCAAGAATCAAATCAACAGGTAGTTGCCACTACGGATTTCCACCTTAGATGTGAAAATGCACTAAAATATGATCTATCAAATGTCTGTCAATACTAGAAACTAGAAATGGGATGATCTGACTTTTCTTTACCCAAATTTATCAATGAAAACTAGCGCACTAGGTTTGGAAACTGAAAGAATTGCACACAACACTTGCAACTTTGAATACTTCTTATAGACACGAACACAAGATGATGTCTGAAAAAGCGTATTATAACTTTGAGCATATAAGAATTGTTTACAAGGGTCTGATTATGAACTATAACCACTGTCCCTGATAGCAACGCCAGTAAGGTGTATACGAGACAAATAGATATGAACGGGAAATAGATCAACAAATCTGTCTTAGCAACTCAAATTAGTTCCCAACAATGGAAATCAGGTCCCTAGAAATGGTGCCAGTAAGGTGTTGATGGGCCAAATAGATACGAATGAGAAAAAAAAAAACAAACCTGTCTCAGCAACTCAAATAAGGTCCCAGCAACAAAAATCAAGACCCCAGAAACGACGCAAATTGGGTGTTGTTACCCAAATTGATTCTCCCTCAAAATCTGAGTAGCATCACAGGTTTGAAAAGAAGCTTAGAGACAAGTAGAGCATGTAGTGTGTCATTTTGTAGCCGGGGATAGAATGCAGCTTGCTCTTTTTCACTCAGATGTGGAGAAATGGGTAGCACCGTCAAGAGGATTTGATCTATCCTCACTGCTTTATGGTTTTGCCTTTCAACTAGGGTGAGAGGACCCTTTTCTTATCTTGCTGTTTTTGGAGGAGATGGAGATGTCCTTCCTTTCGAAATTATTGAGAAGACCTTGAAGAAAATATGATCAATGCAACAAAACCTAACTCTCACGAGTTATCACTCTAGATAATGGAGATATTTTTGAAGAAAGGATCAGGCCACTAAAGACAATGAAAAATTGTTTGTTTCTGCATGTTTTGGTAGTAAATAATTATGCATTTTTATACACACATGGAAAAAAGGGCTAGTATGGGTATGATTGGTTGTTTTTAAATTAATTTTTTTGTGGGAGGTGAGGTAGAAATGAACCTGATTCACTAGATTCTTGAGAGATTTTACAAAAAAAAGAGCTTGAACAATAGAATACTTTAGGATAGCTAGGATGTTCCTTTAACTAGAATATGTGCCTCAATGGAGTCATAGATCAACACTTTTCACACAAACTTCAAGGATCCAAAATGAAGGCCCAAATTGGAAAACTTAACTAAACATTATACACCTCAGTTTCATCACACCTAAGATACCCTCAAAGGTTAACAAACAATCTTATAGTAATGCTAGGAGTCACAGTGATTTTAATTTTTTTTATTTTACTATCACAAGGATAAGATCTTGTGTGATTCACAAAGATTTCAATGTAATATTGCTACGGGAACAAGAAAGCTACTTATAGACATTCAGGAATGAAGCAAACAATAATTTATCCCAAAAATAATGCAGATTAACTCAAGTTTTATTAAATTTATTAGCAGCGGAAATTTTCTTGAACAATCTCAGAGTTTGTTAATAGTTTTACACTCGCATCCACCTTGACATGATCAAATTTAACACAAAGGAGATAAACAAGTTTCTTCAGATGATTTCTCAGAAGGATGGGTTCTATCAAGATTTTCTCTTAGAAAAATCAGTCCTAACCACTAACATTCCAACCATTTGCACGATAAATTCATGTAATTTATAATAATTTTCAACAAAATTTTCCACCAAAAAATCCAAACATTGAGTGCACCAACGCTCACATTGATCCCAATCATGATTCCCAGAATCAGATCTATAAAAAATTGTTAGGTCCTCAAGTGGTGGATCTCTTCAAACGTCTCCCACATTTAACTCCTTTTTCTGGTAGATCACTCTTCCCTCTACTCGCCAACCACTTCCACCCCTAATCTATCAAATCTGGTTCTTTACATTCTTGGGAAAGAAAAATGGTAGATCAGATCAATCCTAGAGGTTAGATCTCACCTTAATGGTAAAAGACATCCCAATATCTTCCTCACAAAACTTAGATATCAAATTAACTCCCATTCCTTTTTTGGCATGCAAGAAATATCGAGAAATCATGAAGACTCGCATATCCAGGGGTTGTGGAGTGAAAATGGTAGAAAAATCAGATATAGATGCACAACTGCTATTGATTAATATTTTGAATTTGGACCATCCATGTGGGAAATCCACTTCAAAATGGGCCAGTGGGTTCCTTTTTTCCTTTTACAACTTTTTTAAAAATGTACATTTTTCACATTTTACTCCACACCTCAGCTCTTGAGAAATGAGCCTGACACGTTTCCTAAGGTGGGTCCCAAAGGAACCGTGGCCACATTCTACCATTTCACCTCTTTTCTGGAAAAGGGAAAAATTTCCAAGTTTTCCCCGCAGCTCCGCCCTTCTGTTTCTATTATCTTGATGTGGGTCCCAGTGGAACCACACTTCCTTTTTCACTTTTAACTCCTTTTTTTACAAAAGGAAAATTTTCCAATTTACCCCTGAAAATCCGTACCTTTGCCATTGAATGGAGAAAGTTTTTACTTTTCTCTATTGGGCCCATGGATCATTTTGATGATTTTCAGTCTTTTGAATATCAAGGGGAGAAAAATCCAAGTTTTCCCCCATGGCCTCCTTCCCCGCCCCTTTGAATTTTCAAACTACCACGCGTCACAGTGGCGCATCTTGAGATGGTCACAAAAATTTAAGACCTTGAATGAGTGCGGGCTCACCACGTGTCCTAGCCTAGTAAAATTTGTTTGAAGACTTAAAGCTCAGTGGAAGGCACCTTGTGTTAGGGTCTAAGGAAATCTCTTTTGGACGTTGAAAATTCCAAGAAAAAAGCAAAGTGAGTGGAGGCCTCTAAGTGTCCTCATGGAACTTCTTCAAAATAAAATTCAAGATCCGGTCCCTCCACATTTCCTAGGCCTCTCAAAACCTTTTGAAAAGAGGCTAAGTATGGGAAGACCCAAGGGAAGCCTCCATGTGTCTTCATGGCACAATTTCTAGAACCCTATAACACTTCAAAATGATTTGGCAGGGGCGCACTTCCATTTTAAAATTTTACTCCATTATGCCAAAAGGGAAAAATATCCAACCTGATTCTGAAGGCACGCATCTCCAGCTTTAACCTTTCCACGTGTGCTTCTGCATGGTCAAAGTAAGATTTTTTCCTCGCCGCTTAAATTTTTCTTTAATCAAAGACTGGAGGGGCCATGGGACGGCTTCAATTTTTTTTCCAAAGTAGCCAAAAATAAAAAGTTCAAAAAAACAAAATTTCCGCGCTCCATCCAATTAAAAGAAGCCACATAAGCACCAAAAGAACCAATCATATTTGAGCGGAGCTGTGGGACCAAATTTGCCTCTTTGCCAAAAAAGCAAAAAGTGACAAGTTAAAACATTTTCCCATTGTCCCTTGACCAAAAAAAAAAGCCACGTGACCGCTGAATGCTGAGGAATAATTTTGACAGCAAAAAGACACCAGACAGACTATTAAAAACATAGAAATTCACCATTCATGCCTAGAATACAATTTTTTGCTAAGGATGAATCATGGTTCCAAGCATCTTTCGACCATGGATTTGGATTTTCAAAGGCATGCAAATATAAATTGATCATTCTCGGGACTCCATGGTCGAGGAAAAATAGGAAAAATGGCAAAGCCCATGGATTTTTAAGAAATTAGGGAAAAAACAAGGAAAAATCAGAGACTCCTTCAAAAAGGGGAATGACAATGGGTTCTACAAATGATTCAAGGCATTCAAATGGAGGTAAAAGCTTCAGAACATCCACATCAAGAGACAAAACATTTCATAACAAGCAGATCAGAGGAAAATCAAGGAAAATGGTGTGAGATCAAAATGAGCACCAAAATAAACTACACTTTCCCACCTCAGATTGCAACAAAAATTGAATCACTGGGTGAGGCTCCTCGTTACGTTCTCATGCTCCGAATTTCATCTCAATCCATTTTCTGGAATGCTAGGAAATTTGAATATAGATGTCAGGGCAAAAAATGAAGGTTTTCTGCCATTAAAAATTTTGGGTGCCACTGAGTTTTCTATTAATTTTCTCTTGAAGGAACCTTGAACAAACGAAGACTGTGAAAATTTTATTCCATTTTGTCCATGAGATTGAGAGATATGATTTTTAATGTTTTTTAGCATGTAGTCAATATAAAAATATTTTTGCATGGTGTCTAGATAAATTATAGGTTTTTTTGGTGTTTTGCATCAGAATTCATGAGGTTATGGAAGAAAAATATAATGAGAATGGATTATAATCACTTTTTATCACTTTTCTGGTAGCACTTCACACACATTGGCAAGAAAGAGAGAAGAAGTGGCAACCTAAAAACTTAGTAAATTTTGGGTTTTCAACTACCTTAGAATGGGGTACAATTTTTTTATCCAACTATCCCAAAGGGCAGGGGAAGATGGGGTACAAAAATTTTCCATCACGTTAGCATGAAAAGTGGTGGTAAGTGATTTCTCGGTGAAGGAGAAAGAGGAAGAAAATAACTAGCAATCGAGGGATGAGACTAGGTCACATGAGGAACCTTGGCAAGAACTAGAATGGGGAACATTTTTTGTTCCAAATGTCCTAAAGTTATGGGACATATGAGGTATAAAAAAAAAGTGTCATGTCAAAGTGACAAGTTCAGGAGTGTGATTTGACGAGACAAAGAGTGGTAAGGGCTAAAAAATGGCTTGCGGAGCCTTCCTGGTGTCATGTGGAGATCCTAGATCCAAGACAAGGAATGGGAATATTTCTGTATCCCAAATATCACAAAGGGATGGAGATAGATGGGGTAGAAAAATGTGCCCTCACCCTAGGTTGATAATTTTTAATTTTTTATTACATGATGGAAAGGGCTAGAATGAGGTGTGAAGGAGCTTAACTTGCATCACGAAGCTTCATTGGGGTCATACGTTAGTCCAAGGGATTAACTGGGACTTGGTAGAATTTTTTTTCCTAATTTTACCAAAGGGATGGTACATATGGGATAGAAATTTTTGCCTCAATCTCATGCTAACATGTGTCCACCTATGAAAATGGCTAAGCCCTAAAAGCTTACCTTAAAAGCTTACCTTAAGGGGGAGCCTTGAAGACAAAGTTTCCAGAGCTCTAAGAGAAATTTCTAGAACTTATTTATATGAAATTTAATTCTTATATCCTTATGTTATGAATGAGATGGATCCCATGATCTAATTCTTCTTGTAACCGCTACAAAAATAGTTTTTTCTTGGGACCAGAATGTGTGTTTGTTTACAATGAGTTATGGGAAGTAACACATGGATCTTGTGAAAAATATGAAATCACCATAATTTCTAGAATTAAATTATAATTCCAATGATATTTTTTTTAATGATAAGTCTCTACTGAGTTCCCAAAATCATCTTCCGAAGCTCAGGAACTATTTTGAACTATAAGCTCCTTCACCTTAAATAATATGCTTTCATTGAACTTGTTCCTAAACTTTAAAATATTCACTAAAATTTCCTAAACCACTTGAAATACATTCTTGGAACCTCAATACCACTTCCTGAGGAATTTGGGCCTTCAACTTTATCCTGGAGGGTGCACACCTGTCCGAGAAAGGCTAGATGTAACCTTTCAAGGTATACTAAAGAATATTCCTTGAGAAACACTGCATCCAAAGAACTTCAAGAACTTGTTTTAGTGTTTCAACCACACGGGAAAGGTTATAAAAACACATATGAGAACTTTTATGATGGGGATATATATAACACAAAGAGAAAAATGATCTAGAGAAATGTTTAGGAGGGCTTATAAGAAAAAACTTTTAACATTAGGATATATTTGTTATGTTTAACAATTGAATTTTTACCATGCAAAAATAGATGATAACAGTTGGCTCAAGCTAGGAGACATGTTCTAGATCAAGCACAATGAGGAAAAATTTAGTAGGAACCCCAAAATCTCAATATAATGTGTGGACAAGTTCCTTTATCCATTAGGCTTATGGAGTAATTTATTCCAAACAATCACAAGGATAAAAACATAGAAGTGAAACAAACAAAAAGCAAAAAAAACACACAACGGAAAAAGGAAACAATATTACAGGGGAGGGAATTTATAGAAGAGGGGAAAGAATGTAGAAATACCTGGTAATATGTTGAGAAAATTACATAACAATATCATGTAATAATGGGCTGAAATATGACCCTTAAAGCATAAAAATCATAGTCTCTCCCCAGTGGAGTCGCTAAAAAGTGTTAGTGAAATAGTTTATTTTATGAAAAAACTAGGTGTTCCACCAAATCTCACGGGGCTATACCCCTCTTTGTGTATGGGGAGGCTCCCATTATTTAATGTAAACTAATATACTCCTATCTAACTTTTCTGGAGTGGCCAAATAGGTTGGGGAACACACATGGACACTTCACTGAACCCACGGAAAGGTGCTTGTATGGGGTATACGAGAGGAAATTGTAGTCACGAGGGGTGAAGGAGAAAAATTATACAAAGGAAGTTTATTTTTGTGAGGTGACACAAGAATAATGCACACCCAATAACAAGATTAGTTAAACATTTAATTAAAGAAAAGTAATAATGAAGCTATTTATTGAGGCTAACAAGCCCAAACACTCAATTCTTTGGATTTATTCATAAAATATACAAATCTCTTTCTTGATCACTATAATTTCAAAGTGGATATAAGAGAGAAAATAGAGGAACACAAAGGAAGAGGGAAATGGGAGAAATCTAGATTTTATTTCTTTTGCATTGATGATACAAAGTTCAACAACAACAGTCCAAAATCGCTACCAAATAGAACTAAAATTATGAATCCTTTTGGGATGGAGAATCCATCCCAATTTATAGCAATGTGAATTGAACCTTCACCTACCCTCAAAACGAATCTTCCTAATCTTATTCATTTGTGATTTTACATACTTATAGGAAATAAGAAATAAGTTCATTTTTTTGGAAATTAAAGGGAGTTTTACAATTCAAGCTTAGAAAGTTGCTTAAGTGAATTAAACAAAATACAATGAGCATGCTTGATGAAAATTTAGAAAGGGGGGAAAGGAAGAGAGAAAGAGAGGAGAGGGAGGAAGTTTCCATATCTGATGAAGAACCTCCATGCAATGAAGATATTTTCTAGTTTGTGCTTCCTCATGATGAGTTTGTAGAATAGGTTCATGTTTCTCGAATTACTTATTGAACTAAGCTACTGTAAGTGCCAAGTTATATTCCTTTGGAATTAAAATGTAGCCCAACACCTTGATCCATGATTTGGGAAGATCATTGAGCATCTTTCATTTCGCAAGGCATCCGTCATGATCCATTGCAATTGAAGCATTGAAAGTTTTGATATTGACCAGTGACTCTAAGTTATTTTCATTGAAGGAGAGAGATTCACCTACCACTTTCTTGATTAGGTCCCAAAAGGAAGAAATGAGATATTTTGATGGGGAATCTTAAGAGAGCAAGGAGAATCTAATTTTCTAAACATGATTTTGGACATCGTCCAAGATCTCAAAAATATTTTGTCCACTAGAATCTAGCTTAGAGATTTCATTCTTGAGAATTATGTATCTCGTATCCATGATGTGGATCAAAACTTGAGACGATTTCTCTCTAGATGATGTGAACATGTTATTTCTCATGAGAGTGAGAATCAATGGAGATCTTCTCGAACACCAGTGGGAACACATCATCCAACTGATTTAACTCTTTTGAAAAATCCTCGTTTTCTTTCTTTACTTATGAAAATGTTACAAGAACATATTTGATGAGAAAATTGCTATCTAGAAACAATTCCTTTCCTTTCTCAATGATTTATTGAATCCATTTCTCATTGGCTTTCCCATAAACCATATATCCTTTTCATTTCTTAATCACCTTGGGATCAACACTATATTGGAAGGATTTATTCTACAGGAAGAGAAGTTTTCAAGTCAAATTCCAATAAGGGTTGAATGTGATCAGTGAGAAATTTTACATATTACTCAAATTACATACTTATTTTTATATTTTCTTCATTTTGAGTCAGAAGGAGGGAAGAAAATTCCTTGAATGATATTTTCATTCTTAGGTCTAGCAATTTCTACATAATGATTTCCTAAAGTGCCACTGAAGAAATGCGATGTTGTTTGGGCCTTCTTTCATCATTTGGACTTCCATATCCCTGAGATTGCTTAGAGATTGGGTATGATAGTAAGTTTCTTTATCCTCGGCTCACTCTCGATGATATCTTGAATCCATGGATAAATATATTCACATATTGACATGATGTCTATCACAAAAACACCTTCAGTAGCTTGTTTTTATAGACAAAAAATCACACACTTTGGGTAATTATCTAGTCCTAATTGCATACTACTTTCATATGATTCCTAAGTAAGAAAATTAGTAATTAACCCATGTCCTTTGCGGTCTTTGCCTTATTTTTGTTTCCACTCTTGGTCTTACACTCTTTCTAGCTCAGTCTATATTTTCACACCTCATCATTTCTCATCTTGGACACCAGCGCCCATCCAGGTGCCCCCCATCCCCTCTAGGTACTCCTGACTTATTTGTACTTTGTTCACATATTTTGGATCCTTTCTAGATGTTTAAGCATTTCATTTTTTTTTTTTTCATATTTTTCAGGATTAATTACAAAATTAAAGCAAATGAATTATATAAATATAAAGTTATGTGATCATAACAAAGTACCAAACACTACGCATTGGCTATCACCACCTAAGTTTGGATGCAAAGGATATTCAAGACAATTCAATCATCCATTCTAGCATCCATTAAAGGAAGAAGGAATGAATTCTTAGACATACACTTCATATGAGTGTAATTTCATTCTATTCCATGAACACATCTATTTACATCTTCTACATCTATCCATTTTCTCACTATCAAGTATGACACGCGCAAGCACCACCTAACACACCATTCTGTGCATACACACCTAGAACTACAATGGGTCTGAAATGTAGTGCATTTCTCAGTAGTAAGATCACTTGTTTGATAGTTGAGGATAGTCTAACTCCTTATTTGTATTTTTTTTTTTTTGGGATTTGATGCACTCTTGAGGGTTTTTTGGTTAATCTTTCATTATAGGTTATCAACGACATCAATAATCACTATGTAACATAGTAAAAAAAATAATTAAAGAACAATGAACATCTCACGACCCTGTTAAGGAAGTTTCCTAATGGTTTAGGAAGTCACAGGAACCCAGAGAAGGTTTGTGGTGCTCGTAGGCACCCCTAACCCCTTTCTAGGTACCCCAGTCCAAGAATATTATTAGATCACACATTTTTCTAAGTCTCTTTGCGATACTTATTGCTCTCTATTAATCATCATGTCACTTCATAACAGTCCACGATTAATTACAAAATAATTAATTCATTTTATCTCTTCTTTGCAACTAGGGTTTCATAATTTCTAGCTTAATTTTCTTGGGTCTATTTCTGTACTTACTAAAAAATTTCATTATAATTAGGCATCAATTTTATCCAATATTTTCTTAATAATTTGGTGAACAAGACCATCTCAACCCCTTCCTTCTGAATATGTCTTCACCTTATCGAGTCATGGAAGAATCATCTTATCCTTATTTCACTCCCACTAGGGCTTCTGACATTGTTACTACTGCTAATGATTTGATACACATTCGTACTAAGCATCCTCCTCCCTTTATTATGCCCATGGTTGATCCTTCTATTAATGTAGTAACCAATCACCACACTCATCCTCCTACGATTCCATGAATTTCTATCCTTCAAGCTATCAGTTCAACGATTCTTCTTACCACTTCTTGGGGATATGATATCATTGAGAAGCTTAAGAATAAACCGACCAAAATATCTCTCTATGACTTGTTATGGAATGCACGTGATTCTCATCACACATTAGAATCCTCCCTTTGTTGTATTCACATTGAAAGTGATAATTATTTGGTGGCATTGACACACCTCATTCAGTCTCTTAAAAAAATTCCACGTGTTATATCATTTACTAATGAGGACATAACACCATTTTCTCTTGATGATCCTTGTCCACCTTTTCATATCAATGATATCATTAAAACCACTTGTATTAAGCACACACTTATTGATGATGATTCATACTTTAATTTATGTGCTCATTTTATTTTAAAACAACTTGGCATTACATATAACTTAATTTCTAAGAAATATACTCTTATTCGAGGCCACGATTCAACTACTTCTACGTCCTTAGGAACCATCACATTACATATCAATATTAGTCATAAGACTACCCTTGTATAATTTATCATTATTGATATGTCATTTCAATTTAATATTTTATTAGGAAGACCTTGGATCTATGAAATGCAAGAAGTTCTATCGACTGTTCACCAATGCGTCAAATTCTTACATGATGCCTATGAACATACCATTACCATAGACCTTGATCCATTCAAATTTTGTCACATAGATCTCATTACTACTATGGGATATTCCACCATCATAGCCTATTCCATATAGCAACATTAATGCATATGATGTTGGTCAATCTAGAGCTTCAAATTCTTCTTCTACCGCTCTCAGCACTTTGTCTATTTCCACTCATACTACTACTATAATTTCACCCACTATGTCTACTCTAGTAACTACTACTAATCCACTCGTTGTTTCTCCTCTTACTCCTACATATAGTGTACCTCCAACAAACATCGTCAATACTTATATCTAGCATGAAAATACCACCACTAATGATTTGTATGTCGAGGTCGATATTGTGGAACTTACTAATGACAAATTGTGTAATCTCAATTTAACTCCTATTGATGTCGATCATTCATATTTCAATGAAAATTTCATTATTTTTTATAAGATAGGGTAAAAAGGCAGATTTTTAATGGAGTGAGAACCTTGTACAACCGAAAGATAGACATTAAAGCACAAGAGAGAAAAACAATAAACAAGGCCATATAGGACCAAGATGAAATAACTGGATAATCCAAAGAGCCCTAAATAGGAGAAAACTGAAGGAGAAAGGAAACCAAAAAATGGGTTGGCCAAAGAAACTTGGGTAAAACACAATGAGGGACCTAGAATACCAAAGGCCAACCCCTGCAGGGGATTAAGTCTCAGCAAAGGAGGAGAAATTTATCTCCTAACATAATGAGGAGGAGAGTATTGTTTCAATTTTGTGGAATGAAATTAAGACCATCCCTCCTCCTAAAAAGTGTGCTTAATGAGTTCAGATTGGTTTCTAAAACTAAAGGTTTCAAAGATATAACTATTATAATGGGATCCATGCCAAAAATCCAACACATTTAGTTTACTGGGATCAACATCCCCAAAAGAAATTGTTGCCCAAAATAAGCTCACACTTATTTTTGGTCAACTAACACCATTTTCCCCCTTTTTGTGATTCAATCTGAATTTTTATATATTTTGAGCACTTAAGGTCACCTGAAAGTAGTTCCATTAGATAGGAAATTTCTTCCCCTTTTCATAAATATAAAGAAGTCCTTCTAACTCCTCATATTTTGCAAAAGGTGGGTTGGTGGGCCTGGGAAGCATATTTTGCCAAAGGCGGGCCGACGGGCCTGGGAAAGAATTTTCACCAAATGGGAAGATTGTGAATTGTCAGGGCGAAGGGAGATATTTTGGCATTTTTTCACTTTTCACAAAAGGCATAAGTTATAATTGTGGGCCAACAAGCCCGAGAAGCATTTAGTTTAGTGAGTAGAAAATGCGGGCCGATGGGCATGAGGATGAATTTTGGGAAATGTGAATATGTTGGGCCACGAAGGAAATTTTTCCCAAGTGTAAATTTAGGCAGGTAGGTATGTGGGGAATTTTGGAACTTTTGCACTTTTCACAAAATGGCATAGTTTTCAAGTGTGGGCCCGCAATCTCACATAGTCTTTTCACCAAACATAAAGTTACAAGCCCGTGAAGGTGCCATGTGCCTCAACGGAACAACTCCAAAGGTTAATCCTAAGGGGAAGTATCCAAACAAGTGTGGGATCACTGCAATGGTCAGATTAAAAAAGAATAAGGAGTCAATTGTTGAAAATTCGTAGACCCTCCGAAGGTGCCATGTGCCTAAAAGGTGCAACTCCAATAGTGAGACCCAAGGGATAGTACCTAAATGAGCACGAAGCTTCCATGTGTCCTAGGTCTGAAAAGGCACAGAGGCTTCCGTTTAATCAGCTAAGTGTAAGAACATTGGCATAAGCTTCCACGTGTCCCATCGATGTAACTTCAAAGATCATAATCAAGAGGTAGACCCCAAATGAGCATGAAGCTTCCACGTGTCTCATCAGTGTAACTTCAAAGGGATGGCCCAAAACGTAGTAACCAAACATGTACCAACCAGCCACGTGGTCAGGTTCTAAAAAGGTAAGGTAGGCCATTGAAAAGTCCAAAATCCTGCAGAGGCCTCCACATGTCTTATCCATGTAACTTAAAAATAAAAATCTGGCGGAAGTTTCTGAATGAGCACAAAGCCTCCACATGTCTTGGGTTGGGTACAATGTCTCCACCAACAGGAGGAAATGTGGCCAAATACAGAGGAAAATGAGAAGGCTCAAGGAAGCTACCACATGTCAGTTTGGTGTAATTTCAAGAGTGAGAGGAAGGGGCTGAGTATTCAAGATGTGTGAGGCTACCACATGGGTCTTGCACAGAAAGAATCTTTTAAATATTGAGATCCCATGTTAAACGCCTAACCCTGACCTTCAGATGGCCATATCTTTCGCTTGGAAGCTCAATTTTGAGCACAAAAGGATGTTTCAGAAAGCTCACAATGTCGGATTCTCACCTGCCATCATTAATGTTTTGACCCACCATTTTCGAGGCCATAAAGTCTCCCAGCTGCCGCCATGATGAAGAATGGGCCTCCTTCTCACCTAGAAAGGGACAACACATCGTGGCATGGGTGTTGCAGAGAGACTCATCATTGTGGTAGGTGCATTCAATTCTCTTCCAAGGGTGGTTGATGCAATATTTGGATTCTTCCCTCTCTCCTTCTCCCATTCTTCTATATATTATAAAGGAGGGGCAGTTTCAAAGGGTTGGTCATTATTTCTCTCATTCCCCCCTCTCCCTTTCTTCCTTGGGGTAGAATGTGGAGTCTAAGCCTCCTCTCTAGGATTTGTAATATAATTTTCTTGCCTCTTGCCCACTGATGATGTACTGTGTGACTTATGGAGAAATAAAATCAACTTTTGATGCATTTTTCCATCCTTTTCTTATCTTGTTGTCTCTTCTTGCCTCTCATCATTGCAAGGTATACTATGAATACTCTGATGTCTATTGTAGGTTATAATATCCATGTTTAATGGGTTTTTAAGTGGTGTTCTATGTGAATTTTGTCTCTCGTCTCTGGTGCATCCTGTCCACCCTCTCTTTTTCTAACCTCTATCCACTTCAAGCAACTGAGATTAAGATCAACCACCTTCATTTCTAGTGTATCACTTCTTAGTGTAGGCTCTCTTTCACTTTATTTCTCTTCCTGTCTCCTTGGAATGGTTAGATCAGGATAGATAGGTTTTTCCTACACTAGAGTAGCTCGTGGGAGGTAGTTTAAGAAGAAGGAACCAACCTTCTATGAAGGTACATGTCAAATTTGAAAGTCCCATAGCTTGAGAGATGGTACAATAATGTGCAATCATGCCAAATGCCCCACTCAGATCCTAGGCCATTTGGGGGTGCTATGATTTTACATCAAAAACAACCTTTTCAGGTCTTTTTCAATCTCAAAAACTATTTTTATATTCCCATCAGTAATTATTTTATTCAAATTATCTAATTTTTCCACATAAAATATCCACCGATCTTTTTCAAAAGAGTCCACTGTGCTACCCACAATAGTAGGGGAAAACTCTACAGAAATTTAAACCTCCATCTCATATCTAGAGGAGGACTCATCCTCTGACCCACTAGGTGACTCGATGCTTGAGGTTTCCTCCTCCTCATTACTACCTACCATGTCTTCCACAAAAATCACATTTTCCACCTTAGAAGACTATTTTTGGATCAAAGGGGAAAGAATGTTTGATTCAAATTCTTTATTGGATCTAGGATCAAAATAACTTACCTCCTGTGACCCCACCATACCTAATTTCATGTCCCAGTTCATTGACTCTAAGACATGAGTATTTGTCTCATTTTCCTTACAGACCAACTCCATGGGGATCCCTTGATCTTCCCCACGAGTATCTATCCCACTTCTACCAAGCCCAACCTTGAGCCCCTCCAAAACCAACTTTGCACTGTTAGAAATGGAAATACCATAACCAATCTATAACAACACGGAAGATGAAATAGGGGAAACAATCCCCAAATCGTCCTAGAATGCTTCTCAGAAAAGGGCTCCCCCACTAATTGCAGAGAAGGAAATTAACTTCCTAGCCCAATTCATCTTGGTGATATAGGAACCCTCCTTGTTCCCAAACGACCTACAAGCCTTGCAAAACACAGGAGAAGGTCTGTAAACTAATTTTTTTTCCTAATTCCCAAAATGAGAAATAAGGTGAATAAATTTTTGGCAGTTTCTTCTCCTGTTCCACATTAACACACATTCTTGCACATACAAAATGATTTCTTGATTTAGTGGTCAGATCAACAACTAGGATGGGACCTAGAGTTTATAAATACCAAGAATCACCTCTTTCTCTAAAAATTTGAAGGGAAGAGGTGGCATCCTAACTAATATAGGGAGAACATTAGGAATATGATCCTGTTGAGGCATGTAAGGTCTCCATCTAGAGATGTGCAAAAAGGTCGTCCCAAAGAACCAATATCCCTCTGTAACGGCCATGATAAGCTCCACTTCCACATCAAATTTGAATACGAAGCCTCATCTAAAATGGAAAATACTAAAACACATCCTTGACAATTTCTTTTGGCCCACATTCTAGCGGAGTCAATCTTAGGCCTAGTTCTAAAATATCTCCCCAGCATACAGAAACCCACTCTATTGATTGGTATGTAGGTCACTTCACCAGGAACCACAAGGGAAGGGAAATCACCATTCCATGAGGGAGAGATATGAAAATATTTCTCCTTGCCCTAATTTCCTATAACCCTTTCTTCCTAAGAGGGATTCCTAGTCTCCTTAGTTGCCACGAGGTCATCCTTATCCCACCTCTGGATTTCAAAATCTTGTCCAATTTAACATTCTTGCTCATTCCCATCCATAATTTTTATACAAAACCCTTTCTTATACTAATACAATGGTACTTTATCAGGGGTTAGTCCATACATTGGATGCCATTTCATCTTCTCAAGGACAATCCAAGTCTGTACCACTTAGTTTCACATGCATGTTTTTCATCAGTAACTCTTATTGAAATCATATTCTGGTGGATCATACTTTCTTCAATACTATTTTTACATATGACGGCTTGAATATGATTGTCTTGACACTCAATGATATCCGACATCCACTTAAATCACCTCATCTCTATCATGGATATGATCACATTACGGCCACCTATGGTCTTCATTTTTTTCAATTAGCAATCTTCGTTGTAATTACCCCTTGTGTTTCTCCATTGACACTTGAGAAATATTTGATTGATTATATTGGGGGAACTTTATAATATTTTCACACTTATATAACGTTTCCTATGTCATTTGGTCATGGTTCTTTCAGTATTGATTCATCTCCCAGCTATCCACAAAATCTCAATCGTTGGTACATGCACGGTTTTCTTCCAACACCTTTCACTAATAAAGAGTACGCAATGACCATGTACACCTTACATAGCAATGAAATTTTATATGATCCACCTCATGTTATTTATTATCAAATATCTAACACAGCTCTAGTTGGCTTCGATCAAGAAAATGATGGTCTTTTACACAATATCAGCTGATCACTCTTATCATCACATAATTAGGGGGCATTAAACTTATTCCCCCCTTCTAGAGTCAACACACATATGATATTATCATCATTTCACATATAATATCTCACATATAATATACACATATTGATACATTAGTATTGTCATTACCTGATGACATACTCTCATGTTACGGTTCACACTTGACTATTGAGGGCATTCTATATACATGAACCTCATACAAACTAAACACTACATTACAAGTCATCCTATTTATCACAAATATTCATCAAAAAACAATGAAAACACTTGCTACACGTTCTTCATAATACACGTACATTAAACATAACATACTATATACTCGACATACTCACAATACATACTTCTCGCGCTTATTCATCAATGCAAATTTTTTAAAAAATAACAACACCTACTCATTGCGCATATTCAACACAACATACAACACACTTTCCATATTAAGAACCTACTACATAATTAGTACTTTCACAACATACCACTCTTACATCACATGACGCATCATTCTTATGCATAGTCAAGACACACATCTTACACACTCTACATATCCACATCACATGGCCTACTCAACACTTTAACATGCACTAAAACGTACTACATGTCTAACACATTAAAAAAAATCCTCTCTCAAAACACATCATGTTACACACTCAATGTTACAAACAATCAATCTCTTTAGATAACATGCAACATAACTTTAAAACATCTTACACAAAGTGACACATTCACGACACCTTTATCTTATACGAAACATTGAAAAACATTTCACATACAATATGTGTCTCATACAATAAAAATGACACACCATCCTATGATGCACTCTAGTTACATGATCCATACTCAACTGTTTGGTGTCTACAAGTCAAATGTACCTCACAAGACTCACTCACTCATACACTATATACACTTTATGCTTTATTGATCAAAATTTTCAAGCGCACCATCCAGACCATTTCGCGATGATGCACTTTTTGTTATACGGTTCATTCATGACTATTGAGGGGGGCATGTATAAATGAACCTCATCTCATATATACACATCGAATCGAGGGGGAATGCTAGTCCTATGAAATTCACTTTGCATTCCATTCCATCCACACTCTGTAGCATATTGCATACCTTGGTCAAATTTAGTTTTTCTTATATTTACTTGCTACATGTTGTAGTCACCAAATCGTGCTCTTTAGACATTATTTATCCTGGTTTCACACTACTATTTAGAAGTTTCTTAAGTGAAAAAAGTAAACATTAATCCCATCTTTTGGTCATATTGTTTTACTTTTTATTTCTTAATTCCCGTACATTTTTACATACATGCCAAGTATTTTCGGCATTGTCCCATCATTTTAGCCTAAACCAAGGCTCCTATGCCTATACTGGGGAACTCCCGTAGTTACCTGGTCCCATCTGGGGTGCTTCGATCCTTTTTTAAATTTTGCACCTCTTTTTTGGATCTTTATAGCCAATTTTCATCCTTATATTATTAGTAGTCGACCATGTCGAGGTTAATTACAAAATTAGACCAAGAGAACCCTATAAATACAAAGTTATGAGACCATAAATATTGTCTTAGCATCACATACTACTAGCATCCATCTAAAATTGCATCCATTGCATCACTTACATCCACATAGTTTCATGCATCAAGGCTAGGAGATCTACATCAACACCCACTACATAGGGGGATGGATTTTATAGTATTTCATGCACGCACACTATTACATTTTTTACATTTATTTATTTCTTCTTACTTCAAAAAGTGTGATTGGAACAAGATTACATAGGGCACGACATGCACAAACACATCCAAACTACATTTGGGTCTGAAATGTAGTGTAATTCTCATTTTAGTAAGCCCACGTTTCTAGAAGCTTTCGTCAGTTCAACCCATTCATTTGTATATTCTATTTTTTAGGGTTTTGATACTTCTTTTGTCACTTATAGGTCTTCAATATCATATTTCTATATTTGGTACAATCGGCGTAGTTCAAAAAATCAAGTGTGATAAATAATGAAGGTAACAACATATCTTCTGACCTAGAAAGAACCAATGTCAGAGATTTTTTAGAGATCAAAGTGCCTATTTCTATATACCAGGTTCCCCGAGGTGCCCATATACCCTCCTGGGCACTCCATTCTACTCAAAAATTCTAGATCCACTCTTTTCGGGACCTCTGTGTAACCATTCCTACTTCTAAAATTTCCAGTCAGACATGTAACACTTGGCGACAGTCATCCATAACCAGCTAAGTTATTTCCTAACATTCCTCTTGTACATTAGGGTTTTATCTCCATTATCTTAATTATTTAATTAATCTATATTACTTTAGTGCATTTATTTATAGTGTTTATGTCTTCCTAGATTATAATAAATATCATATACTTTTCCATAGTTTAGTAAATTTTAGTTAATCATTTTGGTGAACCTGACTTTTGAATTTTCTCATTTTTCTAATTTATGCTTGTTACCCCTAGTGGCTGTTTTGGATATCTTTAGTAATGTGAGCTCCCTTCAGTTTCCCATCATATTGCTAGGTCAATACCTAATACCACCACCTCTGTGGCTGAAAACCCATTAGATAATTCCAAACGTGTTCCTGTCCATGAAATCAAAGCCTGTGATATTGAAAAATTGTATGATGAAGACACTAATAATGACCAAGAACAACTTAATTTTATTTCTAATTTCTGTCAAGATTTTTGTGAAAACCCCTCTAATCTTCTACATGTCTTCCACGCTTTAATTTCCACTGAGCAAGATTGTGACACTTCCACTTCTATCATTGTTTCTTTGATTCCCATGGTTTTCACTCCACTCGCTTATGTTTTCTCTCTTACTCTTACAACTATCGAACCCATCATTCACCTTGGTACTCCTAATATGCAGCCTACATCCTCCTCAAAAGCTCCTAATTTAACATCTTTATGTTAGTATTTACAAAAATAAATTTACCTGCTCCAATTTGCTACTTCTTGAGGATCACCATTTCTCAATTCCACATCATTGTTGCATACTTCCTTCACACCTTCTATTTCTACATATGCATTTCCACCCAACTTTCTCTCTCCAAAATTTTCCATCTTTAATTGCCATCGTGACTCACAAGATCATCTCCGCACTTTTCATGTAGCATATTTCAATTATGCAGATGATTATACCGTTCTTGCTAATATTTTTCCTCACAGTTTATAAGATTATGTAATGCACTAGTTCTTTGACCTAGTCATCCATCCAGTAGTCTCTTTCAGACATTTGGCTAATTCCTTTCTCACACATTTTTCTATGAATATGGGATCTAAGATTTCTTATGCCCAGCTAACACAACTCAAGCAAGGGTCCATTGAATAATTCTCTTATTATGTCTTAAATTGCAAACATAACTTAGCTACGATGACTAATCTCCTTGTGGATTTTGAGATTCAAGACATATTTATTCATTTTTTGTTACCACCACTTCAAGAGAGTGTTCTCTTTCACACATCTTCCTCATTCGACCAAATTTTTCACACTCAATATTTATGAGACTAAGCTTCTTTCCATAATGAAACTTAAATATTAGGAACAAGCTTCATCCTCCACTCATGCTCCAAGTAAATCACCATCCAAAACATTTATGCCCTAAATAATGTACAAAAAACGTACTGTCAATGTCGTCTCTACTCTTAGGGAGCTTCGACCTCAACCATATAGAAGCACTATTGCTAAACTTAGTATACCACCGAGCATTTTGCTACCACAACTTATGAACAATACTCTTATAACCTTACCATCACCTCTACAACTTGATCCATCTTGGCCCAAAGGGCTTGACTTTGATGAAAGATATTATTGTGACTATCACCAATGTGTTGCAAATTTGTAATGCCCACATTTTTCCCAAACAAAACCCAAGATAAAACTGAATAATTGATTAGGAAAATGTTATCTCTCCAAAGTGCACCCTATAGAGAGATGACTGTAGGTGTTCTACGATTTCTCTAGATCTCCCTCTTTTGTAGATACAATGGAAACACCTCAGGTCTATAAGTATACTTATTGTTGAGGTGAGTCTCCAGTAATAAGGAGGGTTCCTTTTTTATGTATCCTAAACTATTTTTTAAAGTTTTTGAGGGTGAAAGATTACTGTAAATGAATTGAATACTAGGGTGATACACCAAAATTGAAGAGGGATTTGAATAAGTACATGAAAAATTAATTTGAGAATGGATTTTGGATGCATAAACCAATAGTTTTCAACAGAATATTAAGGCAAAACACTTGATGTGTTGAGGGAATGAATCACAAAAACACAACAAAAAAACATGCAGACTAATATTATGTAGAAATTACTAAATTTGCAGCAAGGTAAGATAATTAATTAGGGAATTTTACATTCACAATAAATAATGAGATATACACACCATTGCAAATAATTGGAAAGGTCAAAATCAATTCTCATTCAAAGGAAAAAAAGGAAAAATCTGATTCATCACTCCTATGTCCAAAAAGTCCTCCTTGCGCTTTGCAATTGCACACAATATACAGAAAAAATTATTCACCCATATCATCCTAAAAATAGGCTAAAAATTGTACTCGCCCATGCATCTTATTTTTATCCCTTATCATGAATAAATAAATGAATAAAATAAACATGCTAATATGTCGAGGCATTAATAGCCTTGATTACAAAAACACATCTAAGTCAAAATGCAGTTTATTGATCTATTTTTAACAAAGTAAGATGAATAATTTGGCTAATAATAGCCTTTTCTTGTTGTATAAGTCTCCTTTAGTGTGCATGGAATCTCTATCTTATAGTGCTTAATGTGACACTTACAAATTGATCCTCTTGTAGTGATAAAATTATCACTTTGATCCTACCCCTTGAATGCACATGCAAAAAATAATCTCTTTGTGAGCCAAAATAATTTGTTTATTTGGAATACTTTGTAAAATATTCACCCATGTATTCCATCATAATGGGGACTACCTTTGGTTTTGATGTCAACATTTCCTCTATCTTCTTATGATTACATGTAAAATTGACTCTTGTTTACATAATGCCATTGTTTGCTTTCTAACCTTCCCACTGTGGGGACCGCCTGATATGTGTGCACACTCGTATTCATAGGGTTTTTGACCTCCTTTAGGCCCATCATTGCATATCATAAAGTATTATTTGACTTCCACATGGGCATAATAACCATTTTTCTAATTTCAAATAATAATCATGTTGATTATTCATCTTGGCACATATTTGGTCTCCCTTTGAATATTCACTGCACTTTTGAAAATAAGGTCATGAGACCTGTTGGCGAGAAAATTTGCCTTATAGAAAAATTGGTGGGTTTCAAGCCAACACTATGGGAATCTAAGTCCCTCTACTTGAATGGTGAAGCTTCCATAGGTGCATGCATCAAAAAGTGGATTTCAATGGTGGCCTTTCGACCAGAGAACCAACAAGGGCACTCCACTGACCCTAAGGAAAAGTGGGCAATTTCTCACTAGAGAAGAAACTTTGTTTGAGAAGGGGAAAGGGAGTGAGAATGGAGGTAGGAGAAACTAAAGTCACAATTAGAATATTATATGCCCACACACATTAATTATAAATTTCATTTACAGGTATTTATAGTCAGAAGAAAAAATAATCCGCAGGAGAAGCTACAAGACCGAATGAAACTCATTGGACGTAAAGTACCAATTAATTCCTCAATCAAAGAGGAAAAAAATCTTTTTTTTAAAATTATTGAAGCTTGAGAATAGTTTGTACATAGCTTGAGAATGGAATAAATTTGAGTAAGAATAGAAAATAGAAGAAGACTAGTGTTTTCTGTCTTTTCTAGGTACAGAGCACTTTGGTCTTTTTTAAAATCAATCGCCAGCCCTTGGAATGACATCAAGAAGCCATTATATTCTTCACAAGTAACCATTAAAAATTCACAAATCCTCAAGGCCTTTTCAAATTCCTCTTTTGTGAATAAAACACTCATGGCGGGTTAAAAACCAGATCTTGCAAAGTAACTATTACGTTTGATTTGCCAGTTTAAATATAGATCATTTTACTTGCTCCTCTAACTTTGAAATTGGGCCATCCACGTGGCAGGAAGGTATTGGAGTAGTTATGGGGGAAGCCTTTCACATTTTGTAATTTTTTGTGAGATTTGACAATTTAAAACAAATTGGTCCGTAGCCCCATTTTCACTTTTCAGCTTAGACACGTGGCACATTCTTATTGGAAATGAGATCGCTGCTCTTTTCTCAACATTTTAAGATTTTTTTGAAAAAGGCTCAAAAAATCAATTTCCTCCAATGGCACGCTACTTCGATTTGACTATGACACATGGCACGTTCTGGTTGGAGATGGGGTCACGGCTATTTTCTAAACATTTTAACCTTTTTTGAAAACATCCTCAAAAACTAAATTTCCTCCGTTAGCCCGCTACTCCAATTTGACTACGACACGTGGAAAATTCTAGTTGGAGATGAGGCGCAGATCTTTTCTAAATTTTTTAACCTTTTTTTTTGGAAAAAGGCTCAAAAACTAAAATTTCTCCCTTGTTTCGCTCCTCTGCTTTGAATTTTCAATGGTAGGCCCGAGACCTTTGCGGAGCTATAGAGAATTCTAGAAATTTTACTTCACTTTTGGGAATTTGGTTAAATTTCCAAAAGTTCCCTGATGACCTGCCCATCTGCTTTGACTTTTCCCCAGCAGGCTTTACCTTTGAATTTTTTCCTGTGGGCTTTAACTTTGACTTTTTCCTTGTGGGCTTCAACTTTGACTTTTACCTTTAAAGCCTGATTGGGGATGCGGTGTAAATTTACCATTATTGCCAAAAGTGACCAAAAATGTTAAGTTCACTGAAAAAATATGTTCCTCCCCATCCAATAGGATTTGACCACGTACTTGCATTCATTGGGGTAAAAATTTGATGGGGAAAAGATGCCTGTCATCCCAACTATGGAAAATACACAGAAGAAGAAAAATTCATTGTTTTGAGTCCAATTTTCAAATTTCCTTCATGAACTAGAGCATGGAGGTAGAAAAATGATTTGACGACCTAGGCCATGAGATAAAGTGAACAATTTTGATCAAAAATAGAGGTTGTAAAGAGGATATTACGTGTAGAGACTGGGAAACGGAGGATTTCTAAAAATGAGAAAAATAGAGGTTTAAATAGCTCTAGGGAATGAATTTTGCTAATTTCTTTAATCTCTAACTTAGGTTAAACACCAACGAAGGGCATGAGCTCAAAAAATTTGAATTTGGCTATGAAAACGTAGAGTATTTTTTAGGGGAAAACAACTGGCTCTAGCTTGGGGACATGGTATGAACTGAGCATGGCTAGGGCACAACATGAGGAACTAGAATCTCAAATTTCAAAACATATTATGTTGACCAGTGCCTTATCCATTGGGCCTTGCAGAGTCATGTAAAATTCTGAGAAATAATGGAAGGAGGAAACACACAAGCCAAACCACACACAACAAAAACCAAACAAAACAAAACTAAAACCACACAACAGAAAATGGAAACACACTAGGAAAATACCTATGGTACAAGGCAGGGAACAACCCGCTTTCACTGATGATAGAGTTTAAATTATTTCCAACTTCAAGGTAATTCCAATGGCATTCCATCCAAGTATGAGAGGAGAAAAAAATTCTCACCACAAGATCCATGAATTTGGAATGAGCCGAGCCATAATGAATCAAACTTTCCATGGCTGCCCTTTGGTTATCTTCTCTTGTCCTAGAGTAGAAAAAAAATCTCCAACCTTGAATTCTCTCACCTTTTCCCTCTTGTCAAAAATATTCTTCACTTTTAATTGGTGTTCTTTAATTCTATCCACCACTTGGCATCTACTTTCTTCCAGCTTCTCCAGGAAAAGGATCCTCTTGTCAATGGAGTCTTTGTATTGACCATCTTCTATTTCTTATAGCAACTTGAGATTTGACATCTCAATTTTGATAGGAATCTCTTTTTCAACTCCATACAAAATTTGGAAAGGTGACATACCTATTTCCTTCTTAGGAGTGATCCTATCGGCTCACACTACATCATATAACTTCTTGTGCAATTTCCTATGATTCTCATCTACCAACTTGTGAACAATGGTCACGATGTTCTTGTTGTTTGGCTTAGCTTGCCCATTTCCTTGTGGGTAGTAGCCAAAACAGTGGGATAAAGAGATTCCAAAGCCATAACAAAACTCTATGAGCTCCTTGGAAGAGAAATAGGTGGAATTTTCGACAACAATTTTATGTGGTATTCCAAAACTAATAATGATATTCTCCTTGATGAAGTTGCAGACTATTTCAGAGCTGGCTTGCTTGCTTGGGATGGCTTCCACCCATTTAGTGAAGTAATCAGTTGCAGTGAGTACATAAGTATGCCATGTGCTGAAATCAGGATTTAGAACACCAATAAAATCTATCTCCCATTGTTGAAATGGTTCTTCAATCACCACAAGCTTGAGTGATAATGCAACTAGTTGTGGTTTCCCAACAAATTTTTGGCATGTTTGCATTTGGAAACACAATACTGAGTGTCTAAAAATATGGAAGGCTAAAAATATCTCTCTTTGAGGATCTAATGTGTGGTGACCATTACTGAGAAATATCCACCACAATCTTTAACATGATATGCCCTCAGAAAATTTTCTTGCTGCTCCTTATCTACACACCTGAGGAAACAACAATCTAGGCCTCTCTTGTAAAGTGCATGATTCCAAATCACAAACTTGGCTACCTTTAGCTTGAGTGTCCTTATTTGTTTGTAATAAAGATGAGGAGGTCATTCTCCATAAGTGAGGTTGTAAGCAATGTCAGCATACAACTCATTAGTAGTGGTGACAAAGAGCACTTATGGATTGTCTCTTGAAAAGGTTAAGTAAATACAATCCTTTTCTCCTTGCTAAGCTCTAACAGCTTCATCTTCAGCAATCAGCTGGCACAAACCATTTCCTCTTACCATATTAGAGGATATAATATCCAAGTCATACTCTTGGGTCTTTGCAATCCAACTTCCTCTCTTAGCCCCAAGATCTTGTTGAGTCAAAATGGACTTGATTTTTCTTCTAGGGAACATTACCACTGAATGGGAATTGATAATGTAGAATATGAAACTTTTAATAGCTTTGGCCACTGTGTAGGCATGTTTCTCCAATTGGTTGTACTTTAGCTCATGATTTTTCAAAGGACAGCTCATGAAAGCAATGGGTGCTTCCAAACCTTCATCACTTTTTAAAACAAGGACAACAAAGAGGGTATGTTCTAATGCATAACAATACATGATGAAATCCTTGTTGAAATCTAGAGATACAAGAGTTGGAGCTTTGGAACTGGCTTTCTTGATCTACTCAAATGCTATTTTTCCTTCTTTATTCCACTTGAAACTTGTTTGAGGCTTCATCATGGAAGTTATATGCTTAGTCACTTCATAAAACTTAGGCACAAAAGGATGAAGAAAGTTTACCTTTCCAAAGAATGAATGAACTCCCTTCTTGTTGGTTGGTAAGGCTAGTGCTTGGATAGCTTTGATCCTCTTAGGATCAATGTGTGCTCCATATTTGTTCACAATGTGTCCCAATAAATTACCTTTAGTGACTGAAAAAATGCACTTATTTTAATATATTGAAATGCCATATTTCCTACACCTTACAAGCACTTTCTCCTAATGAAAGATATGATCTCCCCTCCTCTTCGAAAAAACCATGAGGTCATCAAGGTAAATAACATTACAATATTTCAAATATTTGAAGGCCAAGTCCATTGCTCTCTAGAAAGTGGCCCCAACATTGATCAAGATAAAAGGCATTCTGTTGTAGGAAAAAGTTCCCTAAGGTGTTGTGATGGTTGTTTTGTTGCAATATTCTTCCACCACCTTGATTTAGTTGTACCCTAAGAATCCATCAAGAAAAGAGAGCATTTCAGATCTAGTGACTTCTTGCAAAATATGATTCATGATTGGAAGAGGGTAGTTGTCCTTGAGAGAGGCCTGATTCAAATTTTGAAAGTCTACAAAAATCCTTATTTCCCCATTCTTCTTCCTTACTAGCATAATGTTAGCCACCCATGTTGAATGGTGGATGGGGAAGATGATTCTAGCATTGAGCATCTTTGTCACCTCTTCTTTGATAACATCGGCAATCTTTGGATTGTAGGACCTTTGTTTTTTCCTAAAGGGCTTAGCTCCTTGCTTCAAAGGAATGGAGTGATGCATTTCATTTGGGTGAAAATATTTTAGTTCACTATAGGAATAGGCCAAGACATTTGAGTAATTTTTTGCAGAGAAACAAACCTTCTCTTCTCTTATAGTGAGCAGCATTTACCAATGTTAACCATCCTTGGATTCTCTGAAGTGCCAATGTTTTCTTGATCAAAATCAGATGGACACTGAGAAGACTGTTTTTCTTTCTCTTGGATGAACTTTTCATTCCTGTAAAAGAGATCTTCCAAAGAAACTAGGCCTTTGGGAATTTTTTTTCCTTTCAGTTTGATTACTCCCTCTTCATCAATTCCCTCAATTCCTTCCTTCTCTTCTTTGGGGACTGATTCACGGTGTGGGTTTTCACTTCAAAGAAAATATTATTGAAGTTATCCATTTATTCTAATAAGGCTAGGATATGATTATCATCATTGAAGACCTACCAGTGATTTTCATTATCTGGTATGCTAGCCCTGAACACCATCTCAATGATCACTTTATCCTTTCTGAAAGAAGGATGAGGTGTCACTAAGGAAACTAACAATGCTATAGTATCAACCTTTTAATTCTACTCCCTAGGGATAGCTTTAATGGAGAATGCATCAAAGGATTCAATGCAGTCCCATACTTTGTTTCTATAGTGACTAAGTTTGGGGTTCTTCACCTTATATTGCTGACATAAATTCTTTACCACAACCTCTCCATCACCTTTGCATCTCAGCTTCATGATTTTCATATCTTCTGCTACATTCATTCCTAAGAGTAATGTTTCATACTCTGCTGTATTATTTGTATTATCAAATTACAACTTGTAGGCAAAAGGATATACATCATTGGAGGGAGAGTATAATACCACACCAACTCTTGAACCTACTCTATAATGACTACCATCAAACTCCATTGTCAAAATCTAATCTCATTCTTCCTCCATGAGGAGTGGCAAGTTCTCTTCCTTTTGTGATGTAACGAAGTAGTTTCCTAGCCTACAATATTGAAAGAGGATGTTAGCTCTTAGATCATTAGATTTCCTTACTGTGAATTTCATTTTCCTAACTAGCAACAACTTATTCATTTCTCCTTTCACTGGGATATTTGCAGATGACCAATCCATTTTTATTCCTCCACCTAGATCTCTGCAAAAAATTCTGCTCAACAACATACCAGAAGAGGTTGGGATGTCTGCCACCAAGATGGTTAGGAGTATCTTCTTGTCCGGATAATTAGCTAGTGTAACCTAAGCATCCTTGATTCTTCCTACCAATGGAGCTTGTTTGGATTCCATTGAATAGAATGTGCCATTTTCCCATGCCAAAGTGAGGCCAAGATCATTTGAAAATTTTGATGGCATCAAGTTATCTGAGGTTCCAGAGTCTATGATGCAATTATTTAACTGGAAGTCTTTAATGAGAAGTGACAGGTAAAAAGGCTCAACTCTGTTGGTGTTGGAGGCACTGAGGGCTAACACATTTTGAGAAGGTGTTTTGGATGGTGTGGGAAATAGGACTTTAGAGATTGGGCTTGAAGAAAATGGGTTACTACCATGAAATGCCTTGATGAATCTGTCAAACTGGACAGGATGTGTTTGTAGGTATTCAATCTCATAGAGCTGAAGTTTGGTTTTGCTTGCATGCTCCACAAATTCAAATGGAGTTATGGTAGATGAGGAAGAGGTTCCAACAGTGGGAGAGGATTTAAATGACAGTGGTTTTGTTAATTTTGGTGCTAGGTTCTCCTTTTCAAATGTATCAATTGGCTTGGAAGGAGGTCAGGGTGTATCATTTGATTGAAATTTAGATGTTCTTATAGAATTACTATTTAGAAGAGAATTACTCTTAACAACTTTTGAGTTGTGAGAAGAATCAAATAACTTACTTGACACAGTAGCGTGATTCTTGACAATTGGTGAATCTAATTTATATTTGGCTGATTCCATGGAAGGTGGTAACGGTGATCCCTTGCTGATGATCATGTTTAGTGGAGGCTTTGGAGAGCTATCTTCTTTGTTCTTCCTACTCTCACTTGCTAATGAAGGAGTATATTCTTGTCTTAGATTGTGCATGAGTGAAAACAACACATGAAAAATTTGTAGCTTCTTCATCACTTCCTCCTCATCAACAACGTATTCAATCAGGCCATTGTGCATGCCAACCTATTCAATTTCAATATAGTTTTCATAGTCATCCATGCTTTCTTCTTCAGTTTCCTCAATTTCAGCTCCTTCTTATAATTCCCAAGTTTCACAGATGGCATTGACTAGTGGTTCTTCAAGAGTAAGCCTAAGAGGAGGTGGAGAAATTCTGGGTCTATCAGGAAGATTTGGTCTCCTTGGAGCATTCCTCATTGTGATTTGTGATAGCTGTTTCTTCAAAGGAACTAGGTCATTTGCCATTTTTGGAACATTGGATTAGTGGTGACTGAATTTGAACTCTGACATTTTTAGTTCCCATTTGGTCCTTTCACTTTACCAGAAATAATTATATCATCACCTATCTCAATTACAAAGTCTTTAACTTCCCTTAATGTTCTTTGTTGGGCTCTTCTGAGGAAGAAACCAACTTATTATGGAAAATCACTAATGAAGAACCTTTTTAAGTTATTTTCAAAGGGTACGCCATCTTCTTGTATCCTTCTTATCAACCTATCATACCTTGCTACAAAATATCTCATTGATTTAGAGGTCTCCTTCTTCATCTAAACCAATTAGACTAGCAGATCCTGACAATCTTCTGTGCTCTTTAATCTATGTTCAAATGCACTTATTATATCTTCCTGGCATGTGAAATATCTTAGGGGAAACATTTAGAACCATTCAGTAGCTTTTTCTTAGAGTGACTACAAAACAGAGCCTAACTGAAACATCTTCATATTCAACTCCCAACAAACCAGAAGTAGTGATGAATGTTGCTACATGTTAATCTAAGAGTTGAGAACCATCCCCTTTGAATTTTGGGAAGTTATTTCTTGAGCCTCTTGGGAGGTCATGAAGTGGTTGTGGAAGAGCAACTGGACAAATATTTTTTCCCCATGGTACGTTAGGCCTGTGTACCTCATGCTCATGATCACCCATCCTATTCCTATTTCTATCCTCCAATATTTCTAAGGGTCCTTCTGCTACTGCTTTTTCTTCTACTTCAATTTGGAGTATTTCTATTTCTTCAAGTTGAGCCCTTATCTCCTCTTCATCTCTTTCCTTTCTTTCAAGCTCTTCAAATGTGGGATCAACTTCTCCTCCTTACTTCAATTTTCGAGTGTATCTTCTATTAACCAACTTGAAATTTTATGTTCTTCTCTGGGGTGCTAGAATTTATCTCTACCTTTCAAATTTGACATCACGTTCCTCTTCGAGCTCTAGAATCCTTATGGAAATGAAGTATTGAATGAAATTTTTTCTATTATTCCAAATAGATTCTCTCAGATCAGAAGCAATGTCTTCTTGGATGTGAAAGATTAAATCAGGTCTCTCAATAGAAGGATTTCCTAGAATAGCCATGATTTACATCCACGTAGTTTGTGTGATTATTCAATCTCTAGAAACATTTCCTCTAGAATCTTGTTTTTGTATTTTATGACCCTGAGGTCATTTTTAGGTGGAGATGCTAAAAAATCGGGCCACATGGTGGGTAACTAAAAATATTGGTGAAAAAAATTGCCTTGTGGATAAATTGGTGGGTTTTAAGACAACGCTATGGGAATATAAGTCCCTCTACTTGAACGGTGTAACTTTCGGAGGTGTATGCGTGAAAAAGTGGATTTCAATTGTGGCCATTTGAATAAAGATCCAACAGGGGCACTCCACTGACCCTATGGCAAAGCTAGCAATTTCTTACTAGAGAAGAAACTTTGTTTGAGAAGGGGAAAGGGAGTGAGAATGGAGGTAGTAGAAACTAATGTTGCGAGTAGAATATTATATGCCCACACACATTAAGTAGAAATTTCATTTACATGCATTTATAGGCAAAAGAAAAAACAAACATGTAGGATAAGCTACAAAACCGAATGAAACTCATTGGTCGAAAAGTACCAATTAATTCCTTAATCAAAGAGGTAAAAATTCCTTGTTTTATTATTGAATCTTGAGTAGAGTTTTTACATAGCTTGAGAATGGAATAAATTCGAGGAAGAAGATAAAATATAACAAGAATGGTGTTTTCTATCTTTTCAAGGTACAAAGAACTCTGGTCTTTTTGAAAATCAATCGCTAGCCCTTGGAATGACGTCGATAAGCCATTATATTCTTCGCAAGAAACCTTTACAACTTAAAAAATCCTCAATGCATTTTCAAATTCCTATGTTGTGAATAAAACGCTCATGGTGGGTTAAAAACCAAATATTGAAAAGCAACCATTACATTCGATTTGTCAATTTAAATATAGACCATTTTATTTTCTCCTCTAACTCTAAAATTGGGCCGTCCATGTTATAGGAAGAGATTGCAGCGATTATGGGGGAAGCCTTTTGCATTTTGTGATTTTTTCTGAGATTTGAAAATTTCGAACAAACTGGCCCACAACCCCACTTTGAATTTTCAACTTCAACACATGGCACATTCTTATTGGAAATGGGATTGGTTTCATTTTCTCAAAAATTTAACCTTTTTTGGAAAAAATCTCAAAAACTCAATTTCCTTCACCGGCGCAGTGCTCCGATTTGACTAGGACACATGGCACATTCTAGTTGGAGATAGGGTCGTGGCTATTTTCTAAACATTTTAAGATTTTTTCGAAAAATGTCTCAAAAACTCAATTTCCTCCCCCAGCCCACTGCTCCGATTTGACTAGGACACGTAGCATGTTCTAGTTGGAGATGGGGTCATGGCTCTTTTCTAAACATTTTAACCATTTTTTGAAAAATGTCTCAAAAAATCAATTTCCTCCGCTGGCCCGCTGCTTTGATTTGACTAGGACACATAACATTTTCTAGTTGGAGATGGTGTCACAACTCTTTTCTAAACATTTTAACCCTTTTTTGGAAAAAGGATAAAAAACTCAAAGTTCTATGTTGTTCTACTCCTCCACTTTGACTTTTCAACTATGGGCCTGATACCTTGGCGGAGCCACAGAGCATTCTAGAAATTTTACTTCACTTTTGGGAATTTGGTTAAATTTCCAAAAGAGCCTTGATGGCCCTCTCATCCAATTTGAATTTTCCTCAGCGGGCTTCACCTTTGAATTTTTCCTTGAGGACTTCAACTTTGACTTTTTCCGTGTGGGCTTCAACTTTGACTTTTACCTTTAAAGCCTGATCAAGGCCGCGGGGAAAATTTACCATTTTTTCCAAAAGTGTTAAGTTCACCAAATAAACCCATTCTTCCCCATCTAATAGGATCTGACCACATACCTATATTCATTGGGGTCAAAATTTGATGGTGAAAAGATGCCCGTCATCTCGACTATCGAAAATATGAAGAGGAATAAAACTTCATCATTTTGAGTCCAAGTTTTGAATTTCCTTCATGAACTAGAGCATGGAGGAAAAACAATGATTTGATAACCCATACCATAAAACAAGTGAACAATTTTGATCAAAAATCAAGGTTGCAAAGGGGATATTACGTGCACAGACTGGGAAATGGAGGATTTCTAAAAACAAGAAAAACATAGGTTTAAATAGCTATAGGGCACGACTTTTGCTAATTTATTGAATCTCTAACTTGGCCTAAACACCAATAAAGGGCATGAGCTCAAAAATTTTGAATTTGGATATGAAAATGCAAAGTAGTGTTTTAGAGACAACACGACCCTTTTGCATAGTTGATGGTGTATATATTACTTATTAGAACTTATCTAAGGTCAATACATTGATAAAATTAATATGGGTTCAGTCCCCTTTGTGATGATGACTCACCGCATTATTCGTTTTGCAATATTCCATTTTTGACTAATGATTATCACCTTTTGAAAAATCACAAGGTAAAGGGACCCCTTATATTTTACGATAGCATAATTGTTATCAAGGGATAATCTATGGCCAAGACTATAGTTTGAGCATAATTATGAGTGGGAAAATTTGTCCCCTTTCTCACATTGCTTTGACCCTTTTGTGTTTTCGGTGGAAACTTAACTCAGGTTATGAATAGGTGTTTTTTAGTTGATCCTCTGAGCATCAAAATTTGTATTGATTGTTTCTTAACTGACCCTACAAGTGATTCATGGCCATTTGATCTTGGTACTTTGTTGATCTCAAACTATTGATTTGTCACTTGGTAGTTGGCTTAGGTTAGCATTTGGCACCATCAATTTTCTGCACTGTTGATTTAGCACATTTGATCCTTAACTCATTGGTTGATTTAGGTTACCATGGGTTGGTTGGGTGAATGTGTTTATTTATAGTATGAGCTCCATTGTTTCATTTGCATGCACATTTTGGATGGCGAAGCACTAGAAAATTTATTCCATACTTTCATTATTCTTTGATCTAAAAGCTCGTTTCCTTTGGAAAGCTGACGTGTGTGAAGTTTTCAGTGTGGATTTTTTGTATTCTCTACCCTTAATGATAATTTCAAGCTCTATTTTGAATTATGAGGCATTTTGTCTCCACTTTTGTGACGATTTGAACATGAAAATTCCTTGTATTTTTTTTCTTGAGATCTGGATTTATCCATGAGTTTGAGGATTGTTTATTTGAATCCCTCACGGAAGTAATACTCAAGGCATCACAAGCCTCTACGAGATTCTATAATATTTATTTAAAATTAGGTTGTATTTTCCACCATTGATCTTTATTTTGAGATTGATTTAGGTCTGGGGCATTCATTTGAAGCTCACTGTGGGAAAATTGTTTGTCGTTCTTGGGCCCTAGTGGATTTCTGAAACTTCGAGCTTGAAATTTGATTTGGGTATTTTCTTTTCTTTCACTACCTCTGTAGATTCTTTGAAGGTTTCAACAAACCGTCTTCTAAAGTTTTGAGGTCTTTGTCAAAAATCACTCTAAATACCCAATGTTATGAATAGAACTAAGAAGGTCAGCATTGGTCGATTCTTTCTTAATTATAGTATTCTTATTTCTATTCTGTGTATTTTTGTGGCTGTCCTTTAATAATTTGCGAGCTCTCTATGAGGGGTTTCTATCTCATTCCTTACCCTAATGGTTAGCTATTGCTTAAGAGGTTGCCATTGTAATTGATTATGAAGCTATGTTCCATTTAACGTTACTTGGTTTACTGATGAAGGACTTCTTGTAGTTTTACAAGTTCATGGTAAAAGGTACCCTCTTATTTTTATTTTTTTACATTAGCTCGAGTCATCTCTTTATCTTGATGATTTTTTTTCTTGTTCTTATAGGTCACTGATCAAATCCACTTGGTTGTATTTTAAAAATATCTTACCATTTTCCTTACATGAAGTGGGTTTAATATTTATAATATCTTTGCATGTACTTGGTATCTTAACTCTATTTCTCTCTACCTGAATTCTACGCTCGGTGGAATTTATTGAAATGGAGAAGTATCTTCTTTTGATTTCTGAAACTCTGCAAACCCATCTTCATGGCATAAATAAAAAAAAAATTCTTGGTTATTTTGATGGCTCCGAGGAACTTTCGAGCTCGAACTCCTTCTGGGTATTTTTTTTTCCCATTTATATGCATCATATCATGATTTTCTTTGTTATGATTTAGCTTCATTGTAACCTGCATTAGCCAGAAGGGTAGGATTTTAGCTGTATGGACCCTAAATATCTATTTCTTCAATGTAATTTAAACCTTTGTTTTCATGATTGTGAATTTTTTGAACTCTACTCAGAATGGTTTCAAAAGAATTTGTTCTTTTAATCTTCCTGTACACTGATATTTTTGGGTAATGAAACTTTGTTTTCTACTTTATCTGCTCAGATCTGGTTATAGCTATTGTTGGTAAGTAGATTATTATATTTAGTTTAAGAATCTTGCTTTTAGAAATCTATCTCATGTTAATGCATTAGTTAAGATGATTAATCCTTTGATAACTTTGAAATGACTAAGAATTTTGACCCTTCTGTACTTTGAAACATTTCTCCACTTTGTTAAGTTGATACTTTGGAAAATAATATCAATGTTTTATTACTTGGATCTAGATACATTGGTTCTAGCCATTCTGAATGCTACCTAAGTTGTGCATCTTTCCTACCTTTCTTGTTGAAATATTGGTTTAGATGGTTTTCTAGAACAATACTTGTGATATCAATTTTATTTTATGATACTCCTTGGAAATATGACTGTTGGCTTTGGTTTTGATCTATTAATATCACTTTATTTCAATTATAAATTGAGTAGCTTAAATAATCTACTTCTTTTATTGTTCTCAGATGGTGTAATTGACTTTGTATTCCTTTGATAACAGTACTCTTTCCAAACCTTGCACTCATTGCTAGTGAATCTTGATTTTCTGTTTGAGTTTTGCAACTATTGTAGTTAACTGGAAATCTTCCTTTCTTTACTATATCTAGAAGTGATTATATTGGCAATATTTTATTCTCCTATTCATCATTGTGTTGAGGAAACATGACTTACATTTGATTGATTCATGTTTCAAATTCTCAATAAACCTTGATGTACTTGAACATATTATGTTCTTCAAATAACTACTGATTGAAAAAAAAACCTACAACTTAATCATTACTTGTACTTATCTTCTCAATGGTTTCTTATAGTCAAGCATACATTGATACACTTCTACTTTTCTATGCATGATTATGATGGGGAAATTTGTATTTTTCATTCAGGATGAACCTAAAATTTGGAAACCTTCTTCAAGTTCGTAGATGTACTTAAAGACCTCCAGTTTTTAAATTTCTTCAATTTTTTTATTTTTGTACTTCCTCAATTGTGAAATCAAGTTCTGCAAATGTAGATCATTTTAAAGCTTCCTTGTTGCTGTATTTTGATGATTTCTTTTAATATACATTCTAAAACATTACATTATATATACACTTTATCTTTAATAACCGAGATTTTTCCCCTGAACTTGCAACTGTTAAAGAGTGTACTTTCTTTGTTTTATTGAATTCTAAAACAGCTGTTAAAAGTCCTGTTTACAACTGTACTTTGATCTTTTAGATTGATTCAAGTAGCAAATATAATTTGTCTTTTATAGTGGCTTTTGTATGAAATTATACTTGACTGATATCATTTGTTGGCTACACATACTTGACCACTTTTAACTGTCCTTTTGAGCATATATCTCTCATTCATATCTTTAAGCTTTCCTTACTTATGGTATCTCATGTAACTATCCTCTTCATGGGTTCTAGTAGAGGTTTGTTAACGAAACTAGAAGATACCCTTGTTCATTTTATGTGTTTTGATGAAGAATTTTCTCATTAAGAACTATTACTTGTATCTTTCTTCCTTACTTCTGATTTTAGTGTCTTGATACCTTTCTTATATAATCTTACATCTACATTTTCGTTTTGTATAGTAATCATTTTTTAGAATATTTCTGCTCTCTAGTCTACTACCTCTACCTACACATTCAAAAAAATAGTTAGAAAATATTTATCCTTTTTAGACTCTCTTATTTTCCATGGTTTTATTTTCTGTTTCATTTTTGAAACGATTCTGGGAATCATATGTGCTGATGTAGAATACTGCTCTTATAAATTTTGTGTTTGTCTCTGATGTACCTTATGAATGTTGATGTCAATTGATTCTTTTGCATGAAACTATTAGCGTAAGTATACATATTAAACCCTGAGCTCAATGTCTGATGATAATTCTATTTTACTTTTCTTAGGGATGATGATGAAACTAGATGATGCGGAAGAAGAGGATGAAGAAGCTACAACTAGATAAAGAAAAACATAAAACCTCAAGGCAATGATGGGTTTTTTTCTATCGTATTCTACTTTTATCTTTGTGTACACGCATCTCTTACTTCAGTAGTTATAAGTTACATCCCATGGCTTATGTGGGAAATATTGTACTCCTTCATAAATAAATGGCATATAATTTCTGTACTTGAGTTGGATATTTATTTTTTATTTCAACATTATGTATATTGATTGTATAAAGAAATAAACAACTCAAACACATTTAAATTTATTTACACGTGGAAATAAGGAGTTTTGGAATACCTGAGTTGTAACTTAATAATGATCTCTCTTTATTGTAAATTGCAACTCCATTTATTGTTCCTGAATTGAGCACTTCACCTAAAATTTGATTCCCACCTTCATCAAAGAAATGCATTAGTCTTTCGACACTTTTGCGTTTCCTTGCTGAAGATGACCATGGAATGGTAGTCTATGTGAGGTGTTACATTTTGTAACAACACACATAGTTACAAATTACATGTAACTAATCAATTTTTGTAATTCGAAACATGATAAAAATATAATGCATTCCCCTATTTAGGTCCACCTCATCAATACCATCCATCATAATGAAATTTTTAATTGGCCATTTTTACAAAAGTGTAAAAATTGTTAACATTTGTGGTGATCTTGCGGGGAAAGTATCCTGCTAGCTTGTAGACAAGTGCCTTGCTTTTGTCGATTGGGCATGGAGTTAAAGCATATAACCAAAAGTGCCTTTCCATAAAAACAAACTAAAGTTGGGAAAGGATCTTGAAACCAGATCATGTGCATGAATGCACTTATTGAACTAAAAAACATTGGAATGTGCATGAAGCACTTATTGAAAGGGAAATCCTAATCTAAACAGACACCTTAGGATTTTCAATAAAAGTCTTTAAGAAACTTACCATTCATAGGAATGGGTAGTTCTTCTCCATTCAACCTTGAAAGATGAAATGCATTGTGTTCATTGCAAGCTAAAATCATGTAAAGACCACTCTAGACTGTATCAAACTTTGTGTGGTTTCCTATATTTTCACAATCAACATCCCATTTTAACACAATATATCCTTCATTGAAGACTCTGAACTTAGCCTTCTTATCAAAATTTTTCTTCATATTTTATTTATTTTTTTCCATGTTCAAATGAGTTTCATCTCTTTGCTCCTATAACTCCATTAACTTTGTATAATGAACCTCCAATGGTTCATTCTCAATTAATTCCATATGATGTGGTAAATATAATACATGTAACTCAACTAAGATGGGCATTCTTACATCTCTTTTATAAACAAGATTATAGGGTGAATTTTTAGCTGATCTTTTAGGAGTCACTCTATCAGCCCAAAGTGCTGAATTTAAGATTAGATGTGAAGCTCTTTGGTTGTCTTTGAGTGTTATTCTAGTCATCCTCAAAAAAAATTTATTAGTATTTTCAGCTAATCCATTACCTTGTGGGTAATAATTAGATGATGTAGTTAACTAAATTTCATGCTTGATATCCCAATATGTTACCTTTGCACTTAGAAATGCTAAGGAATTATCTGAAATGATATTTTTTGGAACACCAAATCTATAAACTATACCTTCATAAAAGGATAGTATCAAACTTTCATTATCTTCTTTTAAGGCTATTTCTTCGGTCGAGTGTGTCAAGCAATATGTAGCAGTAAAAATCCATTTGCGTCCTTGTTACGAAGGTGGATTTATCATGCCAATAAAGACAATACCCCACTCTATGAATGGTTGATCCACTGAAATAGGATGCAGGGGTAGTGAAGCTAAATGTTCTTTTCCAACAAAGAAAGCACATTTCTTACACTTTCAGATCCATTCAAAGCAGTACTTGAATATGTTGGGCTAATACTAACTAGTATTTATAATTTTTAAAGTTGTAGTATGCACTGAAAAATGACCTCCTGCAGGTCCTTCATGGAATTCAGATAATAATTTCTGAATTCTATCATAATCAGTAGCTCGTAGCAAAATTCCATTTATAAGGTAAGTGGACCAAGTTGGTGGACAAAAAAGGGGTCATAAGTGGACACCATATTGCAAAAAACAACGAAATCTCAACTTGTAGGGATTATTAACAATACACGCACTCAAAATTAGAAAAAATTATACAAAAATTGAATCGTAGTATCTAGAATCTAGATTGTAAAATACTATTTTTTTTAAAAAATGGACAAGTTTAGCTATATTAAACACTTAAAATTATATTACTTGGTTTTTGTTTTTGAAAAAACCTTTAAGATTGTAATCCGTTTGCCATGATTTGGATGACCAAATCTTGTTATTTTGTTTTTCCTTTGGTGAGAAGTTTGATGTAGTTATCTATCTTGGGATGGATTTTATTTTGTAATTTTCAAGAATTTTTTTTTTTAATGATTTTTTCCATGAAAGTGATCTATAAAGATTTAGAAAACGAAGCGCTTTCCGTTTGCTTGCCATAACTATATAAAAAAATATCAAAATTAAATATATCTTTTAAACATGTATAGAGTTTCTCCATGCTTGGGATGGTATAAGTTTTATCACATTTTAATAAGCGAAAAAAAGTTGCAGTCTTAAACGTAGACATGAACATTTGTAGGAAAAAATGTCTTAAAGACTTATTGTTAGTAAAAAATTATAAAATGATATTTATTTTATTCTATTCACTTTAAAATCAATATTTTTAAGAAGCTAACAGTCTCCCCTATTCGATGGCACCATTTTTGTGAAATGTTTTCAGTTTTTTAGCATGGTTCAAGTCTATGGAAAAGTAAATTTGAAGTTTTTTGACCCTTTACACTTCATAATGACCTTCCATAGCTTTGGTTGGGGAAAAAAAAATATTTCCCGAGCCTTGGGGTCAGATTTAATAATACACATTGAACCGTGATCATGGTTTACAAACCACGATCATGTATTTTTAAACAAGAACCACGATCACGGTTTATAAAGCACGATCGTGGTTCATAAATCATATTTATACACATCCCAATGTCCTAATTACCATGTGATTTTTATTGTTTGAATTTATTGTAGGAATTACTACAAAATTCTAGCATTTTCTACATGTTTTTCTTATCACTGGAAGTAAAACATCATGGGAGACAAGAAATGAAGTCAAAAAAGGAAGTCATTATGTTAAAAAACACCAAACGAATTAGAGGCAAACAAATTTCAAAATGCTGAGTGAATGCAGTATCTTCATGAATCAAGAAGAGGTTTATCTTCAACCCCTACTATTGAAAGCAATGAGGAACCAGGTAATGTTTCTACTGTCAATGTTGAAGTTTAATTAAATACTCGTGATGAAGATGTTTTTACTGTCAATTTTGAAGAAGAATTAAATAATCGTGATGTAGAAAATGTTGAAATTGAAGGAGACAATGAAACTGTGAATAAATAAATTTAGGTTGAAACTATAGAGAAGAAAAATTTGACAAAAATGCCTCCTAGGATTTTCCGTAAGAAACCTAATTATTTTATTGAAATTGATGAAAACATTTTGAAACTAATGTGTGACAAACCTTTTGAACAACAAATTAGAAGAAAAGCCACTGAAATTTGGGATAATCATTTTGAAATTTTAAATGATTCCCAAAGATGTCAGTTGTTTGTTAGTTTGATAAAATTGAAAAAAATGAGACCTACATTAAACACCTTAGGATTGACAATATCTAATATACGTGGTCAAACCTCTACAATTATTGAAAACTTTTATGATGTATATCATGCTGTTGGTGTCAAGAGACACACTAGGGATAGTAATATTGTTTACCGTATACTTGCTACTAGTGTTCTAAGTGAATCAATAAAAAACAATGTTTGATTATACAAACAAGTCGAATGTTGCAAGTTAATCTAAAAACTCTAATGAAAGTAATTGAAAGACGTAATATCCTTCAATCACTCAATAACACCAATTCTAGAGCACCACGTAAGGAAAAATATAATACTGATGCTATAAGAGAAGTTGTTATTTGATTTTGGCATGATAATAGTATATTTTCACCTAATATAAGAGATGTTATAAAACGGAGAGTTAGTTCTATTAATCATGAACCACATCCAAAGAATTTCTTAGATATGAATCAAACTCAATTTTTTCGTAAGTTTGAACAAGATCCTCTGGAAATTAAAATTATTCAACGTGTTTTTGATATTTTAAAACCATTTTATGTGAAAATCAACCATGCTTGCACCACTTGTTGTTGTAAGCAACATGTTGAATTTTCTATGCATTATGTTAACTTTTTATGTATTCGTTCTATTTTGCATTCTGAAACTATGTTATCGGAATGTGGTGTTTAAGTTCCACAAATATCTTCCACTGTTTTCATTCCTACGATACTTTTTGAAAAAGAAGTTGGAAAATTTTTTTATAGGTAGGATTGTTTAGATTGAAGTTGTGGTACATGTGGCGGATTACCTGAATTGGAAAGTTTCATCCATGAGAAAATTTAAGGTGCAATAGGAAATAATTTAGTTGAGTTTAATAAATATAAATCAGTTGCATACCAATTGAAAGATGGAAAAGAGTCTAAACGATGTGAGCTAGTTACAAAACATATGCCTTTTCTTCAATTTATGAGAAAATTTAAGGATGGAATTGTTTATGAGTATGTTAGGGATACACACAAAGCTCGATGGTTGGATGAACAATTCAAGATATGAAAAGACACATTTCATATTGGTACTATTGTTTCAATGGTCAATTTTGCAGAGAATTACACATTACAACCACAAATGGAGGTTCAATCACAATATTACAACTCAGTACAAGTTGCCATTTTTATGCATATAACATTTATACATTCTCCTGACAGTACAAAGAATGATCTAAATTTTTTAAGAGAGTACCAATTTTATATCAGTGATGATAGTACTCATTCTACTTAATTTGCGCAAGGGTGTTTCATGTTATTTTATGGAAACTTGTCTAATAGGGAATTCCAATTCAAACAACATTATATATGGTCAGATAATTATATGTCTCAGTTTAAGAATGCATGAATGTTTTTTGGATGAGAAAAATGCACGTCAAGATGGGTGTGCAACATATTTGGAGTTTTATTGAGGCTGGACATGGAAAAGGAGATCATGATGGTGTAGGGGCATGTGTGAAAAGAGCTCTTGCAAGAGAAGAGTTGAAGTAAAAATATGGTGCTAAATTGAAAGATGCAAAGAGCATAGTGGAATGGTGTATTGAAAACATGTGCTGAGGTTATCAAGAAATTTTCACGGTTCACAGATATTTTTGGTTGATAGAGGAACAACAAATTGCTAACTATGAGGATTGTATGACACTCACTGGGTCCAATTATATGCACTCATTTTTTAGCTCAGACGTTACTTCGTGGGCCAGATGAAAAAGAAAGTTGACATATTTTTCTGCATCTTGTATCAAATTTGTCACTATTGACTGTGATTCACAAGAATGGGTGGATGGATGGATTTGTAGGCTTCTTACTCCGCTTCCTAGTTATCAACCTCCACAAGTATTATGACTTGTTTCTGCAGATGAAGTTGCAACATCTAAGTACTTTGAAAATAATTTGATTTTGGTACGACAAGGTATTTATGGTTATTTACAATTTTTTTATTGAGTTATGTTTATTGAAATTTTAATATGTACAATTTAAATTTGAGTTGAAACCCCTTTTTTGTAGGACATTTGTTTGCAGTTATTGCAATAGAAGACAATGAAGAAGAACTGACTATTTATTATGTTGTTGCATCGAGGAAAGAAAGAATTTGACTTCTCTTGTTATAGATGGTGAAGATATTGAGTACCCTACAGGGTTAGTGGTAGTTACTAGAACTTGGCTTTGATAGTATCCATTAAAAAACTCCTCTATTTGGGTGTTTGAAGACTTTGAGACACACAAGAAAATATTCTTATATTCGCATCTAGTTCTAGCAACAAATAGTCAGTTGCATAGATATCGAGGAAGGCCTAATAACAAGATTCTTTGGAAGGTTTAAGAGTCAGATCATGAAGAAATATTGTCCACTATTCAGAGCAGATCTAATCTTGATGGTTCATTGGAATGAATTTACAATGCTCATGTCTGGTATATATAATTTATTTGGTATATATAAATTTGTTAGTTAGATAAATTTAAGTTCATATATTTTATTAAATTTGTGTATTTTGTATATATCTAGTATGGTTTTGATTTGAAATTTAAATTTATTTGAATAACACTTTTATATGTAGGTTAGTGGTGCCAAAAAAGCTTCCACATTCACATGGTTGGCATTTTTAGTAGAGAATTATAAATTATTGAAGCTAAGAGAAGCTTTCATTGTTTTACAACAAAAGAGAAGTAATTAACAATGATTTATGTACCTATGGAGGGGGTTCTTGGCTTCAGAGGAGGTAGCCCAGAAGGACTTGGAGCTTAGATAACTAAGACAACACCTGCCCAAGTGTTTACAAGACCATCCCTACATGTGTCCATAGTCGGTTCAGTGCCACGACCCACCATTTACAAAATATATCATTTGACAGCCTTACATTGTCTCAAACTACACTATTAGGTGCGTTTACAAACAATAAGGCAACGAGAGCACTGATTTGAGAAGGAAAAAACTAACCCAAAACATTGTATAAGGTCCTTATGCCAAGGTGTAGGATTAGACGAGACGTCTCTAGGTGCAGTGGAGTTTGCGTAGTCACCAGTCGAAGTTACACAATTTTTTGGTCTCAGGGCTCTTAAGGGACTATGCCCAAATGACGTATCCTAGAAGAAATGACATTGTTGCACACCAAAACAATGCCTTCTCTAGCATTTACTTAGCCAAATGGATGTGTCGGCTCAGTCGGTTCGGTGCCATGACCCACCTTTAGCAAAATATACCATTTGACAGCCTTACACCTGCTCAAACTACACTATTCGGTGTGTTTGCAAACAATAGGGCAACGAGAACACCAATTGGAGAAGGAAAGAATTGAAATACACCATTGTAGAGGGTCCCTACACTGAGGTGTAGTATCAGAAGAGACATCCCTAGGTTCCACGAAGTGCACATAGTCACCCGTCGAAATTGAACAATTTTTTGGTCTCAGGGCTCTTAAGGGACTCAGCTCTAATGAGGTAGCCCAGAAGAAATGACGTTGATGTGTACAAAAAAAATGCCTCCTATAGATTTCACCTAGCAGCTCGAACATGTCTATGTAGTCAGTTCGGTGCTGTGACCAACTGTTTACAAAATAAACCATTTGATAGCCTTACACTGTCTCAAACTATAGTATTCGATGCGTTTACAAACAATAGAGAAGCAAGAGCACTGATTGAAGAAGGAAAAAAATGAGATAGGATATTGTAGAGGGTCCCTATGCTGAGGTGTAGGATCAAACGAGATGTCCTTAGGTGCCACAGAGTGCACCTAGTCACCCATCAAAGTTGAATGATTTTTTGGTCTCAGGGCTCTTAAGGGACTCCGCTCGAACGTAGTAGCCCAGAAGCAATGAAGTTATTACACACCTAAATGATGCATCCTCTAGTATTCAACTAGCCACCTGGACATGTTCATTCAATCAATTTTGTTCCATGACCCACCGTTTGACAACCTTACATTGTCTCAAACTATGCTATTAGGTGTGTTTGCAAACAATAGGGCAGCGAGAGAACTGATTGGAGAAGAAAAAAATGGAGCCAAAATATTGGAGAGGGTTCCTATCCTGAGGTGTAGGATTAGACGAGATGTCTCTAGGTACCACAGAGTATACGTAGTCACCCACCAAAGTTGAACGATTTTTTGGTCGTAGGGATCTTAAGGGACTACGCCCGAACGAGGTACCCTGGAAGCAATGAAGTTGTTGCGCACCAAAATGACACCTCCTCTAGTGTTCACCTAGCCACACGGATGTGTCCGCATAGTCATTTTAGTGCCACAACCCACTGTTTGCAAAATATATTGTTTAATAGCCTTACAATATCTCAAACTATACTATAAGGTGCATTTGCGCAAACAATAGGGCAGCGAGAGCACTGATTGGAGAATGAAAAAACCAAGCAAAGCTATTATAGAGGGTCACTACGCCAATGTGTAGGATCAGATGGGACATCTCTAGGTGCCATGGAGTCTACGTAACTTGTTGAAGTTGAACAAATTTTTGGTCTCAGGGATCTTAAGGGACTACGCCCGAACGAGGTAGCCCAGAAGAAACGACGTTTTTGCACACTGAAACGATGCCTCCTCTAGCATTTACCTGGCCACATAATTTTTTTTTCATAGTTGGTTTGGTGTCACAACCCACCGTTTACAAAATATACTGTTTGAAAACCTTACACTGTCTCAAACTACAATATTCAGCGCGTTTGCAAACAATAGGACAGCGAGAGAACCGATTGGAGAAGGAAAAAACCGAGACAAAATATTTTAGAGGGTTCCTACACTAAGGTGTATGATCAAACGAGATGTCCTTAGGTGCCACGGCGTCGGTGTAGCCACCCATCGCAGTTGAACAATTTTTTGGTCTCAAGGCTCTTAAGGGATTATGCCCGAATGACGTAGCCCAGAAGCAACGATGTTGTCACGCACCAAAATGATGCCTCATCTAGCATTCACCTAGCCACCTGGATGTTTTGGCGCAGTCAGTTCAGTGACATGACCCACTGTTTTCATCTTTTTCAACAATTACAATTTTTTGAACTTTTTCAACAATAACAACTTTTTCAACAATTAGAACTTTTTCAACAAGTACAAATTTATTAACAATTGCAAAATTTTCAAATTTTTCAACAATTACAACTTTTTCAACAATCACAATTTTTTCAACTTTTTCAACAATTACAACTTTTTCAAGAATTTGTTGAGTTAGAAATTGAAAGAGAAGAAAAATATGGTTATGCAATTATTAGTTATTGTGAATACTCAGCCAAAAAAGATCCTGAATAATCTAGATAGATAATATGAATAGTTACTCTTGTTTAGTGTTCACCCCACCCCGAAAGAAAACTAAGCCTCTTCTTCTACTTCCCAAGTGAAACACTTTAATCCTCGTCTATTTTATCAAAGGAAGTAGTAAATATAAATGTTCCAAGAATCCTACAAAAAAAAAAGAATCACTTCCCACTCCTAGAACCACTCATTCCTAGAAACTTCTTTCATTAAAATCCTCCTCTTCTAAGAAATAAGAACCTTTCTATATTTTCTTGTTGTTCAATGGACCTATAAATTAAATAATTGCATTATTGAGTCTGGTGCCTCTGACAATGTCATACTTACAAAATTTGCTAACTCTATTGGTATTACTCTCAGCCTTGCTATTGGCCATTGTTACTACATGAAAAATAAAATTACCTCTTTTCGGCCAGGTGAAAGAATCTCAAGCCAGAATTTGTAGACTTACCTGACAAGAAAATCAAGATGGAAATACTTGTGGAAGACATGCTAGTTGCATATGGTATATTGTTGAGCCAAAGTTTATATCACAATATTGGTGGGGATATAAAGATGGATTTGTTATACACCACCATACTCATTAATGGTAAAATGAATAATATCCTTCTGATAAATAAAATTAAATACACAGTTCAAAAACCAAAGACACAAGGGAAGACATCTTATTTCAAGATTCAAGGTATGAATTATTTTTTCATGACTTAAGAGGAAAATGATAAGTTTTGCATATTGATGGAGGAATACACATGCTTCCCTTAATTTCTTAACTAGTGTACCATGCAATGTTGCACCATAGTAACATTATATTCATATATGTTGCACCATAGTTTTTTAATTTTAAATCAAACATACATATATAATTAATATACATAGAATATGCATACATAGAAGGATATCGTGTGCAATGAATTCAAATCAAGCATACAAGTAATATCGTTATGAAAACCAACACATGGATATATAATGTATCAAACTAAGTGTACTGAATGCACATCTCTAAAAATATAATTTCATAACATGTGTACATCTCGAACCAAGTGTGTCATACATATAGGACCACATGTGGTCGCATAAGGCTATATATATAATATCCTATGAAGAATCATGAACTAGGACCAGCTGGCCCATATATATATCTATGTACATCCACTTCCTATGAATCTAATTGTGAAACATATTCCCTCTCTTCACCCTGCTAGAAGTAGCATGTCCATGATCTGGGGATGTAGTGGAGGGAGATGCCACTATGGATTTCATCCATGTGGTCCTAGGTGTCTCTAAGCAAGCCTACAACCTAACCCGCACATTCATAAAAAACATGTTTTTAACAACCATATTTTTAAAATACATTCAAAATTTAGAAACTTAGAATTTAGTTAAAAAGCATGTGAAATCTTACCGTAATGTCATAATCCCTATCAATTTGTCGTTGACGGATGGTAGGGACAACAATAGACTCATGAGAGGTAAGCTACATATAAATAATTAAATTTCAAATTAAATACTTCATGTACAAAATTTGATAATGTAGATTTAAGTAATAAGAAATAATTTGTAAATAAATTTAACAAATTTGAAAAATTATACCTCAGTTAGTGGATCTGCAGATGCTATGGCAGTATCTATAGTAGCCTCCATAGTCTACATATATGGAGGAGTCTCTCTGGTAGTCATAACCTATACAAAAAATATGTACAGATCAATATTAATCTACATGACTACCACATAATAGAGCCAAAGCATAATCCAATGGAACTTCCACAATTAGAAACAAAGTGTAAAGAGAAACTAAACTGCATAAAAGTCATGTGAGGTGTGCCAATAGCCTCAATTTCTAGAGCAAATGATGACCAACCAAGATTCTGGACATATAAAAGACAAACATATATTAATTTGTACATGTACAGGTGAAACATTATAATAATAAAATTGCACAATCAAATGAAATTTGAAATTTAAGTACAACTTGAAACTTACGTTTGTAACATGCCCAACTGTAGTAGCTAGCATGTTGACGTCAGATTTTTCCCTCACCGTCTCTTGCTATTTAAAATAAAATAAAAAATTAGTTTTTACATGTATGTACATAATGTACAATGAAATACATATATATTAAAATATCAAACATGAATTAAACTATTGTATATATATATTAAATATTTATTTGACATTTACCTCTGAAAGACCAAGATCCTTTGCACTAGTTCCAAAAACATCTGCCATCATCTCATCTAGAGAAAAGAAATCATGTGATCCATCAAATGATGTCTCGCCCACATTGTATATGGCACCACATGATCTGTAGTGGTGTGGTGTGCTAGAACTGACACCTCCACCAACATCAATAGATGTAATCTGCTCACTATGTTGGGTCAGAGTGTGATTGAGCTCCCTGAATGCATGTAGTGTGTCAATCTCCACAACCTCCTTCACTTTAGAGAGATAACTGAAGGCAGTGGGTGGTTTTGGGGCATGGGGGATCCTTGGTTGACCTACACGTGCACTAGGTATACTCTGTGCAGAGCCACCACCTTACCCATAAAAATTAGAGAAGTCAAAATAATTTCGGACCTCATTAAGAAAGAAATCGCAATATAATTTCTTCAAAAAATAGAGGGGAACCTCATTGTTGTTACATGGTGGAAAGTTAAAAACCATCGAACATCGGTCCCAAAAATTGTTCTTGAATCATTCATCATGGCACAAATTGATTGGGAACCATTAGCAAGTAACTGTGGGGGGGGCCATTAGTTGTTGGGTCAGTAAATAATACACAAATACAGTCTTTTCTAATTTTTTTGTCTTTTACAAACCGCATAGGATAATTTATTTACATACCACTACCTACAATCACCTCTAAAAGTATTCCATCTGTCTATTTGATTGGTTGCGGAGTCAACTTCACCAAGCAATGTTTGCAATATGTTGGCTAAAGTCATGCTAGATAGATTTTTGGCATGATTTTGTCTTATATTCTAAATAAGGTCCTCAATGGCAATTTTATTTTGTCAAATTTTTCCAACGATATCAAATTGTGTTCCTATTAGTTCCATGGGGGTAGAATGAGCCATAGGAGGAAGATCTATGTTTGGAGGAGGGTTTTATGGAATGTTTGGAGGGTTTTGAGGATTGTTTGGAGGGTTTTGAGGAATATTTTGATGGTTTGGAGGATTACGAGCTTTCCGAGCAACTGAAAAAACAAAAAAATTGTATACATAAACAAAAAATTGAAAAACCCACGAAAATACAAAAAAAACCTAAAATGCAAACAAATTGATCAAAATCCAGGGCTTACCTCTTTGCATTTGCAGCATGGTTAAAAATATCATGATCTATAATTCCGAAGTATAATTTTTAGGAGGTATTCAAAGCACGAGTGTCAAAGGTCTAGGAGAAATCGTGGTTGGAAAAGAAAAATAAGTGAAAATGAGGATTCGTGGGTCTATTTTTTTTGTCTTAGAGGACCGCGATCATGGTTTTCAAATTGCGATTGCGGTTTTAGGTTCAGAAATCACCGAGCCTATAAAAATAATTTGCACGAGCACAGTTTAAAAACTACAAAATTGGTTTATAAACTGTGCTCATGGTACCTAAATTTCAGGTTTTTATGTCCACATAATTTTCGACCATCTTCGTACACTTATTCTATATCTCTCTTAAATAATACACCATCAATGAAAAAATAAGGTACAACTTGTAACTTGAAATACATTTGTTTATTCTTATCCATAACTTTTGGATAAGTATTGTACTATAGGTGGTTACTAAATAAGTCATCCATCTTGATTCCTGAACCTCTTGACTGAGTTTGGGTTGTTGATTTTCTTATTGTACCGTGGGATCTGAATGTTGATACATAACTTTAGCATGTTGTTCTGGATCTTCTGATTCTACAACCTATTTTTTTTTTCATATTAGAAATTAGATTCTCACACAAACCTTTTCCTCTAACTATTTTCATAACATGTGATGGGTGTCGTTATTCCCTTCATTTAATCAACTCTTTGTTGATGTCATATTCAAAACAGGGCTGGTTTCCAAAGCTATATGCAACAAAAAATCTTAGTGACCTAGTAATTGACTATAGATATTTGTTATTTTATTTTCTTGGGGTTTTCGCAATGTCTTTAGGATTCGATGGAAAAATCCTTATTATCTTTATGCCATAAGAAACGTTCTAAAATAAACACTTATTGCTACAATGAATTACTGGAAGTAAATACACGTAGAAGAATAGATAGATTGTTGGAAATAAACACACAATGAGAAATAAAACAAACCATTAAAAATATTGTGAAACACTTGCAAGGAAATGAAAATCTAGTCTATAACACCTATAGGGACAAGTATGAAACAAAGTGTAATTTAAAAAATCAAAAACATTTACAAAATTGACATATCTACACTATTTTCTTGAGAAATATAAATACCAATGAAACAAGAATCCTAGTTCTTGGAGAGTGGGCCCTTTCTCCACCTTAAATCAAGATTTGAAAAAGTGATATTCTCTCCAAATGAAGTCGCTATTTTATTGCTGAAATATTATGTCTTATAAAAATGTGTTGAATCTTTCTATATCTCTATGTGTCTATATGTATATTATAAATTATTTCTAATATATATACATGTCTTTAGATATGAAATTATTTTTAGAGATGCATTTATAGCCATAATTGTTCTACCGATTCAGATGTAACCGAGTTATGCCCAAAAAAGATGTTGAATCTAGAACCTTGCTGGATGTATAGCTATCTGATAAATTATCCAGAATGGATCTTCAAGTAGGAAGAATTTGAAATATTATGATCTACTCCTGATTGAAAGGATTCATTGATTTCTTTATCATTGGATGTTGTCAAAATGATACATTCCCACTAGTTCCAGAATTTTTGAGAAGTTCCAAAACTAAAGGGGACTGCTCTTGATCTAACCATGGAATTTCTAGAGCTAATACGTAGGAGTTACAGAACTAAGTGCTTAGGTTCTGAAACTAAGTTAGAAAGTTCCAAAACTAAGCGATAGAGCTCATAAACTGTGTGATAGATTTCTGGAACTAAGTTTCGAAGCTCTAGAATTAATCCGTATTGAAGCTAAGGCTCCCAAAAACATGTTGATCACTTCATACTCCCTTCTCTGACTGATTATGACCTATTTTATTACAAAAATTAAATTTCCACACACTTTGTTAAGAATTACATCCTAACTTGCACTAGATCAAACAAAAGTCACAAAATGTAGTCAAAATTTATAAAAATTAGAGTAAAATTAGATCATTAATTGTGCATTAACAAGACATATTCCCTTGGCCTTATAATCTCCCCCGTACTTACTTGATTGTATGCCCTCTTACAAAATTTACTCTTCAAATCTTGGGTTGTGTATTTTGCATTCCAATTGATTTCTCAGGTCAAATGGTTGAAACTTAATATCCTAGTGTTTTAGTTCATAAATACTATACCTTGATCTTGCTTCTAATTTCGTCTTCCATTACTCAAATTGAGTGGGATATTGAGGTTCTTTGTTTTTCAATGGAGACATAGGAGCAAGAAGAAGGGGAGACCTTGTTATCATTCCCATCCATATGCCCCTACATTTTTCATTGACCTGAGGGAATAGTTTGCACAAGGCTTTAGCTCTTTCTAAGCTCCATATTAAGTTTTTGGGAGATATTACTTCTCTTATTCTCAATGCAACTGTAAGAAGATCCCATCTTTTCAAACATCCATCATAAATCCCTCAAATTTCCCCTCCTCATAAGAGGTGAAGGCATCAATACTTTTATATAAAATGGATAGGTAGTGTGCCTTGAATTGACTATCAAAAGAATGAGATCTGAAATGTATATAGAAGGAAGATGGTTTATCATAATGAGCCCTCATAAAAAGACTAGATGAACTAGATTTTAATAGATGCTCAGAATTTATCTCTTTCCATACAACCTGATTTCGAAGAACACAGAAAATGCATTCAGATGGATTTCCCCTACATAAAAATTGATCATAAACCCTATGTTCTTTTCCAGCATAAGATTTCAGAGATAGAATTCGTAGAGAAGATTTTTCTCCTCTGTAATAGCTGAGAAATAGGGTTGTCATGAGATTAGATTCATCTTTTATTTCATTTGGAAGGCCACATGCAATTCTTAACAGCTGTCATGTAATAAATTTTTCTTCTAAAAAGATATTGTATGTAGGAGAAGGTCTCCTACATGTATGAAATTTTTCAGTCATCATGAAAACCATTTGTATTTTTACAAGACATTTAAGTTTGCCTTTTTCCTCTTTCTTGAATTTTTCTTCCCCATTTCTTACTTATTTTATTTTCTTCTTCAATCTAATTTCTAAGGTCCTCATTTGATGGTTTTAATTCATTAAGTTCCCTGCAGATATCATCCCACAACTGTTTGAGTGGCCAATAAGTCATTTCAGTCAGTGCAGATATTGTTGACATAACACTTGGTCTTCTGATAAATTGACATTCTTCCTCTTTTTCCATCATTTGTTGTTTGACTATTTTCACTTCTTCAATCCTCTTTGTGAGCTAATTTTTTTAGTTTCTCAATGAGCATTTCGCTTTGTTCCAAACTTAGTTTGAGGAATTTTAATTCCTCATCCTTCTCTTTGATGATGAGTTCTTCTCAGGACAAAAGCAAAGTCTGTTTTAAATGTTGTTTTTCCTCCTTTTCTGAAATTTCATCAGGGGATCGGTAACGAACATGTCGCTCTTCTACCAAAGATGATTTCCCTTTCCATTTCTAGGATGCCAATTATTCTTCATGTGATTGTGTTGTTGGTTCCCCAAATTCTTGAAAATCCTGTTCCTAAAATATTTCATCTCTTCTCCATCTCAGTCTGGCTTGGTCCATGAGGAGTCATGGCCATGCTGTCCAAAATAGTGGCAGCTTCTTTTTCCAACCCATAATGTTCTTCCATTTCTTATATAATTTCCCTAGATCTTTTATGAAGTCTTCTTCTTTGGGGAGCTTAAAAATGTCTGGAAATGGGTTTCCTCCTAGAGCTTCTTCTGACTTTTACTTCATGTTGTAGCTTAGGTGTACAATCACTTTCTGAGATAAATAATAGTTCTCATGGAACTACTGCAGAGGAAGGAGTTTCTTTGATAGGAACAATAGATTCTTCAAATTTAATCCTCCTTTCATATCTCCTTCTCTTTGGTACATTACCCCAACCTATTTATTTCTTCTCCTCTATAGGGGCATAAATATCCAAATTACTTGTAGGAGAAAAAGGGGTTGATATTCCCCTCCTGATACTATGAGGGTTTTTATTAAACTTGTTAAGAAAATTATTCCATATTTCTTCTCCATTTTTCTTCAAAATAAAATGGTGCTGGGATACCAAATGGATTAACCCATGATGTTTAATTATTCGAACTCCCTAGGAATACCTCTAAGCCATTGTATGGATGGAATCAAAAAGTAATCCTAGAAGATTTACTATATATTCTTGTTTTGAATTCCCATACCTAAGACATATTAACATCTTAAGGAATTCTCTTCCCAAAGTCCCAAATTCACCATCACAAGTTAAATACTTAACTACCTAAAATGCTACCCTGTGAAAGGGTTTGGGAAAACTAGTCCTTTTGACCCCCTTTATGATTTTCATGGTGTTAAAGATATATTGGGGCTCAGATTCCACCTTTTGTATCAAAGTTTCCACCAGATCCTTAACGGTTCCCTTGAAAAAATTTGGGACTTCCACAATTGGTATTCTAGACACATTAATCATTGTATTCACAGTAAAAGGAATTATAATACTCCTAACTTTAGTTCTATATTATTGTAAATTCAAAACGAATTCTCTTACAAATTTTTCACTGTACCTTGAGAACTTCTTCAGGAACTCCAGCCACCCTTCTCGTCCAAAAATGGTCACCACTTCTTCATCTGCAAGAAGTTGGGTATCATCTTCTGCCTCTTGACATCTTTTTAATCCACATAGCAGAGAGGACAATTCAAATTCTTCTTTCTTCAAATTAAGATTTAGCTGTAGAACTACTATATTTAGCTACGGAAATGTTCTATTTATCTACGGAATTGATAGGTTTAGCCGTGGAATTCAAATACAATTCTTCTGCAACTTTTTCTCAACTTTGTTTATTCCACACATATGATAGGTAATTATAAATGTGTCGTCACTTTCTTATTCTATCAACATCTATCTCATGATTACTTTATTTTCATCATAATGAACTATAAATGAATCATTATAATGACCTTTTAAACCAATTCTAATCACACATGCTTACTTTTAATTTAACCTTTAATAAGTTTAAGACATAATTACCATCCTTTGCTAATGTAATCCTTCAGTCTCGATGACTCATCATTCCTAAAGTGAAAAAGGAAAAATGCTTAGAAAATAAAATTGGAATTCAAACAAATTATTTTTATTTTGCATTAGCCCTTTATTTTCAAGATCAATCACCATTTCTATTTTTCAATTGATCTTTGAGATATTTTATTTTTGGGGAAGATAATTCCATTTACTGGTTTTCATTCTTTCCCTTTATATATTTTTAATTATTTTTTCTCTTTTTTTTTTGGGGGGGGGAGAAGAGAATGCCATTTGCCAGTTTTTATTCTGTTTGCTTTATTTTGGATCCAATAATCTAATAATTTGATCATTTTGGAAGGAATGGGTTCTTCCATATGACCAAATTCTTTATCTGCTCCAATATTCTTCAAGAATTTATCCCTAGTAGGAGGCTTCCTATAAAATTTTAGCATGTCCATTAACCAAAAGTGTCCTTCTGCTGCCATTAATGAGAAGTAGCTAAATATAATCATTATCAAATATCTGTTCAATCGGATAGGGTCTCAACCATCTGGTTCTCAAATTTCCCTTGAATTGCTGGTACTTAGAATCAAATAGTAATGCCAAATCTCCTACCTTGAATTGTCTTTTCTTGATATGTGTGTAATGCCACTACTTATTTTGATCTTGGATTCTCTCTATCTATTGAAGTGTTTCCATTCTCAACTCATCCAATTCATTGAGTTGAAAAATTCTTTCCTTTTTTGATGCATCCAACTCAATACCCACTTTAATTGTCGTCCCCAATGTTTTTAGTTCAAATTTAATAGGTAACAAGGGCTTTTTCCCATAGACTAACATTTATGGTGAAGACCTTGTTTTAGTCTTTCAAGTTGTATTATATGCCCAAATAGCCTCAAGTAGTCTCTTTACTCAATCTCTTCTACCTAGTTCAACTATTTTTTTAAGGATGTTTTCCAATTCTCTGTTTGTTACTTCTAGTTATCCATTTGATTGTGGGTGATAGGGAGATGAATTCCTATGATTGATCTGATAGTACATTGTGAAGGCCTAGATCATATTGGACATGAAATTTGGTGCTTGATCTGAAACTATACTCCTTGGTGCCCCAGACTTCATCATATTGCTATGCCAAAGGAAATCAGTTACTGCTTCTTCAGTGGCATTTGCTAAAGCTTGCACCTCTACCCAATTTTTCACATAATCATCACACACAAGAATGTGCTCCTTTCCTTGTGAATGGGGACTAAAGGCACAAAAAAAACCATCCCCCACCTTTTAAATGGTTCAATAACTACTTCAGGTTACAGAGGAATTTCACTAGTAAAGGTTGACTTTCCCATTATTTGATAGGGATCACATCGCTCGATATATATCCTCACATATTTATACAGAGATGGCCAATAATAGCCAGTGCCATGTATCTTATGAGTTGTTATTTTAACTAAAAAATTTACCCAACTTGATTCATCATGACATGCCCTCAGTATGTCAAATATTTCATATTCTCTCACACACTCACGTAAAACAAAATCAGGACCACATTTAAACAACATTACATTTAACTATTTAAAATGTGCACTGATTTTGATTAAGTTATTCATTTGTTTCTTAGTGAAATAAGGAGGAAAATTCCATGTTGCAAGATAATTTTCCATATCAGCAAACCATGGTGTATCATCTAAAATAGAAAACAATTGTTCATCTAGAAAGTTGTCCTTAACTAGATCTTACTCACCTGTAGTGGTCAGTCTTGACAAGAAATCAACTACCACATTAGATTTTCCTAGATTGTCTACTATGGTAATATCAAATTCTTGTAAAAGTAATAACCACTGGTTTGTTTCTTAAGTACGTAATTGTTGAGTGATTTGTATGTACAAATATTTTGTACTCTTTGATATAATGTCTGAATTTATTAATTGCATAGATCACAATGAGAAATTATTTTTTAGTGGTAGTGTAATTTCTCTCAGTGGGAGTAATATTTTTACTAAGGTAATAGATAGCATACATTTTCCCTTCTTCATCTTTCTATCCCAAAAATGCACCTATTGAGTTACTTGAGGCATCTTTTTGGATGCGAAAAGGTTTCTCCCAGCTAGGTCCTTTCAATATTGGGGCAATGATTAATTTTTATTTAATTTCCTCAAAATCATGTTGACATTGTTCATCCCAATTTAATTCACAATCCTTGTTGAGTAAAATAAACATGGGGGAAACAATTTTACTAAAATTCTTAATAAAAATCCTAAAGTAGCTAGCATGCCCTAAAAATGACTTGGTATCTATGGGGGTTTGAGGAACATGAAAGTATGAAATAATACTAATTTTGTGTTGGTCAACTTGAATTCCTCATTTTCAAATGTGGTGTCCTAATACAATACCCTCATCAACCATCATTAAAAATTTCTCATGGCTAAGGGAAAAATGGTGTTCCTCACATCTTGTTAGTACTTTGTCCAAATTCTTCAAAGAATCATTGAATGTGTTTCTATGTATAGTAAATTCATCCATGTACACCTCTACAAAATCATTTTTTAGGTCTACAAAAATTGCTAATACAACTCTTTGGAAGGTTAGTTGAGCATTACACAGTCAAAATGGAAATACCCTATAGGAAAATGTATCCTATGGACAAGTAAAATTATTTTTATCCTAATCCTCAGTAGCAAATCCGATTTGTTTATATCAACTAAATCCATCCATGAAGGAAAAATTCTATTTACCTACAAGGTTGTGCAAAACTTGATCTAGGAATGGGAAGGTAAAATAATCTCTTAGTGTCGCTTTGTTTAGTTCCCTCTAATCAACAAAAATTCTCCATTTTCCATCTTTTTTAGGCACAGTTATAAGATAAGACACCTATTGACTATCTGAGATAGGGTAGATAAAACCTACTTGTAATAGTTTTTCATTTTCTTTCTTGACGATGTCTCTTAAGGCTGGATTAATCCTCCTCTGAGGTTTCCTAACTAGTTTAGTGTTTTCAGTATAGAAGTGATGGGTGAAAATACTTGGATGGATTTATTTCATGTCTTTATATTCCCAAGAAAAATCTCTAGTATGATCCTTCAGAACATCAAAAAATTTATCTTTTTCATCATTCTTCATCCACCTGTTAATGCTCAAAATTTTACCCAGTTGAATCTCAACATGGTTGGTTCCAATGTGTGATGAAATGATTTGTTGAAAGGGTGAGATTAAGGTGTTTAGTGGACATGGATGTGGTATTTACATATGATATGTAGCAACATCTCTAAAATTTCCTTGAGAAAGAATACTGGACAAATGACATTAGGAAGAGTTATGTTCCTTATCTTGTTGTTAGTCAAACTCCTAGTCACTGTTGTTTTCCAAAAATTCCCCACCATTTCCTGATATCTTTGAAACTAAAAATACTATCTTCGTTTCTATTTCTACCCCTCCCTAAGATAAATCTCATTCCTCTAGAGTGAAATTATTTGCATTGCATGGGATGGTTGTTGATGTTACTCCGGAGGTGAGTCTGAATGTTCCAGAACTAAATGTGATGGTTTTAGATCTAAGTCTGTAGGTTCTGGAACTAAGAAAAATTGTTACAAGGATAGCGAGAGTTCATTCAATGGTTGATTAATCATATCTTCCATCTCCTGTAAAAGATCCTGTAATGTTATCATAGCCAAAGAAGATAATTTTTTTTATTAGTCTCAGGATCATCAACCCATAATTTCTCTTGATTATCAATAAAGGCCATGCAGAAGGCTATAAATAAATTTTCTTAGAACTCTTACCATTTGAGATAGTCATATCACCTGATCTACAATCGATTAAGGAATCAACTATAGCTAACCATGGTCTACCCAAAATAATGGGATAACTAAGTTTTTTATCTTTTGGCTGCAACATAAGGAAGTCAACTGGATATTCCCATGACTCCACCATAACCGCTACATCTTCAATAACTCCTTTTGGTTTTGCTACGGACTAGTCTACCATCTGTAATATGGTGTTAGTAGGTTGGATACCTATTAATGGTAATGTTTTCAAAATGTCCAGTGTTATTACATTTGTAGCTGCTCCTAAATCAACAAAAACATTAAGTATATCTTTATTCCATATAGAGACAAAAATAATAGGTCTATTAGTATCACCATATTTGGGAAGGAAGATTTTTCCTGCTAATAAATCAACAAGTTTCGCATCTACTTTAATAGTCCTAGGGTATTGCTTCTTTCTTCCAGGTATTTTTAAACATAACATCTTGATCAACTTGTTCAACTTTGGAATGTCCTTGATTGCTTGTAAAAATTGTATTTCAATATTTAATTTCCTTAACTCTTGCACCAACTCCACATCTTTGGTCCCTATTAATTCTTGAAATCTCTCTGGTAATGGATTTTCAATAGAGTTTCTACCTGACACCTTTTATTTTTTATCTTTCTTGGGAATAACCGCATTAGGTATTTTAGTTTCCTCTCTCATTTCAGTAATTATAATAGATGGGCTGCCAATTAATTTGTTAGATCTAGTTTGAATATCTTTACAATCCATGACATTTAGATCCACAGGTTTTTCTTATTCTGTCCCATAGATAGGAGTTCTTAGTTTGTTTATAACCTTAGCAACTAGTTATGTTGGCATTTGTGTTTGTACCACATTTTTCATTTTGTGAATTTTGTGTTGGGGAACCTGATGGATGTCATCATTCACTTCATTTAATCAATAGCTTTTTGATGTCATATCAAACAAGGGGTGTGTCTAAAGCTATATGCAATAAGAGTACTTTAACTGATCTAGTAGTTGACTGTAGCTATTTTTAGATTTTCTGGGGGATATCTTTAATGTCTTAAGGACTTCTTGGTAAAACCTTATTCAAATCAAACTAAGAAAACTTGTTGAAAGTAAAACACACTGAAAGCTTGCTGAAAGGAAACACAGTGTGCAGAATGGAAACACACTTGCTGCTGAAAGTAAACACTCTTGCTTTTGGAAATAAACACACTCAAATTAAAATGATTGAAAATAATTGCAAGAAATATAAAGATTTATCTAAACACCTGCAGGAACAAGTATACAACAGAGTTTAACTGAAAGAACTAAATCAATACAAAATTAATGGATCTAAGCTATTTCTTGAAGAAATATAAATACCAAATAAAATAATATCATGGTCCTTGGGGGAGTGAGCCCTTTCTTCTCCTTGAATCATTATTTTAACAACTTAGAATTCTCTCAAATCAGAATGGCTATTTTATTGATAAAAATATTCAGTACTACAAAACGTACTGGATCTGGGTACTTAGTCTATTTATTTTCTTTGTTCTATATCTCTATCTTCTATTATCTTTCAATTATAGGTATACCTTTATATACATTTTACAATCACATCCATCTCATTGATTCTGATGAAATCGAATAATGCTCTTAATAGATGCTGAGTCGGATGGTGGTTGATCAGATAACTGTAGGATAACTCTCTCTAGATCTGTGTTTAGAAATCTTCTCATCATTTATGATTGAAGGGGTTGTAGATGAAAATCTATGGATTTGGTTTAAAATAGATAACTCCCATCGGTTCTGAAACTTTGGAGAAGTTCCAAAACCATAGGAAATTGTTAAGAACAAAAACATGTGAGATTTCTAGAGCTATCCCCAGGAGTTCCAGATCTAAGTTCCAAAACTCCAGAACTAAATATTGGACTTCCGTAACTAAGTCCGAAAGTTCCAGAAGTAATGATGACTGTGTGATGGAGTTCTGGAACTAGATTGGATGTTCCAGAACTAAGTTGTGTAGGAACAGATGCTATCAAAAACATACTGAATGCCACCTGCTTCATTTCCTTGACTGATTAGACATGCTTTATTACAAAACTAAATTTAAACACACACTATTTCAAGAATTTCAAAGCTTTTAACATTAGGATCACAATCAATCAAAATAAAAACAGTTACATCCTAACTCATATCAAATCAACTAAAAGTCACACAATGCAATCAAACTTAATCAAAAGGAAAGTAATATGATATCATATATTATACATTAATCGGACATATTATGCCCTCATCATTTCCCCCAAAGTTACTTGTTTATAATTTCCTTTAAAAACTCATTCTTCAAAAGTGGGATCATATGTTCTGCATTCCATTTGATTGCTCAGATCAAATGAGTGAAACTGAATTTTCCATTACTTAATCTTAGATGTACTATACCCAGCTCCTTTTTCTATTTTCCTTTCCCACTTTTCAAATTTAGCAGGGTCTTAAGGTTCTCTATTCTTCTAAGGAGACATGGGGTGAGAAGTACAGGTGGCCTTGTTCGCATTCCCATCCATATTTGGCTGTAGGTTTCATTGACTTGGGGAATTATTGTGCATAATGCTTTGGCCCTCTCTAAACTCCATATTAGATTTGTGGGGGAAATTACTTACCTTATTTTCAAAGAAACAGTAAGGAGTTCCCAACTTTTTGAGCATCCTTCATAAATATCTTAAAAATTTTCCTCCTCATAAGAGGTGAAGGCATCAATACTCTTTTACAGAATGACAGGGTAATGTGTCTTGAATATCCTATCAAAGGCATGAGTTCTAAAATGTGTGAGGAAGGTAGAAGGTTTACCATAATGAGCTCTCATGTAGAGGCTTGTTGAGCTGGAATTCAATAAAAATTCAGATTCCCTTTCCTTCCATGCAATCTAGTATTACAAAAGAGAGACAAATGGATTGAGTTGACTCTCCCCTACATATAAGTTAATCATACATCCTGTGTTTTTCTCTAGCATATAATTGCAAAGATAAATTCACATAAGAGATTTTTCTACTTAGGGCTGGATAGAGAGTAAACTGCCATGAATTCAGAATCATCTTGTAGTTCATGTGGAATCCCACATGCAATTCTTGATAGCTGTCAGCGAATGAATAGCTCTTGCAAAAACACACTATATGTAGGAGAAGGCCTCTTTGAGGCAAGAAATTTTTTACTCATAATACAGACCATATGAATTTCGGAAATACATTTATATTTATTTCCTTCCTCCTTATAAAATTTTTCTTCCCATTCCTTTCTTGCCTTCATCTCTTCCTCCATCTCAGTCTTTAATTCCTCATTTGATGTTTTGGCTTCTCTGATCTCTCTGTAAATATCATCCCATTATTGTTTCAGTGGAAAATAGGTCAACTCAATATGTGAAGAGGTTGTGGACAAAACACTCTATTTTCTGGAAGTCTGGAACTCTTCCTCTTTTTCTATCAACTGCTTCTTGGTTACTGATAACTCCTTAGTCCTAGCTGCAAGTTGAGTTCTTAGCTCATTAATGAGTGTTTCCCTTTGTTCCAATTTAAGTATGAGGAATTACAATTCCTCATCCTTTTCTCTGATAATGAGCTCTTCTCTAGACAAAAATAGAGCCTATTTAATGTGTTGGTCTTCCTCTTCCTCTGAAATTATTTGAGGAGTTTAGTATTCTTCCTCTATTAAAGAAAATTTTCCTTTTCTTATCCTAGACGCAAACTCTTCTTCTTCATGTGGCACTGCTGATGGTTTAGCCAACACCTGAAAATATTGATCTTCAAATATCTCTTCTCCTCTGTCCATTTCAACATGACTTGGCTCAGGTGGAGTCATGGCCATGCAAACCAAAATGTCAGCAACTTCCTCTTCCATCCTTTCCTATTCACTTCTTTCTTCTAGAGTTCTCCTTGGCCTCTTATGAATTTTTCTTATCTGCGGAAGTTCAACATGCCCACTAGTGAATTTCCCTCTAGAACTTCTTCTTACCGTTCTTTTTTTTTTCTTTTCTGGGTGAGCTATCACTATTAGAGACAGATATAGGCTCCTCTGAAGCTACTGTGGAAGACGGAATTTCCTTCATAGGTATAGAAGGCTCTACTATTTTTATGTTCCTCACCGAGCTTCTTTTTCTTGGTATGTTTTATCTTTCCATTTCTCTCTATCCTTCTATAGGGGTGTCAATTTCTAGATTAGCTAAAGGAGAGAATAGGGCTGGAATTGTCCTTCTCATAATATTAGGGTTTTTCTTGAACTTGCAAAGAAACTTGTCCCAAATTTCTTTTTCGTTCTTCGTTAATAGGAAATGGTGTTGGCATATCAAATGAATTATACCATGATACGTAACTGTCCCAACACCCTAAGAATACCTCTGAGCCATGGTATGAATGGAATAAAAAATAAACCTTGGGAGATTTATTATGTATTCAGGCTTGGTGGCTCCATAATTTAGATATATGAGCATTTTTAATACTTCTTTTCCCACATACCCACAATGGCCGTCATAGGTTAAATATTTTACTATCCAAAATGCTACCCTGTCAAAGGGTTTGGGAAATTTTTCCCTTCTGACCCCTTTTATGATTTTATTTGTATTATAGATGTACTAGGGTTTAACTCCTTCTGGAAATAAGACTTCAACCAGTTCTTTCAAAGTCCCCTTGGCAGGTTGTGGGATATGAACAATGGGCACTCCAGACACATTACTTACAATATTTACAAAAATGAATAAAGACATTTCTCACCTTTGTTCTAGACTTTTCGATGTTTATGATGAATTCTCTTACCAATTCGTCATTATGTTTTGAAAATTTCTTCAGGAATTCAAGCCATCATGCATGCTCAAAGATGGAAGATACTTCTTCATCCACGAGTAGTTGAGAATCATGCTCTGGTTCTAATTTATTCTTAATCCCCATATCGGCTTGAGTTCTGTCTCTTCTGAATTTTTACAAATTGGATATAGGCCTTCTTCTTAGCTGCAGAACTAACGGCTTGGCTACGGAACCTCTGTTGTTAGCTATGGAAGATTAGTTCTTAGCTACGAAACTTCCAAATTCTCTATTCTTTACTGCAAAATACAAAATCATTTTGCTACTCCTTCCTCAAGATATTTCTACAATATTTATTTCACTTGATGTTTGCAATAATGATTATTAAGGATAACCATGCCTCCACTTATTCCATCCAAATCAATGTCAGGATTACACACTTGTAATCATAATGTATAAATAGATGACTCATCATACCAACTTTTAAATTAAGTCACATCACACATGAAAACATTTAATTAACCCTAAATAATTTAAAAGACATAATTACCATACTTGATGATGTAAGCCTTTTGCTATGATGACTCGTCATTCCTACAAGTCAAACAAAACATGATTATATAAGATATCTAGAATTCAAAAGAATTCCTTTATTTGAACTAGCCAAAAAGAGGTCAACTGCCATTTGCTGGTTTTCAATTGACCTTGAGAGAATTTTTTTTTGGGGGGGAAGAAAATGCCGTTTGCTGGTTTTCATCTTCTTCCCTTTATTTTGGATCTATCTTCTAATTATTTGATCATTTTGGAAGAACCGAGTTCTTCCATATGATCAAATTCTATGTCTGCTTCAATCTTCCTCAAAAATTCATTCTTAGTGGGAGGCTTCCTATAGAGTTTCAGCCTATGTCCATTGACTAAGAGTGTTCTGCTGTTTCCATCGATGGGAAGTAACTGAATAGAACCATTGTCAAAACTCTGATCAATCTGATAAGGTCCCAACCATCTGGTTCTCAATTTTCCCTTAAAATGTTGGTACTTAGAGTGAAACAGTAATGCTTAGTCTTCTACTTTGAATTTCCTTTTCTTTATATGTATGTCATGCCATTGCTTCCTTTGCTCTTGAATCATCTTTTTCTGTTCAAGTGCTTCCAACCTTAATTCATCTAACTCATTGATTTAAATGATTATTTCTTTTTGAACTGCATTCAACTCAATTCCCACCTTCACTGCTGTCCTCAATGTCTGAAGTTCAAATTCTATAGGCAACAAGGGATTTTTCCCATAGACTAATTCATATGGTGAAAACCTTGTTGTAGTTTTCCAAGTTGTATTATAAGCCCAACAGCTTTAGGTAGTCTCTTTACCCAATCTTTTCTCCTAGCTTCAACCGTTTTGGTAAGGATGTTCTCCAATTCTCTGTTTGTTACTTCAGCTTGTCCATTTGACTGTGGATGGTAAGGAGATGACTTCCTATGATTTATTTGGTAATACCTTATGAAATCTTGGATCATATTAGACATGAATTGTGGTCCCTGATCCGAAACTATGCTCCTTGGTGCTCCAAACTTGATCATAATTTTGTTCCAAAGGAAATCAACAACTACTTCCTAAGTGGCATTTGTCAATGCCTACACTTCTTCCCATTTTGTCACATAGTCCGTACATACAAGAATATATTCATTCCCTTATGAAGGAGGATTAAAGGGAGCAACAAAATCCAATCCCCATCTCTCCAATGGCTTAACGACAAATTGAGGATGAAGAGGCATTTCATTGGTGAAAGTTAGTTATCCCATCCTTTGACAAGGAACAATCCTCTTGATATATCTTTTCACATCCTTATACAGAGATGACCAATAATAACCAGTGCCAAGTATCTTATGAGTTGTTATTTTTACTGAATAGTGTCGTCCACTTGGTTCATCATGAAATTCTCTAAGGATATGAAATATTTCATCCTCTCTTACACACCTGTGCACGAAAAAATCAGAAACACACATAAATAGAATTCCATTTAACCATTTGAATTGTGCACTAGTTTTAATTAACTTATTTATTTATTTCTTATTGAAAGGAGGGAAATTCCCTATTGCAAGATAATTTTCCATATTAGCAAACCATGGTGTACTTGCCGAGATTGCAAATAGTCGTTCATCTAGAAAGTTATCCTTGACTGGATCTTGTTCCCCTGTGGTGGTTAGTCTTGAAAAAAATCAGCTACCACATTAGATTTACCTGGATTGTCCATAATGGTAATATCCAATTCTTGCAAAAGTAATAAGCATCTAATGACTCTTCCTCCAACCAATGGTTTTTTCATTAAATAATTAATTTTCGAATGGTCTGTGTATACAAATATCTTGTACCCTATAATATAATGTCTAAATTTATTGATTGCATAAATTACAACAAGAAATTCCTTTTAGTGGTGGTGTAATTCTTTTCAGTGGGAGTAAGATTCTTGCTAAGATAATAAATGAAATACATCTTTCCTTCTTCATATTTTTGTCCCAATACTACACCAATGGAATAATTTGAGGCATTTGTTTGGATATGAAATGGATTTTCCCAATTAGGACCTCTCAATATTGGGGAACTGGATTTCTTATTTTTAATGAGGGTAGATATATTTAAATAAAAGAAACATATTCGGCTCCAGTCAGTCAATGCTCATTCCCGTCAAATGACAGAAAACGCCTGCCAGACCCAAAATAGCTGCCCGCACTCAGAAGGCCATAACTTTTGCATTTCTCAACGAAATCGCACAAAATTGGTACCGTTGGAATCATGGTTCCGAGCCCGATGCACAAAAATAAAGAAATTCCAGATTTGATAGATATTGATTTATTTTTTAAAGAAAACGTGGCCGAGTTCAGAAAAGTGTTTTATTTGGTAGCTGGGAGTGCAATTAAGAGGCATGGCCATCATTATTTCTCTGCTGCAGCACATGGGACAGTATGGGGAGCCTTTTGCAAGTAATGTATAACCATTCCACTCAATTTAATGCCTCTTACAGGTGGTTGAAGGACAGATTTCAGGATTTCCATTTTCCCTTCTCTTCTCCTTCTCATGTTTTCTATAAATTGGAGTGTTGGGCTCATTATAAAGGAGAGTGTTTTTGGGTAGCAAAGCTCTGCCAAAATTGCTTTGTGAAGCCAGTGTGTTGTAGGCCCTTGTAGTGGACTCCTTGCATGGTGATCCAAGCCCTTATCTTGTAATAGACTGAACTGTGCATACCAGGAAGCAATAAAATACAAAGTTTGTGGATGTATCTTCCCCTGCTGTGTTTTCTTGCATTCTTCTTGCCCCTTTTATCTTTCTATAAGAATATTGTGTCTATTATTATGTTCTTGTAGGAATTCACTAACATTGTGTATGCTTGGAATATTGTTGTGAATGCATTTTGCTAGATTATGGTGAACTGTCATCACCTCTTCTAGTGTGCACTTTGCCTCTATATTTCACACATTTGGAGATTACTCTCACACCCTCCTTTTCTGGTGTATCACCGCTTTAGTGTAGGCTTTCATTTTATGTATTCTCTCTCCCTGGTCCCTTGGAAATTTAGATTAGAACAGTTAGCTTATCCTGCATTAGAGTAGATTGTGGCAGGTAGTTTAGGAGCAAGAACCAGCTTTCTCTAGAGGTCTGTCTCAAGTAGCAAGTCCCACAACTTGGAGATAGTACCCATGTTATCCAATCACACTGTGAGTTCCAATACATGCACAGGGGTGCTGTGATTCGGTGATAACATGTCCTAGAAATGATTTGATATTTGTGGGGGTTTGAGGGAAAGGTAAATCTAAAATGATCTTAATTTTTTTTTGATCCACTTGAATTCCTTTTTGTGAAATATGGTGTCCTAATAAAATTCCCTCATCCACCATCATTAAACATTTTTCATCACTATGAGATAGGTTGTGTTGTTCACATTGTGTTAACACTCTATCCAAATTTCTCAAAGTATCTTCAAATGTATCTCCATGTACAGTGAAGTCATCCATAAATACTTGAACACAATAATTTGTTAGATCAGCAAAAATTTCAAGTACAGTGCTCTGGAAAGTTATAGGAGCATTGCATAAACCAAATGGTAACACTCTATAGGCAAAGGTTCCCCATGGACATGTAAATGTAGTTTTTTCCTGATCCTTAGCAGCAACTCTAATCTTATTGTACGCACTAAAGCCATATAAGAAAGAAAAGTACTGTTCACCTGAAAGGTTATCTAGGACTTGATCTATGAAATAATCTCTCATTGTGGCTTTATTTAGTTCCCTATAGTCAACACATATTCTTAATTTTTCATTATTTTTGTGAAAAATTACAAGAGGAGATACCCACTGGCTATCTGAGATAGGGTAGATGAAACCTACTTGTAATATTTTTTAGATTTCTTGTTTGACTATATCCCTTAAAGTTGGGTTAATCCTTCTTTGAGGCTACCTAATTGGTTTAATGTTTTCAGTATAGATGTGATGAGTGAAGATACTTGGATGAATACCCTTCATATCTTTATAATCCCAAGAAAAATATTCAGTTTGATTTTATAGAACATCAAATAATTTAGCTTCTTCATCCTCCTTCAACCAACTGTTAATGTTTAAAGTTTTACCTGGTTGAATTTCAACATGTTTGGTTCCAATATGTGATGAATTGATTTTTGGAAAGGGTTTCATTACCGTATTTAATGGACATTCATGTGATAACAGCATATGGTATGTAGCAACATGTCCAAAATTTCCTTGAGACAAAATACTAGAAAAAGGACAGTAATGAGAATTATGATATGTATCTCTTTGCAGGCCAAATTCCTCATCACAACTACTTTCCAAAAAAAATTCAGCACTTCCTGATGTACTTGAAATTGAAGCTACTAATTCATCCTCTTCCCACGAGAAATCTCATTCTTCCGGAGTAAAATAATTTTCAATCAAAGAGAATTGTTGTTGTCATGGTTCCAGAACTAACTATGGTGGTTCCGGAACTATAGCCGTGGGTTCTAAAACTAAGTTCACGGGTTCTGGAATTAATTTCATGGCTTCCAGAACTAAGTTAATGGGTTCCAAAACTAAGTTCGTGGGTTCTGGAACTAATTTCATGGGTTCTGAAACTAAGTTCACGAGTTCCGTAACTGTTTCTGACTGCACTGAAGACAACAGGTTCTCATCCAAATGTGGATTAATCATCTTTTCTACTTCTCTTACATGATTTTATAATGTGATCATAGCCAAAGAAGACAACTTTTTATTATTAGTTTTAGGAGAATCAACCCACAATTGTTCATGATTTTCAGTAAAAGGTTATGCAGTAGGATATAAGGAATCTTTTTAGGGTTCTTATCATTCGAGATTTTCATATCACCTGACTTGCATTCTATCAAAGTGGCAACTGTAGCTAACCATGGTCTACCCAAAATAATGGGATAACCCATTGTTTTACCTTTTGGTTTCAATATAAGGAAGTCAACTGGATATTCCTGTGACTCTACCATAACCGCCACATCTTCAATAATTCCATTTGGTTTTGTTACAGACTGATATGCCATCTACAATATGGTATTAGTAGGTTGTAAACCCGTTAATGGTAATATTTTGAGAGCATCAACTATCATTACATTGACAACACATCAAAAATATATCAAAACATTATGTAAATCCTTATTTCCTATAGAGATAGAAATAACAAGACTTCTAGGATCTCCGTATTTGGGAAGTAATAGTTTTCCTTCTAATAAATTAGCAAGTTTCCCATCTACTCTGATAGTCTTGGCATACTGTTTCTTTCTTCTAGGATTTTTCATGCATAACATTTTGATTAATTTGTTCAATTCTAGAATATATTTAATTGCTTGTAACAGTGGTATTTCAATATTCAATTTCCTTAGTTCTTGTACCAATTCAGACTCCTTGATTTCTATATCTTCTTCGAATCTCTTAGGAAATGGATTCTCAGTAGTGTTGCTATCTGGATCCTTTTATTTTCTTTCTATATCCTCTTTTGGAAAAATAGTACTAGGGTTTTAATTTTCTTCTGTCATTTAAGTGATTATAAGGGGTGGGCTGTTAATGATTTTCCCAAGTCTAGTTTAAATACCCTTACAATCCATAACATGTAAGTTAACTGATTTTTTAGGTTCTATTCCATAAATAGGAGTTGTTTGTTTATTTCAGGGATTTTCTACTGGCTGTGCTACAATTTATGTTTGGAATACATCCTCAATTTGTGAATTCTATGCAGGGGATCCCATGATGGCCTGTTTATTCTGATTTGGATATGTTCTTCCTTGGGAATAATTAGGGTTCCATCTAGGTTGTGACCAAGCATAAGGATTACCTTGACCAGCCCATGGTTGTTGATGTCCCTGAGCATACCAAGCTTGATTTGCCCAATCTTGAGGGTTTCAAGTTGGTTGAGGTACCCAAGGTGGTTGTACCCAATTTTGTGGTACTTCCTGAGTAGCCCATGGCATTTTCTATGGATTAGGAGATGATCTTGGCATAAACTACCCTTGGTTAGGTTGTCTCTGAACAAAATTCAATTCTTCAGTTGTGGATGAGGCACTGGTTTGTTTAAGCTGATTTTTAATGACAAGGAGTAAAGAACAAACATATGTATCATGTTCTTTAGATTCACAAATAAGACACATTTCTATTTTATCCAAAGGACAATCTCGTAATGCATGCTTCTTCGTATATCTAGGACAATATATAGCCAATGGTTCAGTTTTGGAATTTTATTTAGCTTGTAATCCATTCATAGTAGAGGTTAATTACACTTAAATGTCTATTTTAAAGTTTTCTAACTCATCCATTAGTTTTTTTCATATCTAGATTCATATTGTTCACTGATTTTCCTTTTCTAGGTCCATCTCTTGTTCTAGAATAGCTTCTATAAATATCGTTAATCCCATTCATTCTTATCTGATCAATGTCAACCCCTCCTATCAAGTTAATGGATTCTCTAGATTCATCATCCAAACCTTTGAGAAAAATGGTTTTACTTAATTCCTCTGTAAGCACAAATCCACATCTTTTCCTAACAAAGAGGAATCTGTCTAAATAGTCTTCTATATTTTCACCCAAGTGCTAATAGAGTTGGATGTTAATCCCATGAACCACCTCATTGTTGAATCCTTCAAAGTGGATGGAAACAACTTGATTTTTTTATTATCTATTTTATTATCATAGGTCTAACATAGTACCTCGAATTCAAACATAAATTGGTCAGGATCTTCAGATGACATCCCTTTGAAGGTGGGTAAATGTGCAGGTGAGATATTTTTCATTTATGTGTCATCATCTCCCAATTTTATTGGATAGGTAAAGGTCCTATCAGGTGCTCTCTCAGATTCTCGTGCCATTTAAAAAATATTTTTTGAATTTTCCTCCCAATCAATGTGGTAAGTTGTATGCCTTAGGGAAGGTGAAAAATCAAGAGTAGGAGGTTGAATACTCAATTGAGAATCAAAAAATACCTTTAATGGATCTTGGGTAATAAACCTTCTCCTAAAAGTTCTGCTCCCCTCAGGTGATTGATCTAAGAATTCAAAAAATCGAAATTTTGTTTCTTTTCTGAGAGGGGATGGTGGTGCCTCCAATTCTTGATCAATTTCCTTAATTTGACTAGAGGATGTTATGAATTCTTGTGAAAATGTTTTTGGAAGGAATCTACCCTGTGATTCTCTTGGTCTACTCATATATTTTGTGATATAGTAGGGAAGCTTCTTCAACTACTAGATGTATTTTTTGTTGCTCTTGTTAACACTTAATTAGAAAATTCCAACTGGTGTTCCCCAATGACACTAAAAATTATGGGTGTCATCATTCCCTTCATTTAATCAACTTCTTATTGATGTCATATCAAACCAAGGGTGTGTCTAAAGCTATATGCAACAAAAGTATTTTAACTGATCTAGTAGTTGACTGTAGCTATTTTTATATTTTCTGAGGGATATTTTTAATGTCTTAAGGACTTCTTGGTAAAACCTTATTCAAATCAAACTATGAAAACTTGCTAAAATTAAAACACACTGAAAGCTTGTTGAAAGGAAACACACCGTGCAGAATGGAAACACACCTGTTGTTGAAAAATAAACACACTTGCTTTTAAAAGTAAACACTCTTGATTTTGGAAATAAACAAACTCAAATCAAAATGCTTGAAAACAATTGTGAGAAATATAAATATTTATCTAAACACCTACAGGAACAAGTATACACGAGAGTTTAACTAAAAGAACTAAAGAAGTACAAAATTAACAAATCTAAGCTATTTGCTAAAGAAATATAAATACCAAATAAAGGAATATCTAGGTCCTTGGAGGAGTGGGCCCTTGCTCCTCCTTGAATAAAGATTTTAACAACTCAGAATTCTCTTAAATCAGAATGGCTATTTTATTGATTAAAACATTCAGTATTACAAAACGTAATGGATTTGTGTACTTAATCTATTTCTTTTCTCTATTCTATATCTCTATCTTCTATTATCTATCTATTGCAGGTCTGCCTTTATATACATTTTACAGTCACAAATGTCTCAATGATTATGATGAAATCAAATAATGCGCAGAATAGATGCTAAGTCAGATGGGGGTTGATCAGATAGCTGTAGGATAATTCTCCTTGGATCTACGTTAAGAAATCTTCTTGTCCTTTATAATTGAAGTGGTCGTAGATGTAAAATCTCCAAATGTGGTTTAAAATAGATAACTCCCATCGGTTTCAGAACATCGGAGAAGTTCCAGAACCATAGGAAAATTTTAGGAACAAAAACCTGTGAGAGTTCCGGAACTAAGTCCAAAAATTCCAGAACTAAATAATGGATTTTTGGAACTAAGTTCAAAAGTTCCAGAACTAATGATGACTGTGTGATGGAGTTCTAGAACTAGCTTGGAAGTTTTGGAACTAAGCTATGTTGAAATAGATGTTATCAAAAACATACTGAATGCCACCTGCTTCATTTCCTTAACTGATTAGACCTGTTTTATTACAAAACTAAATTTAAAAACACTCTATGTCACGAAATTTCAGAGATTTTAACATTAGGATCACAATAAATAAAAATACAAATAGTTACATCCTAACTCATATCAGATACTCTAAAATTCACACAATGTAATCAAACTTAATAAAAACGAGAGTAAGATGAGATCATATATTATACATTAATCGGACATATTATGCCCTGATCAGAACCCGTTATGGCTTGTTGATTGTAATTGGGATATGTCCTACCTTGAGCATAATTATTAGGGCTCCACATAGGTTGTGACAAATCATTCGAGTTACCTTGAGAAAACCATGGTTTTTGGTGTCCTTAGGCATACCAATATTTTTTTGACCAATCCTAAGGATTCCATGTTGGTTGAGGGACATGTCGACACTAAAAATTTTCTCCGTAATTTCTATTTCATTAATGTATGTATTAGGAATAGGATGTTGTTAAGTGTAATTAGTAGTAGCATCCGATAGAAGATAACGGCACTACTAGTACGATGCCGCCAATAATGTATAGTATGGTAATAGTCAAAAGTACAATAGGAATGTTGTGGTAAAAAGTAAATATTTGTCGTAAGTGGTCCAGTAATGTTAAAATGTAAAAGTTGGGGTATGTAGAGAAGTAGGGTCTACATGATTAGGAATTATAAATATTATATTGGTAATAAGGACAAGGAGTGACGTCATAAATATTTTGTGTATTTTATTTGTAAAAAGTTTAAAAATGTGGAACCCATGTGAAATGATAAGGTTTATCTTATCTTAAAAGATAAGCTTACATGTACAGATAAGAGTTAAGGTATGGAATATGATTCGTCAGAGTGGATTTCTTATCCTATCTTAGAGATAAGATGGATAAGCCTAAAAGTTCTATAAATAGAGAGGCTAGCCCCCTCATTTAGCATAGAAGGAAGTAGTGAGAAATATTGTATGAGTAAGTGTGTAAAGGAAGCCATCATTTCGAAAGTGTGTCAAAGAATCCATTAAGAGGTGTAATTGTGAATTTTCTCCCATAGTTATTTTTGGAAGGCAAGTGAAGTCAGTAACACTTGAAGTACCTCATGGGTGAGATTCTAACAATTTCATGTTGATATTATAATTTACACTAATATTTCAGATTTAGCATCATTCCTTCTTATCATAGTCTATGGTATTCTTGTGTTATGTTTGTTATTGTGTTTCCAAATTACATCCACCAAAATAAAGGTTGTGCATTAGTAAATAATCATAGCACGAGGAGTTCCTGGTGAAGAATTATCATAGTGTCGGATTGGTGATGACATTTTGGTTCCGTTGCTGGGACCATTCCTCGTTGGTGGATTTTCTGAAGAGATATTCCCACTTAGTCAGAAAACATTTGGAGGGTAACCTTGTTTTTACTATGCATAGTAGTTACCATGGTAAATTCACTTTTTTCCATAAATAGTATTTACCGTAGTAAAGTCACTTTTTACCGTGAATAGTACTTACCACAGTAAATTCACTTTTTACTATGAATAGTGTTTACCACAGTAAAGTCAATTTTTACCATAGTTTACCGTGGTCATTTCTATTTTCTATTATAGTGATTCCAATTATTTGTGCACATAAGTATTGTTAATTGTACTTGTGGGTTGGTATTTCACTGTGGTTACTTTTGAAAATGGGGAAGATTCCTATTTTTTCAGCCCAATCTAATGAAGATGATTCCTCTTTCATTCAAGAGTTTAAATGATCTTGTATTTGTAATGGCCTTATAAGAAGGGAACAATGGACTAAATTTTTTCCCACCTTTTTGGATGGTTCAGCCCTTAGGTGGTTTGAAACACTAGGTGATAATGTGAAAAAATCATGGGATTTATTAACTGAAAGTTTTCTTGAAGAATTTGGTGAACAAAAAAAATATGCAGATCTTATGATCGATATCACAAAGCTATCCCATGAAGAGAAGGAGAAGATAAGGGATTATCATGCTCGTGTTCTAGAGCTAAGGAGGAAGCTTGATGCCTAGATCTAGAAGGAAGGATTAGAGGATGGGTTGATGAATGGTGTGGATAATTTCCTCTGTAAGCACTTCATTCTTGGGATGAAGCTAGAGATCAGACAACGAGTGAAGTATGACCGCCTAGCTACCATTGAACAAGAAAAGGTGATTGCAAGAAGGAAAGAAGAGATCATGGAAGAGGAGCCCAAAGAAATTGTTGCTAAAGTCGAGCCTACACTAGCACCTTTGGTCCAGAATCCATAACCACTCTCGGTGAGCACAAATCTTTCTCCTAGTACATCTACTGAGTATGAAGATCTAATCAAGAAGATGGGTCAGTTAACTATTAATCTTCTTCAAGGAAAATAATTTAGTTCTTAGGGTGGAGATAGAGGTCCAAAAAGAAATATTTATGAAGTTGTATGTTATGGTTGTTATAAAAAGGGTCATTATAAGTATAATTGTCTAGATAGAGCTTTTACATCTGGTACAAGAGATAATGATAAAGGAAAAGCACCTGTGAATTCTTTTGATGTAGTAGGGTAAGTGCAGGAAGTAGATGGACAAATATAGGGTCATCCGTGGACATTATATTGTGAATAACAACATAATATCAACTTGTAGGGATTATTAGCAATACATACACTCAAAATTAGAAAAAATTATATTAATATGAATCATAGAATCTAGAATCTAGTTTCTAAAATACTAATTTTTGTAAAAAATAGACAAGATTAGCTATATTAAACACTCAAAATTCAATGACTTGGTATATTTTTTTAAAAACACCGATAAGATTATAGTCCGTTTGCCCACAATTTGGATGACCAAAAATTTATATATATTTTTTTACTTTGGTGAGAAGTTATATGCCACTATCTATCTTGGGATGGATTTTATTTTGTATTTTTTTTATTAATATTTTATTTTTTATGATTTTTTCCTTGAAAGTGGTATGAAAACATAAAGAAAACAGAGCACTTTCCGTTTGCCCACCATAACTTCATCAAAAAATATTGAAATCAAATAATTTTTTTTTGAACATGTATTTAATTTCACCACGGTTGGGATGGTATAAGTTTTATCACATTATGATAAGTGAAACAAATTTTGCAGTCTTAAACATAGACATAAACATTCACAGGAAAAAGTGTCTTAAAGACCTACTATTAGTAAAAAATTATAAAATGATATTTATCCTCTTCTATTCACTTTAAAATCAGTATTTCTACAAAGATAATAGTCTTCCCTACGCAATGGTACCATTTTTATGACATATTTTTTACTTTTCGGCATGGTTCAAGTCCGCGGAAGACTAAATTTGATGTTTTTCTGTTTTTAATGTAAAATTTAGGATTTGATGTCCACTTAATTGTCCCCCAACTTGGTGCACTTACCCAGTAGATAAGAGCATAAATAATGAAGTAGATGTGTTTGTAACAAAAATAAAGAAAGAAAAAGATAATCAAGATGGAAATGATCCTAAGAAGATGAAAGGAGAAAATATTAAGAAACATAGGAGAAGAAAGTTGGCTATGCAAGATTTTCTTATTTCACAAGGACAAGGACCATACTCCATCTTAGAAGATCTGTCCAAAAGGCCTGTAAATATTACATATGGTCAAATATTGGCTATGTCTTCTGAGAAGAGGCAGGAGCTACGAAGTGGAATCAATGCTCGATGAAGGAAGGGGGTTGAGGTCCCTATTTTGAAGGTAGAGGCAGATACCTAGGCTCCACAAGATGAGGTATTATTTAATGGTATTTCAATTCATGATGTCTTAGTTGATGGAGGTGCTGCAGTTAATGTAATGACCGATTCTATAATGAATATGTTGGGTTTAAAAATTGATCGACCCTCAACACTTATGTTAAGGTCATTAAATAACGAAAAAACTAAACCAGAAGGTGTAGTTTCAAATGTGGAAATATCTGTTATGGGTGTTGTATGTGTGGTAGAATCTTAGGTGATGAAAAATGGTACTGTTGCATACCCAATGTTGTTGGGAAGACCATGGCTAAGGAGAGTTCATGAAATAAACTACTGGAATGAAGGATTCATGACAATTGGACGTGGTAGAGAGAGGGTGAAGATAAATGTGATCCCTCGACATCATAAGGCAAAACCTATGGATTTACGTGATGAAACTGATGATTGGACATCCTCTGATTACTCTAGTACTAATGAAGTGGACACAGAAGATGAAGAAAGTGAGGTTGATGTTTCGGTCATGGATATCCTTCTAGTCACACTGACTCATGAACCTATAAAATTATCTGAAGAAGAAATTGATGACCGTCTCCAGAAAATAAAGATTGGTGATGTTGTGATGGAGAGTGAGAAGGAATGCTACCTCTAGCTCTTTCGAAGGTACATAAATTGATTCACTTTTGATTAGAAGGAACTCCCTCAAGTAAGTTGGGTAGAACATTCTATTGAGCTGGTAGATGGTGCTAAGCCCATAAAGAAAATTCCATATAGAATGAATCCTAATTTTTCCAAGACTGTAAAAGAAGAAATAGATAAGTTGCTTAATGGAGGATTCATATTTTCTATGGAGAATTCAGAATGGGTTTCTCCCATTGTGATCTCAATAAAAAAGAATGGGAAGCTATGCATTTGTGTTGATTACAGGAAGCACAATAAGGCAATAAAGAAGGATAATTACCCTCTTCCATTCTCAGATCAGATCTTGGATGAAGTAGCCGGCTAGGAGTGTTATAGTTTTGCTGATGGATATAACAGATACAACCAAGTCCGTATAGTAGAGAAAGATCAGATGAAGACCATGTTCACCACTCCTTGGGGAATGTTTGTTTATAGCGTTATGCCTTTTGGGTTGTGTAATACTCCAGTAACATTCCAGCGCTTGATGAATAGGGTGTTTGAACCCTACATTGAGAAATTCATTAGAGTATTTCTGGATGAGTTTTGCATCTATGGGAGCAAGAAGGACCACCTGCACTAGATGGAGACAACATTTCAAAGGTTAGATGAAGTAAAATCCTCACTAAACCCTACAAAGTGTGTCTTTGGATGTTCTAAAGGTTTTTTGTTAGGGCATGTTGTATCCAGAGATGGTATTGGTATTGATCTTGATAAAGTTTCAAAAATCAAAGAGTTACCATTTCCTATGAATAGAAGTAAGTTGAGATCATTTTTAGGCCATGTGGGTTACTATAGAAGGTTCATCAAGAATTTTTTTAAAGATTTCATAGCCAGTAACCCAGTTCTTGAAGAAGGATGTTACTTATGAACTAGGAAATAAGGTGCATGAAGCTTTTGAACAACTGAAGGAAGCCCTGGTGTCTTGACTTGTTCTAAATAATCCATATTGGATCAAGCCATTCATTGTGTACACTGATGCCTCAGATACGACGAAAATGGGAATGAACATCCATTTTACTTTGGGAGAAGACAAATGATTAGTGCTGAGGTAAATTATACTGCAACTGAAAAAGAGGCTGTAGCTATCATTTTTGCTGTAAAGAAGTTTAGAAATTACTTGCTAGTGCAAAAATTTATAGTTGTAACAAATCATCAGGATCTAAAATATATTGTAAATAAGCCTAACCCATTAGGGAGGATAGTAGGATGGATAATTTTTCTACAAAAATTTGAATTTGATATTATAGATAGGCCAAGAAATAAGCATGTCAATGCAGATGCACTCTCTCGAGCCTATGATGGGGTAGGTTCATGTTGTGATGATGTTGATTTCCCAGATGTAGCATTGTTATCCCTTGACAAAATCCCTAGTGAATACATAGGTATTCTATTTTTCATGGAGTATTATTTCGAATAGGACTTGATGGATAGTAAAAGAGGGTAGTTGGACGTGATCAAGGGAAGGAGATGATAGAAGAATTCTAAAAAGGTACATGTGGAGGGAACTTCTCTGGATAACTTATAGCAAGAAGGACCTTGGATGCAGGTTATCACTGGCCCGCTCTTTTTAGATATTGTTATAATTATTGTAAGCCATGTGATATTTTTCAAACACATGGTAACTGTAAGACTTCATCAGCTCCATTATGCCCTATTCTTCCACTTGGTCCCTTTGAAAAGTGGGGAATAGACATTCTAGGTCCACTTCCAACTACCCCACATAAAAATAAGTATATTGTAGTTGCCACAGATTATTTAACCAAGTGGGTTGAAGCTAGGCCATTGAAAACAACTTCCATGGATGAAGTGGCAAGGTTCATATATGAACGCATTGTCACCAGATTTGGTTGTCCATTAGAAATTGTAACAGATCAAGGAAGCCACTTCATTAATGAGGTGGTAGAAGCCCTAATCAATAATTTTTCTATTAAGCACATGAAGGAAACAACATACAAGCCAAGCACAAATGGACAAGTGGAACAAACAAATTTTGTGTTGTGTCAAATTCTGGAAAAAGATGCAACCTTGCAGGTACATAAGTGGGATAAAGGGATTCATGCAACATTATGGGCATATAGGGCAATATCAAAGTCAACAACAAGATACTCCACATTTCAGTTGGCTTATGGCATTGATCCAGTTCTTCCTATTGAGTTTGATATTCCCACTGTGAGAGTTATGAAAAATGAAAGGATGGATGAAAGTGATTCAGTATAAGAAAGGTTGGTACATCTTCATTTGCTAGAGGAAACGATGGAAATAGTGAAGGATACAAGCTATAAGAAGAAAATAAAGCAGAAGGAATACTTTGATCAAAAGATCCGTTGGTCTCCATTTCATGTGAATGACTTGGTTCTAGTATATGATTCTAGATACAAAAAAAGAAGACAAAGAAAATTTATTCCAAAATGGATGGGGCCCTACAAAATAACAGCTATGCATGAAAATGGTACGTATCGACTGGAGGAATTGGATGGCACTCCCATTACGAAATGGGTCAACCACGACAATTTGAAGATTTTATAAGCACCAGAATAGTCTACTCCAAGGACGGAGTAGAAGATAGGAAGGGGGAAGATGCCGACACTAAAATTTTCCTCCGTAATTTCTATTTCATTAATGTATGTATTAGGAATAGGATGTTGTTAAGTGTAATTAGTAGTAGCGTCCAATAGAAGATAACAACGCTACCAGTACGATGCCGCCAATAATATATAGTATGGTAATAGTCAAAAGTACAATAGAAATGTTGTGGTAAAAAGTAAATATTTGTTGTAAGTAGTCCGGTAATGTTAAAATTTCGAAGTTGGGGTAAGTAGAGAAGTAGGGTCTACATGATTAGGAGTTAGAAATATTATATTGGTAATAAAGACAAGGAGTGAGGTCATAAATATTTTGTGTATTTTATTTGTAAAAATTCTAAAAATGTGGAACCCATGTGAAATGATAAGGTTTATCTTTTCTTAAAAGATAAGCTTACATGTATAGATAAGAGTTAAGGTATGTAATATGATTCGTCAGAGTGGATTTCTTATCCGATCTTAGAGATAATATGGATAAGCCTAGAATCTCTATAAATAAAGAGGCCACCCCCTTCATTTAGCATAGAAGGAAGTAGTGAGAAATATTGTATGAGTAAGTGTGTAAAGGAAGCCATCATTTTGAAGGTGTGTCAAAGAAGCCATTAAGAGGTGTAATTGTAAAGTTTCTCCCATAGTTATTGTTGGAAGGAAAGTGAAGTTAGTAACACTTGAAGTACCTGATGGGTGAGATTGTAACAATTTCATGTTGATATTATAATTTACACTGATATTTCAGATTTAGCATCATTCCTTCTTATCATTGTCTATGGTATTCTTGTGTTATGTTTGTTGTTGTGTTTCCAGATTACATCCACCAAACTAAAGGTTGTGCATTAGTAAATAATCATAGCACGAGGAGTTCCCAGTGAAGAATTATCACGGTACCGGATTGGTGATGATAGACCCAAGGTGATTGACCCTAACTTTGTGGTATTATTTGAGCTACCCATGGCATCATCCATGGGTAAGGAACTGACTTGGGCATGAACTTCCCTTGGATAGGTTTTCTATGGAAAAAAGTTAATTCTTCTGATGTGGATGGAATGCTAGTTTGTTTAAGCTAGTTTTTAATAAATGGAAGAAGATAACAAGCATTAATCTCATGGTTCCTAGATTCACAGATAAGAAACATTTCTATTTTATCTAGGGAACAATCTCTTATTGCATACTTATTCATGTATCTAGGAAAATACATAGCTAATGGTTTATTTTGAGTGTTTTCTTTATTTTTCAATCCATCCATAGTGGAGGTTGATTGAACTAAAATGTTTTTTCTAAAGTTTGCGAATTTATCCATCAATTTTTTCATATCTAGGTTCCAATTTTTAACTTTTTTCCTTTTCTAAGTGCACCCCTTGGTCGCGAATAGCTTCTAAAAATTTCTTTGATATCATTCATTCGTAATTGATCAATGTTTCCACCTTTCATCAAATCAAGGGCCTCCCTAGATTCATCATCTAGGACTTTAAGAAAAATTGTTTTACTTAACTCTTCTTGTTGTACAAATCCACACCTTTTACTCACAAAGAGGAATCTATCTAAATAATCTTCCATATTCTCATCCTCCTCATGCTTTAATTTTAAAATTTCTTCCTTCTTATTCCTTCCTCTATAGTAATCTTGATACTTGTCTAGGAAGGAAACTTCCATTTTTCCCCAAATTGGAATAGAATTTGATGTTAATCCAATAAACCACCTCATTGATGCATCCTTCAACGTATATGGAAAAAAATTGAGTTTATGATTATTTATTTTGTAATAATAAGTTTGACATAGTATTTTAAATTCAAATAGAAATTGGTCAGGATCTTCAAATGACATTACTGTAAATGTGGGTAAAGTTGTAGGTGAAATATTCTTCATGGGTGTATCATCATCGTCCAACTGAGTTGGATAAGTAAAGGTCCCATCAGGTTCTCTTTCAGCTTCTCATGCCATTTTTGCAGTACCTTCTAGACTTTTCTCCCAATTAATATGGTATGTGATATTTTTTGGGGAAGGTGAAAAGTCAGGAGTAGGAGGTTGACTACTCAATTATGAATAAAAAATTTCTCTAAACGGGTCTTGGGATATAATCTTCTTTTTAAAGGTTCTGCTTCCTTCTTGTGATTGATCTAGGAATTCAAAAGGTGGAAATTCTGCTTCTTTTCTAAAAGGGGACAATCATGCTTATAATTTTTGGTCAACTTCCTTATTTGATTGAGAAGATGATGATGACTCTTGTTCAAATATTTTTGGGAGGAATCGAACCTTGGAGTCTCTTTCTCTACTCATAAATTTTATGATGACGTAGGGAAGATTCTTCAATTACTAGATATATGATATTTTCTCTTGTTGACATCTAATTAGACAATTCTAACTATTGGGTCCCTGGAAAAGGTGCCAAAAATGATGGTTGTCGTTATTCCCTTCATTTAATCAACTCTTTTTTTATGTCATCTTCAAACAAGGGGTGGTTTCCAAATCTATATGTAACAAGAAATCTTAGTGATCTAGTAACTGACTATAGGTATTTGTTATTTTATTTTCTGGGTGTTTTTGCAGTGTCTTTAGGATTCCATGGCCAAAGCCTTATTATCTCTATGCTGTAAGAAACATGATAAAATAAACACTTATTGATGGAATGAATTGCTGGAAATAAACAAACGTACATGAATAAATAAATTACTTGAAATAAACACACAATAAAGAATAAAACACACTTTTCTTAGAAATAAACACATGGTTAAAAATACTGTGAAACATTTTCAAGGAAATGAAAATCTAGTCTATAACACCTACAGGGACAAGTATGAAACAAAGTGTAATTTAAAGAATCAAAGACATTTACAAAATTAATAGATCTGCACTATTTTCTTGAGAAATATAAATACCAATGAAACGAAAATCGTGGTTCTTAGAGGAGTGGTGCCTTGCTCCACCTTGAATTAGGATTTGAAGAAGTGATATTCTCTCAAAATGAAGTGGCTATTTTATTGCTGAAATATTTTATCTTACAATAGCGTGTTGAATCTTTCTATATCTATATCTCTATGTGTCCTTTTTTATATTATATATTATTTCTAATCTATCTATAGGTCTTTATATATGTAATTATTTTTAGAGATGCATTTACAGCCATAGTTGTTCTACTGATTTAGATGGAACTGAATTATGTAAAAAATAGATGTTGAATCTAGAACCTTGCTAGATATATAGTCTGATACATTATCCCTGAATCTTCGAGTAGGAAGAATTAGAAATCTTCTGATTTGGTTTCGATTGAAAGGTTTCGTTCATTGATTTATCATTGGATGTCGTCAAAATAATAGATCCCCAATGGTTCCATAATTTTGGAGACGTTCCATAATTAAAGGGGACTAATCTTGATCTAACTGTGGAAGTTTTAGAACTAAGTGTTGTAGTTCCGAAACTAAGTGTTGGGATTTCAGAACTAAGTACGAAAATTATGAAAATAAACGATAGAGCTCATAAACTGTGTTATAGAGTTTTGGAACTATGTCTAAAAGTCCTGGAACTAATCTGTATTGAAGCCAAGGCTCCCAAAAACATGTTGATCACTTCATACTCTGCTCTTTGACTGATTATGACCTATTTATTAGAAAAGCTGAATTTCCACACATTTTTTAAAGAATTACAGAACTTTTAAACTTCAGAAATAATATTGAACAAAATATGGATAATTACATCCTAACTTACATTAGATCAAACAAAAGTCACAAAATCTAGTCAAAATTGATAAAAAAGAGTAAAATAAGATCATTAATTGTGCATTAATGAGACATATTTTGTCCTTATCAACATGGATGTACACATAGTATTCCATAAATTTTGAGATATGTCCTACTCTATTCTGATTCAACTCTTTGGTTAACAAGAACACTTTCACACTTGGATGAGAAACTAAAACATCTATCTTGTTATTGGAAAACATGTACTTGAAATTTTTCAATCCTCTAAATACTGAAAGTACCTATTTCTCAAGAAAGGTGTACCTTTTCTCGTAGTCATGCAAATGTTTTCCAAAGAAAGAAATTAGCCGCTCAATGTTATCATCATTAACCTGAGTTAAAATAGATGAAATGGTATTAGCTCTGGTAAGTGCATTAGTTGAAAAATATTTATAAAAATTTAGATTTGCAAGAGTTGCAGCTTGTGAAATGGATTATTTAATTTATTCAAATCCTTTTCTCCCTTCGCTGATCCAAGATAAAGTCTTATCTTTTTTTAACATAGTTGTTAATGGCTTGACTAATGCTACAAAATCTGGAACAAATTTTCTAACAAAGTTTATTTTTCCAAGAAAAAATTGTAATGATTTGTTGTGATGAGGTAAGGAAAACTGCGAAATAACTTTGATTATGAAAAGATCAATAGATAAACCTTGTTTAGAAACAATATGACTAAGCAATTTACCTTGATGTACTGAAAAAATATAATTTTTGGGATTCAAAGATATTCTAAACTATTTGCAAAGATGGAAATCATGCCTTAAATGCATTATATGTTCATTAGAATTATTTATAAATATGGTGACATCATCTAAGTAAACTAATATGGATTTATTTAATAAACTAAGAAAATCCATGTCCATTACACTTTGAACCGTTGCACCAGAATTAAAGACTGCAAGGCATTATTTTATAAGCATAAGTGCCCCACTTAGTGGTAATGGTTGTTTTGTATCTGTCTTCCTCACACACAAGGATATGATTGTATCCAATATAGCCATCCAAAAGAGACAATATGTCTGAACCAGAAATTTTTTTCGAAATATGATCCATATTTGGCAGAAGATAATTGTCTTTTCTTTTATTAAGGGTAAATAGTTTTGAAGGGACTATACCCTGTATACAAAAGAGATCAAAAGCCAGATACCAAAAGTGGAAGAAACAACCCAAAAAAGATTAAAACAACCAACACCAGAGGGCTCAATAGCCAAATAAGACAAAATAGTAATAGAAAAGGATCAAGATGTACGATGATCCAAAAAACAACAGAAGAGACCAAAAACAAACAAGAGATATCTATCTCTGAATATCTCAACCAAAATACAACACCAAAACCGTCAATCAACAACAAATTCTTAGCCAGTAAACAACAACACAACTCTACATCACTTGATAGCCCGGTCAATCTTGGCTTTGATCGTTTGAAGCGACACAAAGAATGTAATGGCTATGGCCTGAGAAGGGTCTTTCAAATCCACCTGAGAAATTGCCTTATCTCTTTTCTCCTTGGAGCCCCAAATTTCCTTAGTAATCCCACTGAGACTACATACACTATGAACATGCTGTTCAATGAAATTGTAAATACTTTTAAGGGTAGATAGGATGCAGATAATGGTATTTTAATGAAGCCTTTATCCAGGTCTTTAAAATCCACACAACCTAATTTATTCATTATTTTTTCAAACTGGAGAAAGATTAGCTACCGAACTTGAATGCTTAAGTGGAAAAATAATACTTGTTTCTATTTTAACTTAGATAATTTTTTTCTCATCAATGGCTTAATTTTTGGATTTACGAGCCTTTGCTTCTTCCTAACTAGCCTGGAATTTGGATGTAAATCTATTGTATGTTGAGATAAAATTGGATCAAAACCTCTCAGATCTTGGTACTTCCAAGAAAAAACATCTTTGAATTCTTTACATAATTTGATAACTGATTTTTTTTCAACTGAAGAACATACCTTTCTAATAAATAGTTTGTTTTCATCATCGACCAAGATTTATTCATAGTTATCCATGTAAGTTGAAATATTTCCTTTGTCCTTTCTTAAATGATCATCAGAACTGAAAATATCTTCTAGAGTGACCAATCCATGAGGAAACGTTTTTGTCTTCAACTAAACAATTTGATTACCATAGAAGTACTGCCTTTTTTTCCTGATTTACTGCGAAAAATTCATCTTCTCGCTACAAAAATTTGCAGATATGTTCATCATCTTCAAAACTTTCCAATTATCTTCATTATCAGGTACTGATGATCTAACAACTAACTTTATATTTGGTTGTAATTTTTTTTTTTATTGGTTCTAATACATCAAAGCTAGCACCAATTACTGTAAGTCTGTCTACATGCTTATTTTCAGCTCTTGGGATAGATTGAATGTTAATAGCATCAAAAAAATTCATTAAGTCTGAAACTCTATGTTTGTAAGAATTCAACAATGAATTATTACACACATTAATTTTTTTCACTTAATTAATAACTAATTCTGAATCACCAAAAAACTTGTAAAGTACTGATACCTCTCTTTCTGCTCCATTGTAAGTCATGAATTAACACTTCATATTCAGCTACATTACAGGTACAAGAAAACTTCAGACTTAAAGATGAAAAGTAATTTTCATTTGAAGGGGAAGTAAGCATTAAACCTACACCTTATCCATTCTTATTTTTAGCTCCATCAAAATGAAGCTTCCACAGTCCTACTTTTTTTCTTTTTGGATAAAAAGGGAGTTGGTGCATTTCTTCATGCAAGAAATAAACACTGAAAAAATCTTCTTCTGCTTCTGTGAAAATATTATAAGAATGATCTCCTTGATTTTTTTCATCCAAAAATAGATTAGAGACACCGTTTAGTGCAGAAACATGTTTTGTAACATCAAAATCAGAGTGATCTAAAGTTGCATAACTTTCTGTAGAATTTGAAGTATGTGGCTCAATATGAAATCTATCCAAAGGCCTTGAGTTTATGGTAACCTTGTTTCCATATATTGTAGTAAAGATAAAAATTGAACAATCTGAAAAGAAATAACATCCTTATTTTTCTATAAAATATCATGCTAAACATCAGGCAAAATAGGGAAGTAAATCTATGACAGTTACATCTTGTAAAATAATAACATTGGGACAAGTATGTAAGGTTACATCTAGATTTATGATAATACTAACTATGTTGGTTGTTGTTCCGTCTAGTTGTAACACATTTTTCTTTGTAGGCTCATACTATAGGCCCATTTTTTTTACAATTTCTTTGGGCATAATTGTGCTACTTGCATCACTTTTAACCATGAAATTATGAACTAAATAGATTCAAATAATCAAATATAAATAAAATGGTGGTGGCTTCTTGATGTCTGGAGCATTTAAGATCTTCTAAACCATCCATTTAACCTCTTTAATATGGTCTTGCTGAAATATTAATATTATGATTCTTGATTACATCAACAATGTTAAAAGAAGAAACTTTTTTTGAAACGAATTCTACCATTTTAGCATAAGATTTAGCAAAAAACTAACTCTGGTTCAGCAACCTTTGAAATATGAGCTATGAAGAGTCTTCTGGGATCAGGCTATAATTGTTTTTGTTTCTACTTTTGAGAAGAATTGCTATTTGTTTTTTGAGGAACACACAAAATTGTTATCTATTTTTACCCTGATTTAATTGTTTTATTAGTGGACTGTGGTTAGAACCAGTCTATTTTACTATTTTTCTCTCTCCTAAACCTTATCTTGGGATCTAGTTATGACTACAATAAAATATTCCTCCCCAAAGCTTACCAATTTTTTTTCTAGTTGTTTATGACTATGAGCTTCTTGTTGCACACCATCCATTTGAGGCATGTACAATGCTTCAGGTTGAGGTTATGCAACAAGTATTATATTCATGAATACATTTGGGCACTTGGAAACTAAATGAAGTTGATTACAAGGTTGACACCATTCGTCTGAAACTATGTTAACTTGAACAAGAGTGCTAGATACACTAGGAGCTTTTGGGAAAACTGCATTTGCTAATATGGTTGTTTATAATTTTGATTTTGGTGATAACGATGCCTATTTTTCTTATTTTATAGATAAGGATCTTGATATGGCCTGCTAGGCTGAGTTTATTCATTTCTAATTGATGTTAATTCATTACCCATAGTCTACAAGGCTTTGAATACATCATCTGATGGAGCTAAAACAATAGGCTCTATAATGGTAATAGGCTGCAAAATAGGTAATAGATCTTCTATAAGAGGCATTGAAGGCCTTGGTTCCAATTTACCAACTTTAATAATGTATTTTTCAACTTGAATAACAATATCATAAGCTAATAGGAGAGTATTTGCTCCCATAGACCAAATCATAGTTGAAATATCACTATTTAGGTCTATAAGATAATAAATAAAACCATAATCAGCTTGAGGCTTGACACTTCCTAGAATTCTTTCCCAAGTTCTAGGAGAAGGGATATTAAAATTGACCATAAACTCATGAGGGGCTCTTTTAATTGTGGTCAACTGATCTATGAGGGATAAATGATCAAAATGATCTTGAAATTGCTTAATTAATTTTTGTCATAACTCATCCCAAGTTTGTATACTCCCAATTTCTAAGGTTCTATACAATTGCAAGAATTTCCCTTTAAAGGATACAACTAGAAGTCTTAAGGATACATCTTCATGAGTTAGGTTATGCAAAACAAAAAGGGATACAACATCTTATGTGCTCTATGGGAATAATATGATTTTCACCACTGAATGAAGCTAAACATTTTATACCAGCATTGGGAATATCATGATAAACTGGAATTACTAAAGGGATGCCATTAGTAAAGGTTACAAAGTTCTTAGGTGGTTGAATATCCATTCAAATAACTCGAATTTGAACAAAGAGATTAAAACGTGGTGAAGGAAGATTAGGAGGAGGGTTGTCAAAACCAGGCCTGTTATAAGGTAGGGTATTACCAACTCTTCTTCTTCTTGCATAATTCAAAGGTAAATAAATAAAATAAAAAACAATTCCTCTTACTGATAATCTCGTAGTCACTTTAGGCATGGAACATGCTACAAAACTGGTCTAAAATTGCTTTACGGAGTCGACAAATAAATCCTTTGATCTTTAGAATAAATTACTATAGCTTGTTGCTTGGAAAAGTGACTTTTCTTTTGCTGTAAATCTGTTGTAAATTACTATAATTTTTCTTGATATCTGATTTTTCCTCCCACCGGGCATGTCAAAAATTGTTATCTCTTAATAGTGCACCCTCTAAAGAGATAACTGCAGGTATTCTAAGCTTTCTCTAGATCTCTCTCTTTCGTAGATACAATGAAAGCACCTCAGGTTTGTGGGTATACCTATTGTTGAGGTGAGTCTATGGTATCAAGGTCGGTTCCTTTATGATGTATCCTAAACTAATTTTTAGGGGTTTTGAGGCTGAAATATGACTGTAAATGTATTTAAAACTAGGGTGATACACTGAACTTGATGAGGGATTTGACTGAGTACATATAAAATTAATTTGAGAATGGATTTTGGATGCATAAACCAATAGTTTTCAGAAAAATATTAAGGAAAAACACTTGATGTGTTGAGTGAATGAATCACAACAATACATCAAGAAAAACATGCACACTAATACTATGTAGAAATTACTCAATTTACAGCAAGGTAAGATGATTAATTAGGGAATTTGACATTCACAAGAATTAATGAGATATACACACCACTACAAATAATTGGAAAGGAAAAAATCAATTCTCATTCAAAGGGAAACACTGGAAAAATATTCTTTAGCACTCCTACTTCCAAAATGTCCTCCTTATGCTTTGCAATTCAACAAAATATATAGAAAAAATTATTCACCTGTCCCTTCCTTAAAATAGGCTAGAAATTGTACTCACCCATACATTTTATTTTTATCCTTTATCATGAATAAATAAAGGAATAAAATAAAAATGTTAATATAATGAGGCGTTAATAGCTTTGATTACAAAATTACATCCTAGTTAAACTGTAGTTTACTAATCTATTGTTAACAAAGTAAGATGTATAGTTTGGCTAATAATAGTGTTTACTTGTTGCGTAAGGCTCCTCCAATGTGCATGCAATCTTTGTCTTGTAGTGCTTGATGTGATACTTACAACTTGATCCACTTGTAATGATAAAATTAGCACTTTAATCCTGCTACTTGGATGCACTTGCAAAACTAAATCTTTTTGTGAGAAAAACTATTTTCTTTATTTGCAATACTTTACAAAATATTCACCCATATATTCCATCATAATGGGGGACCACCTTTGGTTCTGTTGTCAACATTTCCTCTTTCTTCTTTTGATTACATGTGAAATTGACTCTTGTGCCCATAATGCCATTGTTTGATTTCTAACCTTTTCACTGTGGGGAAGACCTGAGATGTGTGCACACTTGTCTTCATAGGTTTTTTGACCTCCTTTAGTCCCATAATTGCATAATATAAAAGTATTATTCGACTTGGACATGGGCATAATAACCGTTGTTATAATTTGAAATAATAATCATGTTGATTATTCACCTTGGCACATACTTGGTCTCCCTTTGAATATTCACCGCACTTTTGAAAATAAGGTCATGAGACCCTTTTGCATAGTTAATGGTGTATATATTATTGATTAGATCTTATCTAAGGTCAATATAACGATAACATTAATCTGGGGCCGATCCCCTTTGTGATGATGACTCGCCCCATTATTTATTTTCACATATTCCATTATTGACTAATGATTATCACCTTTTGAAAAATCATGAGGTAAAGGGGACCCGCTAGATTTCATCATTGCATAATTGTTATCATAGGGTAGTTTTTGGACAAGGACTATAGTTTGAGGAATAATTATGAGTGGGGAAATTTTTTCTCATTTCCTCACGTTTCTTTGACCCTTTTTTGTTGTCAGTGGAAACCTTAACTCAGGTTACAAATAGGATTTCAGACCCTATGACACGTGTATTATTTACTAAACCTAATTGATTTTAGGGTTTACTAATCACCGTTGATATTTGTACTCACTTACCTATTTTTTGTTGATCCCCTAAGCATCTGACTTTGTATTAATTGTGGCTTAAGTGAACCGGACACTTATTCTTGGCCATTTGATCTTGGTACATTTTTTATCTTGAACCATTGATTTATTATGTGGTAGTTGACTTGGGTTAGCATATGGAACAGTCAATTTTATACACGGTTGATTTATCACCTTTGATCCTTATCTCACTGGTTGAGTTAGGTTACCATTGGTTTCTTAGGAGAATGTGTTTATTTATAGTCTCAGCTCTATTGTTTCATCTACATGCCAATTTTGGAGGGTGAATCCCTAGAATTTTTTTTCCAAGATGTCATCACTCTTTGATCTGGAAACTCGTTTCCTTTGCGAAGCCATCTTGTTCGAAGTTTTGAGTGTGGATTTTCTATATTCTCTACCCTCAATAATACTTTTGACATCTGATTTGAATTTTGAGGCATTTTGCCACCATTTTTACAAAGATTTGAGCGTGAAATTTCCTTGTATTTTGTTGCTTGCACTCTAGATTTATCTCTAAGTTTGAAGATTGTTTATTTTAATCCCTTGTGAAAGTAATACTTAAGGCATCACGAGACCTTACGAGCTTCTATAATATTTGTTCGAAATATGGTTGTATTGGCCACCATTGATCTTTATTTTGAGCTCAAGTTAGGTATAGGGCATTCATTTGAAGCTCATTGTGGGAGTATTGTTTGTCATTCTTGGGCCTTTGGTGGGTTGTTGAAACATCGAGCTTGAAATTTGATCTAGGTATCGTTTTTTATTTCACTAGCTCTGAAGATATTTTGCAGGTTTTAACAAACCATCTTCTAAAGTGGTGATTTGTTTGTAAATATTTACAAAATTATGAAGATTATAAATGACTCTAAAATACCCAATCTGATGAATAGAACTATGAAGGTCTACATTTGTCGATTCTTTCTTAACTGCAGTATTATTATTTATGTTATGGGTGTTTATCCTTTTCTACTGTATAAATGGTATTATTTTGCTTCGTTGTTTTCTTGAAATCTTTCTTTTCTTGTTAATACAGTGCTATAGATTTGAAACACTTTAATTATGGGTATTTTTATTTTCTAATAACTGTTACCTTTTTTAGGATACTGCCATTGTATCGTATTTTGTTACTATTACTGCATGAAAATTATTATCTCTGTATTGGAATTTGACCGTTTATTTCTATGGATTTCCTTTAATAATTTGCGAGTTCTCTATGATGGATTTCTGTCTCGTTCCTTTCCCTAATGGTTACCTGTTGCTTCAAAAGTTGCCATCGTAGTTGATTATGAAGTTAGGTTCCATTTTATGTTACTTGCTTACCTGATGAAGGAATTCTTGTAGTTCTACAACTTCATGGTATAAGGTACCCTCGTATTTTTATGCTTTTACAGTAGCTCGAGTCAGCTCTTTATTGTGATGATTTTTTCTTGTTCTTTTGGGTCACTAATTAAATCCACTTGGCCGTATTTTAAAAATATCTTAACATTTTCTTTACATGAAGTGGGTTTACTATTTTTGATGTCTTTGCACATACTCGGTCTCTAAACTCTATTTCTCTCTTCCTAAATTCTACGCTTGGTGGAATTTATTAAAATGGAGAAGTATCTACTTTTTCTTTCTGAAACTCTGCAATCCTATCTTCAGGGCATAAGTACAGACTTGGTTCTTGGTTATTTTGATGGCTTTGATGCACTTTCCAGCTTGAACACATTTTGGATATTTTTGTTTCCCATTTATATGCACCGTATCTTGATTTTCCTTGTTATGATTTATCTTAGTTGTAACCTACATTAGCCAGAAGGGTAGGATTTTATCTATATGGACCCTAAATATTTGTGTATTCAATGTAATTGAAACCTTCATTTTCATGATTGTGAATTTTTGGAACGCTACTCTAAATGGTTTCAAAAGAATATTTCCTTTTAATCTCCTTGTACACTAATATTTTCGGGTATTGAAACTTGTTTGCTACTTTATCTACTTAGATCTAGTTGTCGATATTGTTGGTAAGTATATTATTACATTTTTTTTAGCGTCATCCTTTTATAACTCTTCCTCATGTTAATTCATTAGTTTGGATGATTAATCCTTTGATAGATTTGAAATTTCTAAGAATTTTGACCCTTTTGTATTTGGAAACATTGCTCCACTTTGTTAAGTTGACACTTTGGAAAATAATATCAATGTTTTATTACTTGGCTCTCGATACAATGGTTATAGCCATTCTGAATGCTAATTTAGTTGTGCATGTTTCCTACCTTTCTTGTGGAAATATTGGTATAGATGGTTATCTATAACAATACTTGTTATATCAATTTTATTTAATGATACTCTTTGGCAATATGGTTATTGGCTTTGATTTTGATCTGTTAATATCACTTTATTTTGATTCTAAATTTAGTAGATTAAATAATCTACTTATTTTCTTGTTCTGAGATGGTGTAATTGACTTTTCATTCCTTTAATAAAAGTCATATTTCCAAACCTTTCTCTCATTGCTAGTGAATCTTGATTTTCTGTTTGAGTTTTGCAATTGTTGTAATTGACTGGAAATCTGCATTTATTTACTATATCTAGAAGTGATTATATTGGAAATATTTTCTTCTCCTGTTCATACTTGTGTTGAGGAAACTTGACTTACATTTGATTGATTCATTTTTCAGATTCTCAATAAACCTTGATGTACTTGAACGTATTATGTTCTTTAAATAACTATTGATTGAAAACAAAATCTGCAACTCAATCATTACCTATACTTAGGTTCTCAATGGTTTCTTATAGTCAAGCATATATTGATACACTTCTAATTTTATATGCATGATTATGATTTCGTACCTAAAATTTGTAAACCTTCCCGAAGTTTGTAGATGCACTTAAAGACCTCAAATTTTTGAATTTCTTCAATTATTTAATTTCTATACTTGCTCAATTGTGAAATGAAGTTTTGCAAATGTAGATAATTTTTAAAGGTTCCATGTAGATGTATTTCCATGATTTCTTTTGATATACATGCTAAAAAATTACTTTACATGTACACTTTATCTTTAATAACTGAGATTTTGCACCTGAACTTGTAACTTTTAAAGAGTGTACTTTCTTTTTTTTATTGAATTATGAAACAACTCTTAAAAGGCCTCTTTATAGTTATACTTTAATATTTTAGCTTGATCTTGAGAAGAAATTATCATTTGTTGTTGATAGTGGCTTATGTATGAAATTGTATTTGGCTCATATCATTTGTTTGTTGCAAATACTTGACAACTTTTAACTGTTCTTTTGAGCATATATATATATATATCATTCATATCTTTAAGGTTTCCTTGCTTATGGTATCTCATATAACTATCCTTTTAATGGGTTCTGGTAAAGGTTTATTAATGAAACTAGAAGATATCCATGCTCATTTTCTATGTTTTGTTGAAGACTTTTCTCATTAAACACTGTTACTTGTATCTTGCTGCGTCACTTTTGATTTCAGTTTCTTGATACCTTTCTTTTATAATCTTACATCTGCATTTTCCTTTTTATAGTAATCATTTTTGAAGGATATTTATGCTCTCTAGTCTACTACATGTACCTGCACACTCAAAGAAATAGTTACAAAATAGTTAGACTTTTTGACCTCTCTTATTTTCCATGGTTTTCTTTTCTATTTATTTTCAAAAATGATTCTAGGAATCATATGTGCTGATATAGAATACTACTCTTATCAATTTTGTGTCGTTATCTGATGTACCTTATGCATGTTGATGTCAATTGATTCATTTGCATGTGTTGGTGCTCAATTTAATCTCACCATGTTTCGTAAAAAATGTCTTAGTCTGCATGGTTTGAAGTTTTCTCTGTCTCCCTGTGTACTACCCACATTTTTATAGCCTCAGTTATCTATTGACTTCTTTATTCATAAACATGATTTGACAAGGATTTGATATATGTTTTAAAATATGTTATGATATTTGACCTTCTTGGACATGTATGGATATTTGGGCGCATTTCGCCAATTTGATTTGATTACTATGTTGACAACTTTTTTATTTGATGTTGCGGATACTAACTTATTTCAATGTTTGTTAGACTTAATTGAGATATGTTAGATACTTAGTTAGTCACATGCTTTGATTTTATGGATGTGTGTCACTTTTATTTATCTCTAGGGCTAAATCATGGTAAATTGTGTTGTAATCATGCATGTTCTTACATTTTCAATGCCAGGATGATGATATGCTAGAATAGATTTCATTGATCGCTTATTGAGTAATTGATTTACATTGTATCAGATATGTGTATTTAATGTGTGCAATGTGTATGTAGATGACAGGTCACTTGAGAACATGGATTTCAGGGTGGCTACACAAATTTTACACAAGCAGCCCACGGGGCTAAGTCCTAAATGTGTTTATCGTATGAGGCCTTAGTATTAGCGTTCATTATTTCGAGCACCATGAGTGACCCTCATTTGTAATGGAGTATGTCATGTAATATTAATATTGTTTAGGAGGTTTAGTTTGCTTTGTAAACTTAATTTGGGGACTTAATGGTTACCACTTGCATTAAGTTTTGTGTTTGGGTAATGGTGTATTTAATTAGAGGGGATTAGGGTTACATGTGAACCCTTGGGTGGTCCCCACATCCTCTACACTTGTGCCCAAATGTGCCAAACCTGAAATTTGGCTATTTTAGGCATTTTAATTGACCCCTTTTAAGTTTGGGAGTTCACTTAGCATGAAAATAGGCCCTTGGACCCTACCTAATAGGTACGGGGGCTTAATTTCAAGGCATAGAGGGAGTTTCCCTCCCATTTTTCCTCTCTTTGGTTACCATCCATGTAAGATGGATTGGTATGTGTGTTTGTTAAAAGTTGCACAAGTTTGTTTTGTTTTTCATTTTGGGTAATTTGGGAGAAGAGTGTTAAAAGACTAGTTTATCTTTTCTTCTTTTTATTTTAAGAATCTTTCTCTTGGAGGGAAGAGAGGCTTGACACATGTCACCCCCTCATTTGAGAGGAATAGTTTTTGTCTTCTCTTCAAATTCTCCCTCATCAGGGACGAAAAGAACTTTTTTTTTTGGTGGAGCTTTTGGCTTGGTGGCTTGTGGATTTTTGGAGCTAGAGCTTGCTTGGATAAGGAAGTGGAAAAGATAGACTATTGGAGAGATTTTGTAGGTAGGCTCCTTGAGCTCATTTTATGTTTTATATTATGTTAGATCTTAGTCTTGTTTTGTTGTAAAATGTGTTTTGTTTCTTGTTTGTTGCTAGTTATTGAGTATGCTTTGTGTTGTGTTATTTTTTTCTTTATCCATCATATGACATGATGGATTTTGGAGTTTATGGGGAAAGAGAGAGGGACTTTCCCTATCACACCCCATGGCTTGATGGACAAGCCATGTAGGTTCTTTTTTTAGTCCCCTCATATGGTTTTAGGTGGGGAAGGTGGTTCATGATGGTTTAGAACCCCCTAATCACCCATTCTTGTTGAGGTCTCATACTCAACTGGGTCATTGAAAAGTCAACCCAGAGGCGTAAGGATTTATGTGAATGGGCCTGGAGAAATACAGGCTAGGGTACTTTGGAGTGAAGTCTCTATAGGGTAGGAATTTATCAAAGAAGTTGTGAATATTATTTGCTTATGTGCATCCAATGTTGGAAAGTACACTTTTGGCACTTGGAGATCTGCTTATTCTCTTCCCCATTTTGGACTGTAGACACTATGGTTTTTCACTCATTTCTTATTTGAAAAATAAAATGTTTTTCTTAGTATTTGTCTTATCCACACAACATAAATAGTAAATGGAGGAATAGGTTATTCATGTGAAAAGTCCTTGTGGAAGCTAGTCCTCTCTCTCATGGGCTTGGGGTGAGTTCTAGCATGTCTTCTAACCTTGGAAAGCTCACATGTAATGATGAATCAAGGATGGGTGGTTAAACAAGACTTCATCTCCTTGTGTCTGTCACAATTTAAAATATTTTACAAAAAAGTTAGATCTACAAGTGAGATTCAATAGAACTGGAGTTACTGTTAATATATATCTTTCCCCACGGGGTAGATATAGACAAGTAGAATTATGGAAATTTCAAAGAACAATCACTTCAGTGTCGACACAATCTATATATGGTATGCGCCAAGGTCTCAGGTTATAGGGCATACAGCAAAGAGTGTACTAACTTATTCGAAATTGGAAATGCGCCATGGCAAAGGTCAGAGGCGCACTTAACATAGAGGTGTCGACATGAAAATGGATGCACCCTATGGCGCAGGTAAGTGAAGACAACGACATGACAAAATTTGCATGATAGGAACTAACTAGGCTTAACAAAGAGGTGTCGACATGAAAATTACATATGATGCATTAGGATAACTGACACTTTTTGACAAAAGTCGCGCCAAGCGAGGTAAGAAGCTGCACAGAGAGGTGTCTTTAGCTATGTAAATCTAGATGTGCCTACTTAGCACAGTTGTAAGAAGATAGTTGACTATGAAAATGCTATGGGTAGGCCTTAAGCTTGCTACGGGTGAGATAAATCGCACATCGAAGAGGTGTTAGACTTGTCCAATCAATGGATGCACCCTTGGTCAAGAAGATGTCAAGCTTGACAAAAGCTCAGCGCCATGGCGCAGGTCATGAGGCACACAACAAGAGGTGTCGAAATGTAAATGGATGCGCCCTCTGGTACACAAGAGTATGTCCCATAAAGATGGATCCATGGGCACCTGTCAGGAGGCGCAACATTTTGAGCGCTAACAGGAAGCTACCCTAGGAGCAGATATTCAGATGGCCATACGGGCTGTTGACAGGGAGCTCAGATTCATGCAAGAGTTGCTACTGGCTCGGAAAGCTTACTAAGTCCTCTATCCAAGCTTATGGTATCTGGATAATTTATTCATGGGGAAATCAGAAACATCAGTTTTCACAAGAGACAAGATTTACCACTGTAAATAAGTATATGCAAAATCATAACTTTATCTCATATCAACCATCAAGAAGAGATCAAAGTCTAAAAACTGTATGTGCAAGAGGCTTCAAAAATGATTTACATGAGGCCAAAACATGCAAATATGTGGCCTCATCAATTCATATGGTTTGAACCCCCTTCCCCATTCTTGTTGACGAAACCCAATGGGTTTTAAAATCCTCTCAAGAAGAATTTTGGTGAATGGGTGGAGAAATAAGGAGGGTTTGATGACTTTGGAGGAATAAGGAGGTTGTGAATATTATTTTTTATGTGCATCCAATGTTGGACTAAACTTTTGGCACTTAGAGATCTCTTTTTCTCTTCCCCATTTCGGAGGTAGAATATGGTTTCTCCTCCTTTCCTTATTTGTAAAATTTGGTGTTTTTCTTAGTATTTTTCTTGTGTTATATGTTAAAATAATGTTCGATTGTCTCCCTTAATCTTGTGCAAAAATTTTTGAAGGTAAACTCTCTCTCCCATGGGCTTGGGGGAGGAAAGCATGTATTCCAACCTTGGAAAGGCATGTAATGATGCCTAAAGGTTGGGTGGTTAAATGTGCCTTTTCTCATTTTGTTGGTTCTTTAAAAGCTTTTGAAGTTGGAGCTCAAGTGGAAGATAGTTGGAGTTACTTGTCATCATGGTTCTTCATTGTTACCTCTCATTGCAAATTTATGGATATGGCTATGGGGGAACTCTCATTGTCTTGTAAAATCATATTTTTGTATTTGGTATTACTTGTAAAAACTTGAGTCATTTTTTCTTGAGAAATCTCCCTTTGATCTTGCTAAAAAGCTTGTAACATGTTTTCTTAAGTAGTTCATGTATCTTGGAAATATATTGCATATTGAGCTTGAACTCTTTGGAATGAAATCTTGTAATAGATGTTTCCTTTAATATGAACTTGTTGTAACTCATTTTTGAAGGAAAGTTGATTTATTGGAGATATTGTTATTCTTGTTGTTGATCTCCTTCTGGTCAAATCTTGTAACATGATTGTATGTAAAATAAAATACCATTCTTGAAAAACATCTCTTCTTAATTTGTTTTTGAAATTTAGTGAATAGAATACAACTAGTTTTCTCTCTTTCCTTATTGCCAAAATAAAATGGATATAATAGTTAAATCAAATGGGAACATACCCTCTCCTTCACTAAGTTATGAACTTAATTCCAAGTCTCGTTTATCATTTGAAATAACTTGCTACAATCTTCTTATCACATTAACTAGTAAATCATCTAAATATATATGTGTTGGAAAAGAATGTTGAATTTCATATGTCACAACAATACCTAAACATAATGTATTAAATTTACACTTGAAATAGTTTAAAGATTGTATGTAATATATATATATATATATATATATATATATATATATATATGTATGTATGTATATAAGTTATATTCCTCCAATATTTCACATATTTTATATATTAATAAGATTATATATTATACTAGGAGGTATTAGTATATATATATACATTACTTTAAATATTGTAATATAAAATTTATTATATTACACATATATATTCATATTGTTTATTTATTTATATATGTATATACATATAATATATATTTATAAAGTTTATAATAAAAAAAATGGAAAACAAATTGAGGTGGGGGTTTGTCAAAATTTTAAACAAAACAAAGCAAATGGAGTGTGGGGAGGGCTGAGCCCTCCCTAAACTAGCGCAACACTTACACTCACCCTCCCACCATCCCACACCCTACCATCTTTCCTCCACTTTCCACACCCCTCCCACTGCTGTACAACCACTCACCCTTCAAACCACTTCCTCCCCTCTAGCGAATCCCTTCCCTTCTCCAAAACTACCACCCACATACTCTTAAACCATGCACTATAAATCCGCGAAGTTGCCATTTTGGGTATCACAGTCTTTAGTTTATTTCGGTCTTATCAATACATTTGTATATATATATATATATATATATATATATATATATATATATATCATATATATATATATATAATCAGGAAGATATGCCTCTCTGATAAAATAAATAAATAGAATAACCATGTGGGTATGAAAGAAATGCCCAATCTGAGGAGATCTCAGTTGGGTAGGTATACAAAAGAAATAATCATGAAATAATATTAAGATTCTTCTCATCAAAAGAGAAATCCCATGAATCCTTATCTCTCTTAGCTCCTGCACAACCTTCACATTCAAATGAATTAAAAAATAAAACAAAAAGAGAAGAGGAATAGAAAAGAAAAGAAAAAGCATATAAGGATGTTTAAGGGAAATTTAGGTTAAGATTTAAATCTATGGCCAAGATTAAACTGATCCTAGGGTCCATATGTGACCCTACACACTTTTAAGTCAAAGTCATTTTATGGGAATGGGAGAATAAATTGAAAGAGGTGTGTGTGGTAATTAATAAAATGGTAGGGGGGGAATAACTAGTTAATTTTTAAAGGGGTGTATATTTACAAGTGTTGACTCTAGTAACCTTATGGAAACTAATATTTTAATTTGGTATGGGACTAAAGATTATTTATATTGGGTAAATTAAATTTGTATATATTAATTATTAACGGGAAATAAGAAAAGGATTAGTTTAATTAATCACTTAAAAAAAAGTAACCCAAATTTTCTAGACGTATTTTGGTGTGGTTTACAGTGTCCCAAGGTGGGGCATTACATTTAGTATCAAAGCAGAGGTTCACACACGGACACTCTGGGTAAAACGTTTAAATATTTAATTAATACTAAAGTAACATTAAAAATAAAATAATTGATCAAAACATTTACCTAATTTAATTATAATTTAATAATCCACTTTTTCTTACCTCGTGCACAAGATGGGACCCATGAGGCAAAGATCAGTTAGGGGCATTTGGGACGTAGATCACCTACACCTGAACCACGGGCACCCAAATTAGGGCCTCAGATCTTAGAGGCTCTTCAGCAGTTGATTGGTGTTGTGCAACAATACCTTCCACCCCGCATGCGGTGAGAGAGGAGGACATATAGTTAGGAGATGAGGAGGATAGATAGGTGAGGACACACACTCAGGGTCACCGGAGAGTGATACCCCTACGCAGGAGAGGTCAATAGACCTTCTGTTCACCATTAGAGGGTGGCCTTGTACCATCATAGCCACTCACACAGCTTCGAGGGACCATTTGGGGATAGATGAACCCTTTCACCTGTTAGACCATAGTGCCAGGATCGTGACATAGGCAGTGTGATTAGGGATCTTCTTCCCTTGCAGCCTCCTACTTACACCGGCTCTACAGATGGCTTAGGGGCTGAGTCATGGCTCTTTAGCCTTGATAGCTACTTTGTCTTGCACTCTTATGAGAGAAATTTCAAAGCTAGGTTCACCATCCACCTCCTCCGAGACACAGTAGGTGTTTGGTGGAGGAATGAGGAGTAGAAGCTCCATTTGAATCAAGAGACAATGACCTGGGAGTTATTTGACGAGCATTTTAGGGTGCATTATATGTCAGAGAATTTTTTGTAGAAGAGGATTGACGAGTTTCATGACTTACGATAGGGCTCTGGCATAGTGGCACAGTATGAGAGTAGGTTCTTAGATCTTCTATAGTATATGGACTACTCTACAAGATGAAAAATTACAGGTAAATAGATTTATTCATGGCCTAATTGTAGACATACCAGGAGTAGTTAGGATGTTATCTCCTCCCCCACTTGAGAAGGTAGTTGAGAGGGCCTACTTAGATGAGGAGAATAAAACCAGAGGAATAGGAGCACCAAGATAGGAACAAGAAGTTTCAGGATAGGATACAGGAATTTCAGAGTCAGAGGTCATGAGGGACAACACACCCCCTAGAGGAGGATTCTGGCCTCCACCAATAGCTAATAAGGGCTCCACCACATCCACAGCAGCAGTAGACACAACATCAGGGCCACCAGCAATAGCAAGGGCTAGATAGAATCAGAGCTTATAGAGAGGTGGTAGTAGAGGAGGTTTTGGTGGAGCCAGAGATAGGAGATAGGGTACTTAGCAGGTACATCCATCTCACACAGAAGTCTTGCTAGGGTTTGGCTAGTAGGATCAGTTCACCAGAGTACTAGAGGGACCCCATCTCAGAGAGGTACAGGAGGATGTTTTATTTTTGGGTCTCCTGATCATTATGTGTGTATGTGTCCAGCGTAAACCCACTACAATGGATATGGAGAGAGATCCTAGATCCGAGTAGACAGTGGGTGATGTAGGATGCACCCATCATGTATATGCAGTTGTTGACAACTGCCAGGCCAAACATCAGGCCACTGTTATTAAGATGACAGGTACTATCATGGGTATTTTTATCTCAGTACTCTTTGATTCAGGTGCTTTAAGATTCTTTTATATCTCATTCCATAGTGGACCAGTGTGGGCTAGTGGTTGCTAGGAAACCAGATAGTTGGCAAGTTTTCCTCTGGGGCCAAACTTGCGTGGAATTGTATGTGGAGAGTTACATACTTGATTTGGGAGTCTTCTCCTCTACTCTTGACCTCCAAGTTATTCCTCTAGGATCCTATCATGTAGTTTTATGCATGGATTGGCTTGTGGCTCATTAGGCTAAGGTAGATTGTAGAAATAAGGTCATTGAGTGTTAGGATGATCTTGGAGTGTAGTTGTAATATCAGGGATGTAGAGGCCTATCTCTTTGTGTATGATCTCGACTAAGAAAATCAAGTGGAGCATTCGTAAAGGTTGTCAGTTGTTTGCTATCACCATCAGTGATCAATTAGAGAGCACTCCAGAGCATTCACCCTTAGATGATCATGCAGTTTTGAGGGAGTATGCAGATGTGTTTCTAGGTGAGCTTCCAGGGTTACCACCCCGTAGAGAGAGGTGGATTTCACCATTGATTTAGTGCAGGATCTGCACCAGTTTCTAGGGCACCCTATCGGATGACCACTCTAGAGCTCCATGAGCTTAAGATTTAGTTACAGGAGTTATTGGAGAAGGGTCTTATTCATCCTAGTGTATCTCCTTGGGGGGAACCTTTCATATTTGTGAAGAAGAAGGATGGTTCTCTTAGGATTTGTGTAGACTTCATACATCTCAACAAAGTCACAATAAAGAACCATTATCCACTTCCTAGGATTGATGACTTGTTTGATTAATATTGAGGGAGCTAGAGTGTTTTCCAAAATTGATATCAAGTCAGGGTATCATCAGTTGCGCATATCTGACGTATACATTCATAAGATATAACTTTTCACACATGTTATGGGTATTATGAGTTCACCGTTGTTCCATTTGGTTTGACTAATGTCCCTGAGCTGTCTTCATGAGCCTCATGAACAAAGTTTTCAGGACCTTTATGGATCTCTTTGTCTTAGTGTTCCTAGATGATATATTGATATATTCTCATTCTGAGGAGGAACACGAGGAGCATTTAAGACAGGTACTATAGGTTTTGAGAGAGTAGAAGTTGTATGGGAACTTTGAAAAATGTATCTTCTTTCAGACAAGAGATTCAATACTTGGTCACATCATATCAGGAGAGGGTATCTTAGTAGATCCCTCTAAGATACAATCTATCATGGATTGACCAGAACCCACGTCAGTCACTGAGGTTAGGAGTTTTATGGCTTTAGTAGGTTACTACCACAGGTTTGTTTAGGAATTTCTCCAAGATTACTCACACTATTACTTCCCTTCAGAGAAAAGGGAAGAAGTTTGATTGGTCAGAAAAGTGTGAACAGGCCTTTCAATTGCTTAAGGAAAGGTTAACCATGGTGCCCATCTTAGTAGTTCCAGACCCTACAAAGGACTTTGTTGTTTGTATTGATGCATCAATAGAGGGTTTGGGAGCATTTCTTATGCAGGAGCATCAGATTATTGCCTTTGAGTCACATAAGCTCAAATACTACGAATTTAATTACCCTACTCATGACTTAGAGCTTGCAGCAGTTGTTCATGCACTTGTGCGTTGGCGTCATTTCCTTTTGGGTAGACCATTCATTTTGAGGACTGATCATTGTAGTTTATAACATATCTTCTCACATCCAAACCTCAATTCTTGTCATCGGCATTGGATGGAGTTCCTATGTGAGTACGACATGGAAGTGTAGTATATCAAAGGAAAGTAAAATGTCATTGCAGATGCACTTAGTAGGTGACGACATGTGCTTGCATCTTTGACCTTGCAGTATCAGATTTGAGAGGCAGTATTCTTGAGCATCTTCGAGAGGATAGGTTTTATGAGGGAGCTAGAAAAATGTTGGAGTCACAAGGTTCTTTAGAGGGAATATTTTCATGGTGCATTTTAGATACATATGGTTTACTCCAGTTCCATAGGTGCATCTATGTGCCTAAGTTAGGTGATCTGTAACTTCATTAGAGGCTCATCAGATCCTTATGCAACACATCCAAGAGTGAAGAAAATGCATGCCAATCTGAGGGAGTTATATTATTGGCCAGGTCTTTGACGAGACATAGCAGATTTTGTCTGCATGATGCCTTGAGTGTCAGAGGGTCAAGGCAGAGCATTCTCATCCCACAGGACTCTTACATCCTCATGATATCCCTGAGTGGAAATGAGATGTGATCTCCATGGATTTCATAGTAGGACTCCCAATGTCTTCTTATCATCATGATGCCATTATGGTCACTTTGGATAAGTTGACCAAGATTGTGTATTTTTCTCCAACCAAGGTCACCTATAATGTATAGGCCATCACCAAAGTCTTTATGGAGGACATTGTTAGATTTCATGGGATTCTGAAGACCATCATCAATGACAGGGATACCATTTACACTTTAGTTTTCTTGACTTCCTTTCAGGCCACTCTGGGTACTCAGATTAATTTCAGCTCAACATATCATCTAGAGACAGATGGACAGATAGAGAGGGTTAATCAGGTACTGGAGGACATGTTGAGGATGTATGTGATGGACCAGCAGAAAAAGTGGGAATATTATCTTCATATAGTTGAGTTTTCATACAACAATAGCTATCATAGTTCCATTGGTATGGCTCCCTACCAGGATTTGTATGGAAAACCTTGCAGGACACCTCTGAGTTGGGACAGACTAGATGAAAGGATTATTCTTGGACCAGTTTACCTACAGGATTTAGAGCAGCAGATTGTTCTTATTAGACAACATCTTGAACAGGCTAGAGCATGCCACAAGGCGTATGCAGACACCAAGAGCATTGATCATCACTTCTCAGTGGGTGAAAAATTATTCTTGAGAGTTTTTCCTCATAATGAGTCCAATCTGCTATGGAAATGGTTCTAAGCTATCACCTCATTTTGTAGGGTCCTTTTGATATTTTAGAGTTCATTGGTCCAGTTGCCTATTTCAACTATCTTTGCCACCATGTCTTACACGAGGCCCACGATGTATTTCATGTCTTCTGTACTTCATAGATATGTACCTAATGTTTCTCATGTTTTGGATTGGTTAGCATTATAGATAGAGGATGGAGGATAGTGGAGACTGGAGTCCATATGCATACTAGAGCACTGGAGTTTTTCCCTTTGGGGTCAAGACTTGGACCAAGTTAGAGTACTGTGAGACAGATATGATGAAACAACAACTACCTCGGAGGATGCTACACCATTGAGGGCAAGATATCCCTATCTCTTTCAGTGACTTCTAGGAGGAAGTGTAATTTTAGGAGAAGGGGATGTAGTGCCCACATTTTTATAGCCTCATTTATCTATTAAATTATTTATTCATAGACATGATTTGAAAAGGATTTTAAAAGGATTTGATATATGTTGGACAATATGTTATGATATTTGACCTTCTTGGACATGTATTGATATTTGGAAGTGTAGCACTAGTTTGATTTGATTAGTATGTTGACAGATTTTTCATTTGATGTTACAAATACTAACTTATTTCGACGTTGGTTAGACCTAATTGAGATATGTTAGATACTTAGTTAGTTACATGCTTGGATTATATGGATGTATGTCACTTTTATTTATCTCTAGGGCTAACTCATGGTAAATTTTGTTGTAATCATGCATACTATTACATTTTCAATTCCAGGATGATGATATGCTAGCATAAATTTCATTGATATCTTATTGAGTAGTTGATTTACATTGTATCAGACTGGTGCATTTAATGTGTGCAATGAGTGTACATGTGACATGTCATAGGAGAACATGGCTTTTAGGGCGGCTATAATATTTTGCATAAGCAGCCCACGAGGCTAAGTCCTAACTGTGTTTATTATATGAGGCCTTTGTATTATCTTTCATTATTTCAGGCACCATGAGTGACCCTCGTTTGTAATGTAGTATGTCATATAATGTTAATCATGTTTAGGATGTTTATTTTTCTTTGTAAACATGATTTGGGGACTTAATGGTCCCCACTTGCATTAAGTTTTGTGTTTGGGTAATGGTGTATCTAATTTTAGTGGATTAAGGTCACATGTGAACCATTGGGTGGGCCCCACATCCTCTACACTTGTGCCCAAATGTGCCAAACCTGATATTTGGATATTTTAGGCATTTTAAGTGACCCCTTTAAAGTTTGGGAGTTCACTTAGCATGAAAATAGGCCCTTGGACCCTACCTAGTACGTAGGGGTGAATAATTTCAAGGTGTAGTGGGAGTTTCCCTCCCATTTTTCCTCTCTTTGTTCACCATCAATGTAAGATGGATTGGTATGTGTGTTTGTTAAAACTTGAACAAATTTGTTTTGTTTTTCATTTTGGGTAATTTGGGAGAAGGGTGTTAAAAGCTAATTATCTTTTCTCTCTTTTATTTTGAGAATCTTTTACTTTGAGGGAAGATAAGGGTGGCACATGGCATCCCCTAATTTGTGAGGATATTTGTTGGCTTCTCTTCAAATTCACCCTCATGGGGAAAGAAGAGAACTTTTTTGTTTGGAGCTTTTGATTGGAAGCTTGGTGATTTTTGAGATAAAGCTTTCTTGGATAAGAAAGATGAAAAGCTAGAGTGTTGGAGAGCTTTCGTAGGTAGGCTCCTTGAGCTCATTTTATGTTATATATTATTTTAGATGTTAGTCTTGTTTTGTTTAAAATGTGTCTTGTTTCTTGTGTGTTGTTAGTCGTGTGTTGCTAGTTGTTGAGTATGCTTTGTGTTGGTTTTTTTTCCTCCATCCATCATATGACATGATGGATTTTTGATTTTATGGGGGAAGAGAGAGGAATTTTCCCTCTTAAACCTCATGGCTTGATGGAAAATCCATGTATGTTCTTTTTGTACTCCCCTCATATTGTTTAAGGTTGGGAAGGTGGTTCATATAATTTGAACCCCCTTCCCATTCTTGTTGAGGAAACCCGATGGGTTTGAAAATATTCCCAAGAAGGATTTTGGTGAATGTGTCGAGAAATAAGGAGGTTGTGAAGATAATTGTTTATGTGCATCCAATGTTGAACTACGCTTTTGGAAATTCGAGATCTCTTCTTCTCTCCCCATTTTGGAGGTAGAATATGGTTTCTACTCCTTTCCTTCTTTGTAAAATTTGGTGTTTTTCTTGTTATTTGTCTTGTCTTGTATGTGAAAATAATGTTGGATTGTCTCCCTTATTCTTGTGCAAATTTGTGGAAACTAGCTCTTTCCCCCATGAGCTTGGGGGAGGCTAGCATGTCTTCCAACCTTGGAAATGCATGTAATGATGCCGAAAGGTTGTGTGCTGAAACAAGCCTTTTCTCCATGTGTTCATTCTATAAAAACTTTTGAAGTTGGAGCTAATGTGGAAGATAGTTGGAGTTACTTGTCATCATGGTTATTCATTGTTACCTCTCATTGCAACTTTATGGATATGGCTATGGTGGAACTCTCATTGTCTTGTAAAATATTTTTTTTTTTATTTGTTATTACTTTTGAAAACTTGAGTCTTTTTTTCTTGATAAGTCTACCTTCAATCTTGCAAAGAATCTTGTAACATGTTTTCTTGAGTATTTCTTGTATCTTGGAAATATATTGGATTTTGAGCTTGAACTCTTTGGAATGAAATCTTGTAATAGATGTTTCCTTTAATATGAACTTATTGTAACTCATTTTTTAAGGAAAGTTGATTTATTGGAGATATTGTTATTCTTGTTGTTGATATCCTTCTTTTCAAATCTTGTAACATGATTGTATGTAAAGTAAAATACCATTCTTGAAATGCATCTCTTCTTAAATTTTTTGAAATTAAGTCAATATAATAAAACAAGTTTTCTCTATTTCTTTATTGCCAAAATAAAATGGATATAATAGTTAATTAAAATATGAACATACCCTCTCCTTCATTAAGTTATGAACTTAATTCCTAGTCTCTTTTATTATTTCAAATAACCTACTACAATCTTCTTATCACATTAACTAGTAAATCGTCTAAATATAGGTGTGTTGGAAAAGAATGTTCAATTTCATATGTCACAAAAATACCTAAACATAATCTATTAAATTTACTCTTGAAGTAGTTTAAAGATTGTATGTAATATATATATATATATAATATATATATATATATAATGTAATGCAACTATGTTATATATTCCTACAAAATTTCACATTATTTTATATATTAATATCATTTTATATTATACTAGGAGGTATTAGTGTATATATATATTAATTTAAATATTGTAATATAAAATTTATTGTATTACACATATATATCATATTGTTTATTTATTTATATATGTATATAAATATAATATATATTTATAAAGTTTATAATAAAAAATGAAAAACAAATTGCGGTGGGGGTTTGTCAAAAGTTGTAAACAAAACAATGAAAATTGAGTGTGGGTAGGGCTGAGCCCTCCCCTAAACTGCACAACACTTACACGCACCCTCCCACCATCCCACACCCTACAATCCTTTTTCCACGTTGTCCACACCCCTCCAACTTCTAGAAACTACTCATCCTTTCAGACTACTTCCCTCCCCTCTAACGAAGCACTTCCCTTCTCCAAAACTGCTGCCCACATAATCTTAAACCATGGTGCCATAAATCCACAGATTTTCCATTTTGGGTATCATGGTCTTGATTTTATTTCGGTCTTATGAATACATTTGTGAAGAATATATGTATATATATATATATATATATACATATATATACACACACACACACACACACACACACACACACACACACACACACACACACACACACACACACACACACATATAATTCAGGAAGATATGCCTCTCTGATAAAATAATGAAATATAATAACCATGTGGGTATGACAGAAATGCCCAAATCTGAGGAGATCTGAGTTGGATAGGTAAACAAAAGAAATAATTATGAAATAATATTAATATTATTCCCATCAAAAGAGAAATCCAATGAATCCTTCTCTCTCTTAGCTCCTCCATAACCTGCACATTCAAATGATAAAACAAAACGAAATGAGAAGAGGAATAGAAAAGAAAAGAAAAAGAACATAAGGATGTTTAGGGCAACTTTAGGTTAAGATTTAAATCTATGGCCAAGATTAAATTGATCCTAGGGTCCATATGTGACCCTACACACCTTTAAGTCAAATTCATTTTATGGGAATGTGAGAATAAATTGAAAGTGGTGTGTGTGGTAATTAAATAAAAAGGGGGGGAATAACTAGATAATTTTTAAAGGGGTGTATATTTACAAGTGTTGACTCTAGTAAACCTTATGGAAACTAATATTTTAATTCGGTATGGCACTAGGGATTATTGATTTTGGGTAAATTAAATTTGTATAAATTAATTATTAACGGGAAACGGTTAAGAAAAGGATCAGTATTAATTAATCACTTCAAGAAAAAAATAACCCAAATTTTATAGACGTATTTTGTTGTGGTTTATAGTGTCCCGAGGTGGGGCATTACACCCCGTATCGATGTGTGAAATAGTTTTCATTCATTTTCTTTCCATGACCAGTCCTTTCCTTTGGTTGAGGATCACATCAAGTCTAGATATTGTTTTTTGTTTCTCTATCCATGAGAAAGAATTTAGAATTTGGGCGTGAATTCATGTTTTCCCCTTCCTTCAATTTTTTCACAGTCTTGTTTTTCTTGTCAAATTTTTCCCAACATCTTTGGAAACATGGTCATTTCTGATTAGATGCGGCCCGATGGGTCTTTTTGGTGAAATTTTTCACTTTTGTCACATCTATAAAAATACCAAATTGGCCCTGCGGCCCCGATAGCATCTAATTGGTTATTCAAAAAAGATGAAGCAATAGGGAAAAAGTATTACTTTGACCCTGAAGCCTCCAATAATGGCCCTTAAGTCAAAATCCGAATTTAAAATGCAAGGTTGAGTGCACAACATTTAAAAGTAATAAAATCCTTTTAAATACAACATAAATCAAGGACCATGTACCAACATTAAATCCTCCCTTTGGTCACATCTCAATTTACAATAATTAATCAAGATTAATAAACCTAAATGGAGCACTTTAACTAACAATAATAAAGGTGATTCACAATACTAAAAAAATTCAAATACTCACAAAATAAATAAATAAATAAGGGAACACCACATTTACCCAAGGTCGCATTTGATGCCACCCCCTAATGAGGACCTCCTAATAATATAACAAAAAATAACAACATACAAATACACGAGTTGCCAAGATGACTAGTTTGCTATACTCCAAATTTCTTCACTATCGTGTCTTATCCCCTTTTATTTGTTGTGTTACAATTTCTTGCAAAATTGCAAATAATACCTTTCTGGCCTCATGGCCATATTAACGACATTAAGACAATAAAAAACACATATACATATCAATTCACATAATTCAATATCATAACTAAACCATCACTAAAATAAATTAATTTCATCAATTGTTTTTAATTTTAAATATTTCGATTCTATCATTTCATCAATCAGCAATAAGATCACAAGATCCAGTAAATATTCTAACAAAAATTGTATACCAAAATCCAATGAGTCAGTACATATTTAAATTAGTAGCTCTAGATCATCATCAAATACTGGTATGTCAACCCATACATCTAATCCATCATATAAGTCACATCATGTCAAAAGTCTAAAAAATCCATATTGTCTATCAAATAGGCAAATCAAATATAACAATGTCCATCTATCAATGTTTATAGACAAAATATGATAACAATATCTATGGCTTCAATCCAAAATAAGAAAAATCATAGTAATATCAATGTCTAAGAGGAGTAGGCAGTACATCCCCCTCCCCTTAGACTTGACTTCCTCCTACATCTCTAATCTTACCGATCCCACTGAACGCGAACATGATCAATGTCTCTACCTCAAAGCGACAGGGTCTTGCGCTCTAAAATGTACATGGGCTCCACTATCACCTGTCCATGATCATGCACCTCTAATGTTGTCCAATCCAATACATGAGAAGGATCTAGAATGTACCTCCTAAAAATTGAAACATGAAATACATTGTGGATGCAAGACAAGAAAGGTGGAAATACTATACGGTAGGGCAAAGGATCGATCTGCTCCAAGATATAAAAGTGACCCAAAAATATAGGAGAGAATATAGAGCCTTTTTCATAATGGATAGGGCTCTTAGGAGGCCTGACACTACAAAACACCTTCATGCACACCTCAAAACTATGATCTAATATCCTTTGATCTCCATAATTCTTATCTCTATCCAGAGCATCCTAAAATGTTTGTCTAATCATGACAACATGCTACTCCATATCTTATACTAAATTCAGCCCAAGAGATAAACTGTCCTCTAACCTGTCTTAACTCAACGGTGTCCTGCACTCGTGACCATACAATACCTAAAATGGAACAATACCAATCTAACTTTGAAACCTGTTGTTTTAGGAAAAATCTACCAAGTATAAATACTCCTCCCAACTCAGCTAATGCTCCATGATTTACATCTAAAGCATGTCCTCTAAAATATGATTCACCCACTCTATATGTCCATATATATCTGGGTGATAAGATTTACTAAAGTTGATCTTCATCCTGAGAGCATACTACATGATAGTCCAAAAGTGAGAGGTGTACAAGGGATCAAGGTCAAAAATTATCTTTCGTAGAATCCCATACAGTCTAAAAATCTCATCCAGATATACTCATGCCACTACACTAGTTGTATAGGTGGTCTACAACAAAAAAAAGATCCACTTTCGTCAATCTATTAACCATGACCATAATGGCGTCATGGTGGTATCTCGACGTAGGTATCCCTACAATAAAATATATGGAAATCATGTTCCATTTCCACTATGGTATGGCATGAGGATATAGAAGGCCATTTGGATAATGATGCTCATCCTTCACCTTCTGACACTCTAAACAATGAGATATAAAATGAGCTACATCTCTTTACATCCATATCCAATTATACAACTATATCAAAGTTGTGTGCATATTCTTCACCCATGGATGGGATGAATAGGGTACACAGTGTGCCTAAACAAGGATATCCTACCTCAATCATTAATCTTTGGGTACATAGATCTGACCTTTGTGCTAAAGAAGACCATTTGCCTCCAATTTAAATTCGTCAAACTTCCCCTTAAGGGATCTCTATGAATCGATATATGCTCTAACTGAAAGGTAGAATCTGTCATGAGGAAGGTGATGTGTGATCCCAATCCTCAATTCTATACCAACTACTATAGGCATAACCAAATGTCTCCGAAGACTCGATGAATTTTTAACTGCATTCTCATTTGCTTTCACATGTTCTATCTCCATATCATACTCATAAAAAACCTCCATCTAGCTCCATTAATAGGTATTTAGATTGGGTTGGGTGCAGAGATGCCGAAGACTCAAGTGATCTATCCTGAGAATAAACCTCCTACCTAAAAGGAAATGTCTCCATCAAACCATAGAATGCTTAATTGTTCCAAGATAAATGTCATGAGTCAGATAATTGATCTCATAATACTTGAGTTTGTGAGACTCAAATGCTACTACACTGACCTTCTGCATCAAAACACCTCCTAAACCTACTAAAGAAGCATCTGTAGATATCATGAAATATCCATATGGATCTTACATTGCTAGAATAGGTGTTGTCGTAAGGCATTCCTTTAGTACCCAGAAGGCCTGCTCATATCTATCTGACCAAAAAAAATTCTTCCCTTTTTGATGATGAGAATTGATGGGATGCGTAATATGAGAGATATCCTAAAAAAACCTCCTATAATAACATGTTAATCCCATGAAACTGCATACCTTGGTCACACTGTTAGGTGTTGGCCACTAAATGATAGCTCTGATATTGGAAGAATCTACTACGATAGCTTCCCCAAAAATAATGTGGCTTAAATATGAAACCTATGATTGAAAATATGCACACTTCTCCAATTTCCTATATATCTACTACTCTCAAAGACACTTTAGAACCTGGTGAAGGTGCTCCTCTTACTCCTCATGTGTACATGAGTAGATCAAAGTATCATCAAGGAACACAAGTAAAAAAAGGTCTTAAAAATTCCTAAACACCCCATTCTTCAAACTGATGAACACTTCAGGGGCATTCGTTAGATTGATTGGAACAATTGTGAACTTGTAGTAGCCATATCGCGTATGGAAAGCTATCTTGTGGATATAATCCTCTATATTCCTTAGCTGATGGTAACTAGACATAAGATATATCTTGGAAAACATTGTATCCCCTTTAATCTGATAAAAAAATCATAAATTTGAGGAAGGGGCTAACGATTCTTGATCATTACATTGTTTATTTATCTGTAGTCCACACATAGACACAATGATCCATCATTATTCTTTACAAAAATCATTAGTACACCTTAAGGAGATACACTAGGATGGATTATTATTCTCTCAATAAGGCATTCTAACTGCAACTTGAGCTCACATAGCTAAGGATTTGTCATCCTATATAGAGCATGCGAGTAAGGCTCCGCTCCTATAACCAAATCAATATGAAATTCTATCTCACATGGGGGAGGTAACCCTGGTAACTCACCTGAAAAAATATCTACAAACTCCCCCAAAATATGATGATCATCAAGTGAACGTCCACTATCCTCATCCTTCGAGCTATCGCTAATTGTAATAGCATACAAATGACACTCACATTGTGCACACCATTTAATCTTCATAGTTGAAATAGTACAAATAGAGATGCATCTCCTAACTCAAATTATCACCGACTTAACTCCCAAATTATTTGCACAACATATAACCTTGTTGTAATAATACCCTCTAGTTCTATTTGAAGGTAAATAAACAATGCCCAAGATAACTCCATAAGAACCCAAACAAAGGATAAAAATATCTAAGGTAGTGGTGAGGGGTCCAAGGTCCACCTCACACTCCTTGACTATGGAGTCTATTGAGATCTTGGCTCCAAAATCCATCTCAACATCCAAACTAATGCCCTACCTAAGTACCACTAGGTTACATCCCTCTACTAATGATGGTGTAATAAAAGAATAAGTAGAGCCACAATCCAACAATATAGAAGTAAGGATACCACTATTGTTACATGTAGTCCTTATCATTATTACCTGATGCTCTGCCTGATGGTTCTCGAATGATGTATAAATATGATAGCTACATCCCATGTCACCAATTGTAGGGTCTAAAATAGATGAGTTACCCTTGTTATTAGGGTTCTTTAGGCACTCTCTCTAATTGTGTCCAAGTACACCACATCCATAACAACTACCTGGTCCCCTCCAATAAGATGTGGCTCTAAGAGATACTCTAGTGGTCTATGTAATGGATCCTAATAATCCTACCATGGATTATTTTGGTTTCTCATTGAAAATCTCATGCTGATTGAACTCTAGGTGCACCCTGTGTCCTAATGGGTTATCTAGGAGGAGGTACCATACTTCATCCCCTCTCTATATCAAATCTCTTTTGGGGTCTAAAGGATGGATGATCTTGATGCTCCTACTGCTGAGGTGACTATTGTAATGTCCTAAAAGAATACTTTGTTGAACCATGTCCACCACGAGGAGGAGGACCTCACCCCCTCAACCTACAATACTACATCTATTGAATATGGATCCTCACTATATCTCTATCCTGTGGCGTCTTCCTCGTGGTCTCCTCTATAATTTAGGCCTTCTCAATGGTCTCAGCTAAGATCTACGGACAATGAATGTATATTACAGCTCCCAAATCAAACTTCAAGCCCCTGATGAACCTATGAATCCTAACATGCTCATCATTCACATAGTCGACATAATGAAGCAAGTCCAGAAACTGACTCTCATACTCAACTACTTTTATGGATGCCTAACATAGGTCATAAAACTCATCTATCCTCTACTAGATAAACCTCTAGGATATATATCTACTCTTTGAACTACTCCTCAAATATCTCCCAAGTAATTTTCTCTGAGTATAAGTGGATATTTTTCTCTTCATTCCTCCACCAAACACCTACTCCATCCCTTAGAAGATTAATCGCAACACAAGCCTTCATGTTACTAGTACATGTGAAAAGGTTGAACCATACACTCAAGCTCACTAAAAAATTATTATACAAAAAAACCTCATGTATTAATAGCATAATGAGATGGTTGTAGCTTTAGGATCTTCATGATATGATCTAAAACTGATGTTTATGGACCCCTAGGTCTATATACATGTTGCTCCCTCAGCCTAGGGCTCCTAGATCTATGTCTATGTCTTGGAACCCTATCTGCATTTCCTCTCTAATGTGAATCTTCTCTAGCTAACTCCATGTGGTAGTTCTCTTCCCTATGCTAATCACTATGTCTCGATGGGTTATGAGCCTCATGTGATGGCTCTATACCATGTTGGCTAGGTTTGTGCCCCTACTGCTCAACCTTGTATAGTTGTATTCACATCCTGTAATGTTTGTAGCTATCTATGGCAGTATAGCGGCAAGTGCCTTCTCTAGACGTGGTATATCTTACTCCATGTGGAAATCCTCCTCATCTAGTATGCATCTCCTGCACAAACCAAAATGGGAGTTAATTTATCATAATCTATTTTTTGTTTTAGTTTTCTAGGTTTTGTACGTTTTAAAATATAATGCAAATGTTGTGTGATCTAGTTGTAATTTGTAATAGGTTATCTATTTGTATTTCTAGGTGTTCCCAAGGGTCCTAAGAATTGAACCCATGGCTCTGATACAAGGTGTAACACCCACATTTTTCTCATACAAAACCCAAGACAAAGCCTAATAATTAATTAGGAAAATTTATGGAATAAATTTTTCTATCAAATATGTTACAATGGGATAACCTTCAACTAGATTTAATTATTTCACCATTAATAAATCCTTTGTTTTAATTAACAATTAATTATTATTAGTTTAATTCAACCATTTAAGTCTTAAATCTCCTTCTAGGGTTCCCAATAATTCTCGTTAATTACCTCTTATAAGCCATTAGTTAAGATACCCCTGTTAAAAAATTTATTTCACTTACTATTATATTTCTAATGTCATTTATTGAATTAATATTCTATGGCTAAGGTTGAACTTACCCTAACCATAGTAATTAAGTTCAACTAATTTTAATCCTTATTTAAGCACTAACTAGTTATACATTTAATAAATTAGTTTAATTAATTCATAAGGTCATGTCCTTTATAAAAGTCACTAAACAAAAACAATTTGGGCCACACTTTTATCCTAACATCCTAAAACCCCTTTAGTGGTCTCATTCACAAGTTATACATACATTTAATTTAAAAACATATTCCCATCAAAATATCCTCACCTAACAATTATAGGAATGATTCCTAACCATTAGATGGATTCACTTAGATCCCTTAGATCTTAGGTATTCAATCTAACCATAATCATCCTTATAAAGTGATCTTATTCATTTCTTTTACCCTATTTTTACATTTTCATTTTGAAGGTTTGGGAGAAGAAGGAGAATGGAGGCCATGAAAAGGTTGCTCAAGCTCAAGGATATCTATACACTTTCTTTTTTCTTATTCCATTTGTAACCCTTTCCTAGGGTTTTTTCATATTATTATTTGTTGTTGTGTATTTTATTTCCATTAGGATATTTTGGTATGGGAATTTTCCCCTATTTTATATGTGGCTTAAATGGTTTATATATATATATATATATATATATATATATATATATATATATAGACACATACACACACAAAGATATATATTTGTTAAAGAATATATATATATATATATATATATATATATATATATATATATATATATTATACAATCATAAAGTCTCATGGTAGTGGCTTGGTTATGGCCTTATTTTTTTTTGTATATTGAGCACACACACACACAGACATATTAATTTCAAATATTTATATCATCAAACAATAGTCATATGCATATACAAATGCACAGGGGGTGTAAGTTAAAATTCGTGGCCTGTTTATTGACATGGTATGAATAATTTAGGGGGAGGGGGATCCCCCCAGCCCACCACATATATATAATGTATTATTAACATTTCGGTGGGGGGGTCATGCCCCCACCCCCCACTCAAGCTGCCACCCTCCCACTCTGTATTATTAACAAAGGTAGGATCTCTCTTCATTTTCTTCAAATTGCAACTATGACCAACGCTTCACTTGATCTCCACTATCTTCTTCAAAATCCAAACACAACAACAAAATAGGGGAGTAGGAAACAATCTCTCCACCCAAAAGATAATCCGATGATTAAGGAGAATCCTTCCTCCTCATTGGCTCCCAAGATTCAACAATGAAGCAATAAGAGTTATAAGAAAACCAAGACAACTTGACATCACTTCCATAATTAACATTTAAAAAGCCTTTCAACATAATAATCAAAATACCAAAATCACAACAAAAATGATATTTTTCCATGCACAAAGGCTCAATACTCAAGTAAAGAGAGAGAAAATAAACATGGGGATACACTTATGCCTCTGAAAAGGATTGAGTGCCCACCTTAAATACTTCAAGAAACTCAATCACATACCAACAAGACTCTTATGCCTACCTCAATAAATATATGCAAGATAAGCACAACTTTCACTTATCTACGAAGGTGTGACACCCCAACCCAACTCCATCCGAAGATACACAATAATACTCTTATGCCTCCCTTAGAAATATCCCCATTTAGTTTTCTCTCTACGAAACCTAAAGAACATTATATTTTCTAAAATCAAAAATATACAATAATCATCCATTCACAATACTTTACACAACAAAATAATAATAAGAATACATGGGTGAAATCCCTACCTTGTCATTGAAAGAGTATCCAATCCACAAGCACAATCTCAAAGCCTTTCCAATTCCAAATAAAGAACAAGCCACCTCTAAATTTTCAAACAAGTATTCCCAAAAGTAAGCTTCTCCAAAAATGCCAAAGTCCAAATTAAACAAGTAATGCAAAAATCATCAAACAAAATTGAATAAATAGAAAAAAGAGGAGAGAGAGGCAATGTAGCTCTAACTAGGATGCCTGACACACATTCATTCTCCACTCCACATCACATTGTAAAATCCCAAACTTAAAGGTCAATAAATTGGTGGTTGAGGAATGACAAACCTCTTACACACACAAACTCAAACTCTTACCTAAAAATGACAAAATTAAAATATCATGTAAGAAAGTGTAATAAATAGCACCTTCACCCTTACAAGTCACATAATGGGGTTTATTTTTTACCCCTTAACCCATAGGTGAAGTTGGTAGGTGAAATTAAGAGGTGTAGGAAAATCTTAACTTTTCCCACAAGCCTCTGAAAATGGTACTTAAGCCCAAATCCGAATTTGACATGAAAGGTTGAGTACACAACACTTAAAAGTAATAAAATACTTTCAAATAGAACATAAATCAAGGACCATATATGAGCATTAAATACTCCCTTTCGTCACATCTCAATTTACAATAATTAATCAAGATTAATCAACTTAAATAGAACACTTTAAGTAAAAATAATAAATGTGACTTACAATACTAAAATAATTCAAATACTCACAAAATAAATAAAACAAAAAGGTAACACCACATTTACCCAAGGTAACATTTGAGGCCACCCCCCAATGGAGACATCCGAATAATCTAACAACAACAAAAAGCATACAAATACACAAGTTTCCAAAGTGACCCTGTCGTCAATACCCCAAATTTCTCAACTAATGGTCTCCTATACCCTTTTGTTTATTGTTTTCAATTTCCTACAAAATTCCAAACAATACCTTTCTGGACTCATGGCCTTATTAATGACATCGAGATAATAAGAAACACATATACATATCGATTCACATCATCAAATATCATAACTAAAGCATCACTAAAATCAAGTAATTTCACCAATGGTTCACCAATTTCAAATATTTCCATTGTATCATTTCATCAATTATAAATAAGATCCCAAGACCAACTAAATCATTTAACAAAATCTGTATATGAAAATCCAATGATTCAATACATATATAAAGTAGTAAATCTAGATCATAATCAAATATTGGTATTTCAATCCATGCATATAATCCATCATATAAGTTGCATCATGTCAAAAGTGTAAAACATCCATACTATCTATCAAATAGCCAAATCAAATATAGAAATGTCAATCTATTGTTAGTCTAAATATCAAATATGATAACAATGTCTACGGCTTCAATCCAAAAGTAATAAAATTCATAGTAATATCAAATTTGAAGACGAGTGGGCACTACAACATTCCACTGATCGATGCTTTCAGTTACGACACATCATTCAGGCCTTTCTTTAAAATGAAATAATCAAACTTTGAGAATATACAACATCAACACCTAGTAATGAAAATCATAAACTTAAAAATTTTAAGAACCCATTACCCAAACATTATAAAAATTTGACCTTCTCCATCAGGAACTCTTGATTTCTTCATTGCTAACACAAAATTTGCACCACCGATCATTTCATTTTCCAATGGTAATTATCATGCTACATTATATCTAATAATTTACACATACATGCACATATCAACTCAACCACTATCACCAATACTAAATTTGATCCATCATGGCCCATTAGTTCTTGTTCTATGTAACTCCATAAGGCTATTGGCTACCCCTCCATTGTAAATTGAATACCCATTTCACAAACCCTTTAGTGTTGTTAAGCTACATGTCACAATCGTTCCTCTTACCATGCTTTGTCCCTTTCCTTATTAGAAACACATTTGAGGGATGTGACTTGATTTTAGGCCTTAATTGGATTTGTTAGTCTTAATCTATCATATCTATGAATCACTTGCAACTTAAATTAATTCACAATTCCCAAGTTATTTCTATTAATGGTGTCCCTCCATCTCCTCTAATTTCTCAATCTCCTCACCCAAATGTATCTCCCACCTCTTCTAACATGTCTCATTCTATGTTATTAAAAGCATAGTATACTCCTATTTCATTGACTTGAGTGTTGTCCACATGGCTAACTCATTACACTAATCCTAGACATTAGTATAGGCCTATTCCTGGGATGGTTACTACTTCTCGATGATGGATCACCACCATCGTTTTATTCCATGCATATATTTGTCACCTTTGTGAACAACATCATCTAGATATTCATCACCTACGCATTTTAAAACACCACAATATTCATCTTATACACATTCCTCACATACATATAAACTTCATTAACCAACACATATTTTATCTTACATGTCACCTCTTTTACATCATGGTCCTACAGTTTCATTCTTACAGCCATCGGTTGAAGGACCTTCGACCATCACTCTCATTGGTTATTTTTTCTGTTTATATACTCTTGGGAGAAAGAGAATCCTATACCCCCCACCCCCACTAACTCACACATCTATCATCCTTTCATTCTCATATAGGCATATGATATCACACATCGTAGCACCGTCGTTAACCAATGACACACTGTTGTGCTTTGGTTCACACTTGACTGTTGACGGATTACCACTGCACTCAATCCCACAGACTACACCTTTGGAATTACACCTTACATTTCATCATATATTTTGTGTCATGCAACATTCATTCTACTCGTGTCCCACAAAATAATAGTTCTCATATATGCATAACATCCGTTAGGGTATCTGTGCATTTAATCACATCATACACTACATATTTCTACATATATTCTATATACTATGCTAGGTTACGTTACATATGATTCTATCTATACATATTGTCATTATATATTCCATTTCTATCCATGCCTATTATTGCATTTTCCACATTATGCATTGTACATCCTACAAATTTTAGCATTGCATTTTACAAACCATGTCTTTACAAATTCTACTCATCACATGGTCGTATAGTTTCATCATACATGCTACATTATCATTTACGTGCCACACTTACCACCCTATGATGCACTTTAGTTCCTTATACCATACTCGACTATTGAGGGTTTACAAATCAAATGGTCCCTTACACTTGTCATGTGATAATCATAGGATAGTGACATACGGTTTAGACTAAATTATCACCCACCTACATCATTCCCTCTAGTAGTGATATACGCTTAGGTATAAATCATCATTCATCCTTTCATATTATAGTGATATACACTTTGTCTTAAATAATTACCCATCCTTTAATCTTATAAGTATATACACTTAGTGCTAAATCGTCACCCATCCTTTCATCATATAGTGATATACGCTTAGGGATAAATCGTCCACCCATCCTTTCCCTCATATAGTGATATACACTTAGTGTTAAATCATCACTCTTTTATTCATATAGTTCATGATATATGCTTCAACTATAAGGTTCACACACATCCTTTCTACATGTCGCATCTCATCACTCCTACATACACACTCATCACAACACGCCAGAAACAACAAACACTACTTTGACCATTTCTTGATGAAGCACTCTTGTTTACGGTTCATTCTTGAATAGTGAGGGGGAAAAAAAATGAACGTTGTATACAATTCCATCCATTTGAGGGGCACATGGCTCCTAACATTTTTATCTTTTATTCCATTCCATTCATTCACAACATACTAAATTGTCTTGGGGGCATTTATCCTTGTTTGCAAGTTTTTTGCATGATTAATTTACTACACATGTTAGATAGCTTTCTTATATGTCACTGCATATTTCATCCACACATGCACATTCACATTTTTTTAGTGTCATCACCGACACAAGAATCTCTACATGTGTCATGGATGCTCACCTTATACCTCTCCAATACTGGTCACTATGGGCATCCACATTCTTCTCATGTAGGTGTTTATTGTTTCATTTTTCACTTAGCATATTCCATCACTTGATCATACACACTTTGAAATATTGTTTATTACTTTAAACATGCTAATGGGTGTTCCATGTGTAACACTTGTTTTGTAGGATTAAATGTTTCCATGACTATGTGGTTTTTTTTATCTTTACTTTTCGGATATTTTTCTTCCATTGTATGTGGCATTTTCCCTATATTTTTGTGCACATTTTTTTACTATTTACATCCATAACAGCCTTGTGTGTCTTGCAACATCGTGAGTGATGTCCCATTTTTACAATCTGATTTTTGCAGATTACTTATTTACTTACATGTTTAAATTCACTGCATTGTCTTCCTAACTTACACATGTTTTCTATATGCATGCATTGTTTTCTTTACACTTGTCTTTGGATAGCCTTCTTGTTTATGTGCTCCTTTTTTTCTACCAAGTACTTTCTATGGTACACAGTTCAGAGTGGGGTTGGTCCTCTTTTGGGGCTACATTCTCCTATCAACAACGTCGCATGCACCCCTAAAGAGCGGGGGAATAATTTGGGGGGTTTACATAATAACACAATGAAGTTTAGTACCACTGTACTTTCCACCCTTGGAATTTTTTGGTTTACATAAAATGAGTTTGTTTAGACTAGTATACGAACCCTTTAAACATCAGATTTAATAGAATATGGTGTCCTTAGCATTTTTGGTAAGTTGTTGTAGACTTGGAGGATATAGTGGGTGTTTTTCTCTACACTACTTTGGCGAGTTGGATCATATCGTCCAAAAAACAAGGATAGTACAAAGATCTCTTCACACACATATTCAGCAGAAGAGGTTAGAGTTTGGGGGACACAAAGCATTTCCTCTATACACTTCTTCATCCAACGTGGCTTGAGATCACCCAAAAAACTCGTAGAAATATAGAATATCCTTCTACACCCTTTCTCTTGACATGGTTCAGGGTGCACATGTTCCATTTAAACTTTTCATTTTGTGTATTTTACATTTGATTATTTTACACATTTCTATACACATGCGTATTTTACATAGAATTTTTAAATAAATACAAATTTGACTACTTGATCATTTTCTCCTTGCACATTCAATAGTTTGAGAAACAAGTAGTTAAATTGGGGGAAACAACAATATAAAAAAAAAATGAAGATGAAAATAAAATTTCGCGATAGGAACATGCCTTACTAACCATGCAGGTACACTACACACCAAATCAGCTACATACACATTTTGTCCTATGTTCACTCTCATCACTTTTTCTATGCACATTTTTCATCTATAGATTCAATGCTCTATTCTTTTTATCATTCCACACTTTTCTCTAGTCCTTTGGAACATTTTCTACTACACTCTACATGGACATCAGGTACGCATCTCTATCTACTTTATGTTACCGAGATTTTTTTCTCACCAACATAAAGTGGGGAAAACATATAGTCATAAAATCATACACTTTAGACATTATTTAACTCGGTCTCAAGTGAAGAAAGTACTTATTAATCCCACCTTTTTTCCATCTTGTTTTAAATTTTATTTTTTCATTCCGGTACATTTTTTACATACATGCCTAGTTGTTTTCAACACTTTCCCATTATTTTATCCTAAACCAGGAAGCCAAGGGGCACCCTGGTCCCACCTAGGGTGCCCTGATCCTTGTTGTACTTTCCCGCCTCTTTTTGGGCTCTTATTAGCCATTTTTCATTCTTATTTTTTTCCTATTCAATGATGTTGGGGTTAATTACAAAATTAGAGAAAGAGAACCCTAGAAATATAAAGTTATGAGATCATAATGAGGGTCCTATCATTACTTACTACTATCGCCATATCTAGAGTTATATCCATTGCATCACTTGTATCCACGTAGTTCCATGCATCAAGGCAAGATGATCTGCATCAACACACATTGCAAAGGGGTGGGGGATTCTATTCTATTCCATGCACACATACTATTACATTTTCTACATTTAGTTATTATTCTCATCTTTCACAAAGTGTGATTAGATCAATAGAACCTAGGGCACGACATGCACACACACACACATCAGAACTATATTTGGGTCCAAAATTAAGTGCAACACTCAGTTTAGTAAGACCACTATTTTGGAAGCTAAGTTCAATCCGACTTGGATTAATTTTCATCTTTTTTTAAGGTTTTGATACTTCTTTTGTCTCTTACAGGCCTTCAATATCATTTTTCTATAATTCAGTACATTCAACATAGTTCAATGTATCTAGTGTGACAGGAAGCAAAGGTTACAATATATCTTCTGACCCAGAAAGAATAAACTTCCAATATTTTTCAGAGAATAGGGCACCCCAAGGGGCCCCAATACCCTCGTGGCTACTTCAATGTACTCAAAACTTTGAGATCCACTCTTTTCAAGACTTTTGTGTAGTCGTTATTGCTTATGGAATTTGTAGTCAAACCTACAACACTCAGTGATAGTCATATGTAACCAGATGAGTATTTTCCTAACCTTCCTCTTTCACATTAGGGTTTTATTTCCATAATATTGATTATTTAATCACTCTATATTAATTCAGTACATTTAGTTATAGCATTTATGTCCCCCTAGATTATGTTAACTATCATTATACTTTCCCTTATTTTAGTTAATTTTAGTTAATCATATATACACTTTGTTACATATGCTAGATATATATATTTTTATGTCATTATCATCTTCCATACACACATCCACATTCAATTTATCTCTATTTTTTATCACATATTCTACAGATTGATACATGCAACATGGATGCTTGGCGTAATACCTATTATAGTTCTACAATGGCTCTTTGGGGCATCAAATTTCGTACACTACAGGTGCTATTGTTTCATTTTTATAGCACTTTATTATATCGGATTATACATGCCTTGATATAATTTTTATCTTTCTAACATGATAACCGGTGCCTCATTGTACCATTTGTATTGTAGGTTTATTTGCTTACATGGTTGTCAGTTCTATTTCTTATTCTTGTTTGTTATTGTTTTCCACTATTTGGGGTGCCTTTTCCCTTTTTCTTTTGTGCACACTTATATTCTTTTGGACTATTTGTCTTTGACTATATTGTGACATTTTGAGTGATGTCCCATGTTTGAAAACCACTTTTAGCGGTCTACATTGTCTTCTTGTGTATTAGATTACACATTGTCTACTTTCTTGTTAGCTTATGTTATGTCTTCTATATGTATTTATGTATTTTACTTGGAATAACACTTGTTTCCTAGCCACTAATGTTTAAATGTGCATTGGTTTCCACTGATCACACTCCCCCATGTATGGCATCAATTTCAGCACCACGGTCGTTCCACTTTTGGGCAACATACTCCTCAGCGACATCGCATTCACCCTAAATACAAGGGGAATCATTTGGTTGAATCAGTCACCCTAGACAATTGTTTACAGTCATCACACAAAACATTTAAGTACCGGTACAAAATAGTTATCAACATTAGACAAGGCCTCAAAATCTTACTTGGGTTATTACTATAACAGAAATACTAGTGCCATGACTAGGATAGTAGTACCTTAGTGCCCTTGACTGTTCCATGATACCATTGACTAGGGGTAGTTACATAACACTTTTCAATATAACACGGTCTATAGCACTTCAAAAAATTGATTTTACAGGGCATAAAATCCTTAACACTCGGCATACATACTCTACATAACATTTTCTACTTTCACATTGGATCAAAATTGGTCGAAATGGATCAGCTTTTTACATGCAATTTGTAGTTGTGTTCTACATTTAATGAAGAAATTAAATGTTGGAGGATGACACCTAACTTTTCTCCCTACACTTCTTTCATTATTGACATCAGATCGTCTGAAAATATCATATTCTGACAACTGTTGTGAGATCGCCCAAAAACATCACTCCTCTACATCATCTACATGATCATTTCTTAACTCTTTTCCTCATCACGGATAAGGTTCACGTGTTAATTTTTCACATTTTTCACATTTTATGTGCTTTCTTACATACTTCTTACACATTTTGATCATATACATGCATATTTGTCTACTTGATCAATATTCTCTTTTGCAAGTATGGCCTTATGGGAAAGTAATCAACATCATCCTACATCACATCAACAACATCAATCACATTGGAATCGACATCAATAATAGGTACAATGATGACATATACACATGCGTTTACACTCTAGGGTCATTATTCATCAAATTTTTTTTCTCTTTCTCCTCTCTAGTTTCCACGCTCCACATTTTCCTTGTCTCTCAACACACTTTCACCATCAAAAGATAGGGATTTTAGGTATGCATATCTTATATACTTTATTTTATCGATCATTCTCTAAAAAACATAAAGTGAGGGAAAATGTAGTCACAAAATCACGTACTTTGGGTAATTATGTAGTCTTGATTACATACTACTATTCATATGATTCCTAGGTAATAAAATTACTAGTTAACCCAGGTCCTTGGGCATATTTACTCTCTTTTTGTTACATGTCTTTGTCTTACACTCTTTCTATCTAAGTCTATATTTTCACACCTTGACATTTCTAATTTGGGACACAAGCTCCCAGGAAAGATGCCAACGTCAGGCATCCTTGTCCACTCTGGGTGCCCTAGACCTTTTTGTAAATTTTTCACATATTTTGGGTCCTTTATATCCATTTGAGCATCTTATATTTTTCCTATTCATCCTCTTAGATATTGATTATGAAATTAAAGAAAAGGAATCATATAAATATAACAATATGTGATCAAAATAAAGGACCAAGCACTGAGCACTAACTATCACCACCTAAGGTTGCATCTAAAGGCTATTAAAGAGCATTCAAGAATTCACTGTAGCATCTATTCAAGGGAAAGGGAATACATTCTTATGTATACACTTCATAGGAGGGGATGTTCATTCTATTCCATACACATATCTATTTACATATTCTACATCTATATATTTTCTCGCTATCAAGTGTGACATGCGTAAGATCCACTGAGGGCACGATTCCCCGTGCACACACAAAAACCACCTAGAACTACATTAGTTCTAAAATTTATTACACCACTCAGTCAAAAGATAACTTTTATGAAAGTTGAAGATAGTCTGACCCCTCATTTTCATTACTTTATTTTTGGGATTTGATGCACTCTTGAGGTTTCTAAAATTCAATCTTTCATTAGAGGTTATTGATGACATTGATGATCATTGTACAACATACTAGTGACTAGAAGCGAAGGAAAACCAATATCTTGCAACCCTGTGAAGGATGTTTCCTAATGTTTTGAGAAGTCACAGGTGCCCAGAGCAGGTATGTGTAACCCCTTTCTAAGCACCCCAACCCAAGAAGATCATCATCTCACACATTTTTTTGAGTCTCCATGTGATACTTATCCCTCTCTTTTCATTACCGTATACTTTAGGAACAATAATGTTTTAATTGAGAAACAATTAAGTCATTCTATCTCTTCTTTGCAACTAGGGTTTCATAATTTCTATCTTATTCTGCTTTGGTCTATTTCTTGTACTTAATTTCTTATTCACTTACTGTTATATTACATTAGAATTAAGCATCTATTTGATCCAATATTTTATTATTCAGACCTTCTTGTCTTGGGAAGCTTAATGAAACCAATTTTCCTAATCTCACCTAGCCAGCTCACATGTTCTCAACTAGCTTATCTCATCTTGAACAACTCACTGAGCTCAATTAACCAGCACAGTAGGGGAGATAAGATTCTTTTCAATATGATTAAATATTTACAATTAGTACCTCTGGATATCTTGACACTTTTTTAATATCTTATCATATTACACAATGTCTCTTTCTTTAAATTGTGGAACCCTCCAATTTTCTGCTTTAATCTTGTACGTGACTATGACAAAAATGATACCTCAACATATTTTTTAAATATGAATTGACCTACTTGAGATATGAGATCACATTGAAACCTTATTAGGATGTAAAAAATAAGAGAGATGAATTTAAAACAATTCTAGAATAACTTTCTACACCAAAAACATAGAATTTCTATTTTTCGCTGGTGGAATCGGGACCTGCTATTTTGGGACATTTAACTTATTTTGCTCAAATTTGAATTGCTTCATCATTTAGCATACATATTTATAATATTTTGATGATGATTTTCTATTTTTGAGAACTTTTTATTTTTATAAAGTTTCCTTTTTTGTTTTATACTTTTTTGAGACTAAAATTACCTATTTAATCATTTTATTATTCACTGAGTGCACCGTTCTAGGGTGATTTACTAATTTTAGTAAGTGGAAACACCAGAGAATTAATATTTTAAGAAAATACACTTTCCCATCTCATATTGCAATGAAAATGACATCACTTGATTAGGCTCCTTATTACGATCTCATGCTCAAACATTTAGCTCAATCCGCCCACAAAATGCTGGGAAATTGAGAAAATAGAATATAGTGCACAAAACGAGGGTTTGTTGACATTTAAAATTTGGTGCACCTCTTAATTTGAAATTACTTACTTCTTAAAGGAACCTATAATAGAGGAAGACTCAAAATTTCATTCAGTTTTATCTAGTGGATTGAGAGATATGAAATGTTTTAGTTTTTGAGAATGTAGTCAATCTAGAAAATTTTGGCCTATGGTCTAGATAAATTACGTTCCTTTCAAATATTTTGAAGCAGCATTCATGATTTTATGGAGTAAAAGTGGAATGATAATGGATTAAAATTAATTTTGTAACTTTTCTAGAAACCCTTCACACGTGTGGGAAAAAAAAGAGAAGAAGAGACAATTTAAAAACTTAGTAAATTTTAGGTTTTTATCCGTATTAGAATGGTGAATTTTTTTTGTCCCAACTATCCCAAAGGGATGGGACATATGGGGAAATAAATCCACCCTCATGTGATAATGATAAGTGGAAATGAATGATTTCTTCGTGGGGGAGAGATAGAAAATAAATAATTAGCACTCGTGGGATAAGAATGAGTCACATAAGGAACCATGGAAAGAGATAGAATGGGGTTCATTTTTATGTCCCAAATATACCAAAGGGATGTCCCAAAAGTTGTAGAAAGTGATTTGACGAGAAGGAGAGTGGGAAGGACTAAAAAATGGATTGCGGAGCCCTACTAGGTTCATCTAGAGAACGAAGAGACAAGGAAATAATGGTATGAATTATTGTGTCCAAAATTTCCCAAAGGGATGGGACAGATGGGGTAGAAAACTACGCCATCACGCTAGGTTGACAAGTGTCATTTTTTTATTAAACAATGGAAAGGGCTAGAATGAGGTGAAAAGAATATTAAATTACATGACAGAGCATCTTTGGGTTCATATGATGGTAAAAGGGGATTAACTAGGATTGGTCACATTTTTTTTTCTAAAGTTTCCAAAAGGCATTAGATAGAAAAGTATGCTTCAACCTCATCCTAACATGTGTCCACCTATGAAAATGGTTGTCCCGAAAGCATTCCTTGAGGGGAAACTTGAAGATGAAGTTTTTGGAGGTTCAGGAGGATGTTTTTGGCCATTATTTATATGAAAGTATTGCTAAACATCCTTCTATGATGAATTGGATAGGTCCCATGATCTGAATCTACCTAAGACAACCTTGAAAAGCCTTTTTTCTTAGGATCGCATGGGGTATTTGCTAAAAATGGGACATGGGAAGGATCTCTTGGATATTTTGAAAACATGAAATCCCCATAAATTATAAAATTGAATTATATTTCTAATGATGTCTTGTTTTACCTATATATATTTACGGAGCTCCTGAAACCATCTTCCAAATATTGGCCATTATTTTGAATTGTACGCTCCTTCACCTTAAAAAATATTCTTTCACTAAATTTGTTCCTAAACCTTCAAATCTTACCTAAATTTCCTAAATCACTTGAAATATGTTCTTGTCTCCTCAATACCACTTCCTATTTAATTTTTTCATTCAACTCTCTCTTGGAGGGTACACACAAGTCTCGAAAAAGCTAGAAATATCCTTTCCAAGTCTATTGAAGAATCTACCATGAGAAGAAATGCATTGAAATAAATTCATGAACATGTTTTCATGTTATAAAAAACTAGGGAAAGGTTATAATAGTAAATATTAGTACTTATAGGATGGGGATAGGCTTGACACAGAGGGAAAAATGATCCAAAGAAGTGTTCAGGATGGCTTACAAAAACAAATTGACACTATTGTATAGTTTTCATGTTTCAACATTTAATTTTTCCATTGCAAAAACACACGACAACAACATTTTAAAGTTTGCAATCAATAATATTTACAATTCTTTGGAAGTTTGTATTTAGAGCTTCATAGATAATTTTTATTTTCAATATTTTTCCATGCAATAGAAAAATAACAAGAAATTCTTTTGTCTTATCATCTTTAAATTTCATTGCATTTCAGAACAATATTTACCTTTTTTCACAGATCATGATTTCATGTATATGATACGTATACCTCTGATGGAAGTGTGTAAATAGGTTATTTCAAGTAATGAGTGGCATGTGAGTTTCTTGCAAACACAATATATTAGATTACATTAATAATTGTTCATGAATAACATTGTCAATGTATACTTGAAGGTTTCGCATAGTCAATGAACAAAGGTGGATGCAAGAATTAAATTTAGTAGTGAAGAATTCATTTTCTAATTTCCCTTTTTCTTTTGATTGAATACAAGACATTTCTATAACAATTTCTTCATATGTTAAAATTATTGTTTGTTAGGTGATGTAACAAATACAATTTTTCTATAGTATTTACATGAGATAAAGAAGTGTAATACAATATGTGACTTGTAAATTCGAGATGACTAAATGAAAGTCTATACATTTTAATTTTTTTATCTCTATGTATTTTATAAACACATCCAACTTCAGCTAGAGAATCTAGTTTAATATTTTGAATGATGTTATATATGGTGAATTTTGTAAAGGTTTGGTAATTCATATAATAGGAACCCATTATGGGTCGATGTTGGTATCATAGAAATGGGTATATTTGGTAATTTGTTCATTTCCAGTTATTCGATCATTGAATTCTATCTAGATCTTGTCTAGATTTTCTATAAAAGTTTAATATTTGAAAGTGGCATCTGATCCATTAACCAATGTATCTTGAATGTCATACTTTCTAGAAAATAGTTAAACCAATATTTCCATCTTCCAGGTTTTTTTTTTTGGAAGAAAAATTGTGCACTTTTACCTAGCTGTTTCATGACATAATAAATCATGTTCATCAATTTTATTACCTAAAATTCCTTATCCAATGTTTGTAAAATAATTTTTCATTTGATTGTTGACATTAATGTTCTTGAATGAAATATATGGAAACATAGGGTAATTTGGTGTTGGTTGAATACATATCATATTATGATGAGAGACATCTGATTATGTATGAGACCATATACATATTTTGTTGATTATTAATATAAATGTTTGATCATTTGGTCTCATAGTTTTAGCTACTTCATGTACCATTATATTTACTTATGAAAAATCATAGGGAGTGCATGTTTGGCTATTATAGGTATTTAAAATTTATAGGGAAATCGTTTAAAGGTTTTGCATGATAAAATTCACCATGTAAGATCACATCCATTAGGAAATCATTTAAAGTATTGAGATGTTCATAATTCAATGGGAGGCTTTCATATCTATTAAAAGGTAGAAGAAGGGTTTATTGGAATGTTATGACACCTCTATTGTAGGCATCCTTTCCTATGAAAGAAAAAATTAACCCTTTTAGTTTCAATGGTCACTATTAATTGAATTTTTATAGATACAAATAAAGGTTAAGAAGATCATTTGCATATTAAACATTTTTTCTATCCTAGCACCACCTATAAAAATAATATAATTGCATTTAATGATTCTTTTTTTTTATGCAATAGAATTTACTATTTTTTGTTTTATTTTTTTATACATGAACATTTTATTGTAATATGTAACATTATCCATCATGAATGGATTTTTACCAATTATAATTTTTTTGGTTATAACTTTTTGTTTTATTCAATTGTGGAGAGAAGATCAACATGTATATCATATTTTTACTCAAATGTTTACTTTTTTTACGCAAAACATGTAGAATTATCTTGGGTTTTTGTATTTTTTTATTGAACAAAAACTTACATATAACACCATTGTAGGATAATTGGATCAAAATATTATAGTATATTTGATATATATTATTTGATGCAAATAAATTTATCTATATAAGTCCAATATGAAGATGATTCAAATAGAAATGTGTGGAAAGTGAAGGTGAAGAGAAGGAAGAGGACATGGAAAATGATTGTCACATCCAAACATTGAAATATGCAAACATTCCCCCTTATTACATTAATTTTACAAAGATACCCAAGAAACCTCATTTTATTCTTTTGATTCTGATTCTTCTTATTCTAAGTCATCACTTTGTTGATTTGTGACGTGTACTTTCTTCTTCCTAGGGAAAGGAAATAATATTCATTTTTTTGAATCACTACAACTAGATGTGCTCTCATTGCCAAATTTTCATATGAAGAGGTGAGCTTGGTATGCTCATATTTTGAAAGCCAGACATTTATAGGGGAATTTTATCTTATGTTAATCATCTACATCATATCCTTCTTTCGATCTTGGCATAACTATTCTTTATCTAGCACTATAAGTCAAACAAGAATTACTCAAGTAGTCCTTGATGCACTATGTCATCGAATTGTAAATTTGGGAGACTTTCAAGCAATACAATGTAGAAATTGATGCTCTCTAGGGCTTGACTTTGGTCTCTCAAAGGATCCATTTCTCCATTATTTCTTACATCACTACTAGCATCTCAAAGGATCCATTTCTCCATTGTATTACATAATCATAGGATTTATCTTATTGATTGGTTACTCACATTTTATTATTATTTTATTTATTTTTCAAGGATTTATAACACCAAAAAAGATTCAAACAAGAAGGTCACACATATCTGATGGGTCAAAAAAATGGATGCACTTGAATTTTACATAAAAATATAATAGTGAAATTTTCTTTTCCAAAGAATAGCCACGCTACTTCCACACAAGTCTACACCAAATATGACTACACGCAAAAAAAATTATTGTTGTTCTCTGTGCTGAGGGGGAAGGGGTAGGTCCCACTGATATCAATGATTGTAGCTTAAAAACAAATCAAGTGATGAGAAGAAAAAAATAGTCACTCTAACAAAGTTGAAAGTAAAAGGAAAAGGAAAATATCTTCCTAAAATTGATGGTTCCAATCCTTACGAAAAAATCACCATAGATTGAACTTGGTTCTATTCTTTTCAAAACTAGAATTTTTTTGGAAATTTAGGAAAAATCATAATATACACATATTTTATACTAAAATCATATTTTTCCAATACTTATCGAATCTCTAGGAACGTATGTCTAGATAATTTCTTCCATTGGATAAAATCATAGTCTCAAGGCCTCTCTAGCTAGGGGCATTTTGTTTAATCTTTGTTAATTCATGAATATTTGGGTTATTGAAATTTGGATTTGGCCAATTTTGAGGGGTTAGGTCACATGCTATTTCACTTAAATTTTTTGAGTACAAGTGAATTTATGGGTTGATTTTCCTAGTGTCTACAATAATATCCAAAATTTTATATTCAAATCACCTTTACTATGTGTACAAAAGAGAAATTTACGACATGTACAAAAGAGAAATTTACTACGTGTACAAAAGATAAATTTACTACCAGTAGTAGACTAATGACACCATTCGACAAATTCTACTCACTAATAGAATTTCCTTTCAATTCCTAGCATTCACCAAGATTTTGAAATTCATCTATATAAATTAACCAAGTAATAGCTATGGTTATTTTAAAGGGGAGTTTTTAGATTATTTCCTAATCATTTCTCACATTGAGATCTGGTTGTTATCACTATAGGATGAGATGAAGTTACTTTTGACTATTCAAATTATTATTTATAATAAATTTTTATTTTAATCAACTACTAGAATTTTCAATAAAGATTAATTTTTTCAATAAATGCCTAAAAAAATTGAACATTATATTTGAATTTCTACTTATCATTTTCTCCCGTCATCTTCAGTTATAAGGACTTCATTTTACTTGATTCGGTAATTTGTCAATACATCACACTATTTTATAAAATCGGCTACAATGTAGAACTTAAAATTTAAAATTGCATAATTTTCTCAGGTGGAGATATTTCTCTATACTATTAAATGCTAAGATTTTTTTCTCTTTATTTTTTCTTAGAATAGTGTTATCTCTCAAAATAGCACCCTATAGAGAGATGACTAGAGGGGTTCTAAGCTTTTCCTCGATCTCCTTCTTTCGTAGATACAATGGAAACACATCATGTTTGTGGGTATACCTATTGTTGAGGAGAGGCTCTAGTATCAACGCTGGCTCCTTCTTAATGTATCCTAAACTAATTTTTGGGGTTTTGAGGGTAACAATATGACTATAAATGAATTGGAAAAATGGGATGATATACCAAACATATTGAGGGCTTTGACTGAGTACTTGCACAAATATTTCAGAATGGATTATGGATGCACAAACCAATATTTTTCAGTAGAATATTAAGGAAAAGCACTTGATATATTGAGGGAAATATTCACAACAAAAATGTTAAGAAAATAATGCACACTAATATTATGCAGAGATTACTAAATTTACAGCAAGGTAAGATGATCAATCAGGGAATTTTGACATTCATAAGAAATAATAAAGTATACACAAAGCTGAAAATAATTGGGAAGAAAGAATTCAATTCGCATTCAAAGGGAAAAGCTAGTAAAAAATTCTTCAACACTTATGTGTCAAAAAAGTCCCCCTTTGTGCTTTGCCAATGCACACAATATATAGCAAAATTATTCATCCCACCCTTTCTAAAAATAGACTAAAATTGAACTCACCCATGTATCCTATTTTTATCCTTTATCATGAATAAATAAGGTAATAAAAATAAGCATGCTAATAAAATGAGGCATTAATAGCCTTGTTACAAAAATACAACTCATTCAAATTGTAGTTGAAAATTCTATTTTTAATAAATTTGGATGAATAATTTGGCTAATAATTAGTTTTTATTGATGAGAAAATCTTCTCAAATGCTTGAAATTTATGTCTTCTACATGATGATGTGACATCTACAAATTGATCGACTTACAAATTACAAAAATAGCATTTTAAACTACCCCATGGATGCACATGCAAGAATAATATCCCTATGAAAGTAAAATAAATTGTGTTTGATTTGTAATATTTCATAAAAATATTCCACTTGTACTAATGTGGCCCACGGGCATAAAAAAAATCTTCTATCATTTGTACATTATGAAACCCTTGCAAAACCACCCTAAGTGGCGACCACTGTGATCATGATGCAAAATCACCTTCCTTGCATGAAACTTTTCCACTTCTGCTTCCTTCTACCATTCGAAGATATTAAGGTAATTTGGATTGTTTAAGGAATATTGACTCCTTTGACCTGGCATAGGAGTGCATATTACTTCACCTTTTGGTGTCTTCATGGGATGAAAAAATGACCACTTTGATTAACTTGGTTAGAATATAGTCATGTCACTATATTCAGGAGTCTAATTTGATTTGATCGGCGTATTTTTGGAATATTTAGTTGAATATTATATCTTATAAGGTCAATTGCAATGATAAAATTATAATTGGGTTGGCCCCCTCTCCATGGTGACTCACCCCATTCACATATATGTCGGTAGAATTTGATTTAACATTGATTGGCATAGGAAATCAGTACTTTAACTATGATCATTGATTTCCTGTACCATTTGATATCTGTCATTGATTTCATAATAAGGATGGTTTGTTTTCTATAGGTCATTGATCTTTGTACCTTTGAATGTTGATCATCAATCCTATGTTTTTAATAAATGTGAACCTTCGTTGGAGTTGGAAAAGTTTTATGCTATTGATATTATGTCACCTTTGATATGGGCCATCGATGTATTGCTCGGTAGTTGGCTTTGGTTATCATTTCCTATTTTTGGATCATGTACCTTTAGATATCAACTGTTCATGAAAACTATGGTAGAGTTAGGTTTGAGAGGTTTAGTTTTGATTTAGGTAAAAGAAAAATAAACCTAATTTTTGTTTATTATGCATTTTTCACTCTCCAGGTGAAGCCCTAGGAAAATTTCCTCAAGATATCATTGTTGATATTTCTTGAGCTCGTTTTCTTTTGTAAATTGGTCTTTTGAGATCTCCTACACCTATATTTTCATTGTATTTCCTCTGTTTAGAGATTCTGAACATTATTTCATCACATTGGCCATCATTATACTACTTTCAAGATCTCTGATTCATATTTTCTGAAGTATGATCTCTGGTTGTTTCGAGGCACTATGCATGTATTTTTTCATTCTATGAAGCTTTATGGGCTAGAATAGTTCCATATTTTTCCCATTTCCATCATTTATGATTTCTGCACAAGATTATTTAGAGGTGGCTAACATCACTGAGCATTTTGAACAATCGTATTTTTAGTAAAATCACTACTTTGATGGTGTTGAAGGTACGACTGTGTCGTTTTGAGAACATAAATTTATTTTGGTGAATTTTTTTCAATAATTTACCTTCTCTGATGTGGGTTTGTTTTGCGTTTTGTGATCTCTTGTTCCTGATTGACTCCTGAGTTTGAAAATAATTTGGGTGATCATTAGTTTACGCTAGAGCTAATCATTTTGACGGTTTTGACAACTTTGGGCTTCCTTGGTAAGTCTTTCCCTCCATATTAATAATTATGTGTGCAGTAAAATTGAGCTCTCAAAACACCCAATAATGGGTTCACGTTTTTTGTAAAAATATCTCTTTGTTTGGTACATTTTGTGCTTTTTTCCATGGACGTGTTTTCTTGAGCTGTAACATTTATCTCTTGCTACGGAGTGCATTGATTTCTAGTTTTGTGTATATTTATACTCTATACCACCATTAAAGATAAAAGATACATCTATTCTATGTATTTCATTGATTGGTAGAGAAATTTATTCTTATGCATTTACTTTTGTTCTCCTGGCTCACCATATTATGGCATAAGCTCTTCCTAAAATCAATGCTTCGTATTTTGTGTTTGAGTTGTTCCCTGGTATTTTGAATGTGTATTTGACATTATTTGTGCTTTATTTTTCATTACCCATTTATAGGTTCACAACTTTTAATTTAGATCTGGAACTGCATATTCTGTTTCTATTTCTTCTATGTGGTATGTTATCCTTGAAGCTCTATTTCCTTGGTTTGAACTTAAATTTTACTCCAAGTTATCATATCTAAAGAATTTTTTTAATTCAAACGCTCTCTGGGTCATTTCTTAAATCCTTACTGCATAATTTTGGTTCTTTGTTCTCTTTGGTTCTTCTTTGAGTGGTTTATCCTATTTTAAGTCACCTAAAGTGGCTCGAAAACTAAAAATAAATGGAGTGTTTTGAATTTTTCTTCCCTATCCTTCGAGATAGCTCATATTTTTTGTAAATCAAAAGCTTTTAGATTTATATGAATGTTATTGTTGTTTTCTGAGCCAACTTTTCAAAGTTGTGCTTTTATGGCTGAGTGCTAAGTTTTAGAAAATTGATTCTAGGGTTTCTCAGGATTGGCTTTGCTAAGGGTACCTTGGAATTCTATATTTCTTGCCATGAGAGAAATCTTTGAAACTCCTACTATCTTTCTTTGTGATTTTAGATGATTTGGCCATAATTTCGCTCTATTCTTTTTATTTGTTGATGACCATGTTTCATTCTAACTTTTCGTGCTTGAAAACCCAATTTGTATTGTATTTTGCACTATTTCCTTGTGTACATATACAATGAATCAACTAATTTTGTTTATCCATCTTATTTAACACCAGGATTTTAAATATTTCCACAAATTTTAACCCATCTTGTCTATTTCTTGAAATGCGTAATACTGTATACCAATTATTCCTTAGAAATCATCCTCAACCCCTATATTATTGGTGGAAACATATATAACAAGCTATAATGTGGGATCATAATTCAATCATGTAAATAAGGAAAAGATGAATATTCAATCAACATTCCTTTTATGTATATTGTTGTGAACTGTATAATATAATTGAGAGTGATGAATTAAGAGAACATCTTCACAAATTTATATCACTTTTCATGTTGTAGATCTGTATAGTTGTGTGCTTCAATCTATATGGTTCCTTGATTTATAGTATGTCGATATTCACTCTTGCTTGTTATGAAGGATTTTGTACTCTTCCTATAGATAGCAATTTCTTATTTGTACTTCTTAATGTTTAACTGGTGATTTTATGAGATCTTGAAATTGTTCTTGGTGATTTATTATGTTTTTAATAGTTGTACTTTGGACATTCAGTTTTGTACCTTCATAATAATCTTTCATTTATGAAATAAAACTATGAATGGTCACTCCCTTTTGAATCTTTAGTTTGTGCTCTAGTTTTATCTTTTAGGAAAAAAATTAATTTATCATGTTGAAACTGTTATCATTTGATATCTTCAATTATCCTCTAAAATTGCTTAGCTAAAACACATTCTTACTAATTTTATTGCTCACTCCTTACTTTCATTAGTTGTATCTTGTGCAACCATACTTCTTTATTAATTGGTAGCCATTTACTTAGCATGTCCTTTATTGTATGCATAAATGATCAAGACTCCATTTATGATATTGTGTCTGCGGTCTGATCTATTGTAGTTGGTTGTACCTTCTATGCCTGAGGATTTTAACTTTCTTTTCATCAATATAACTATAGATTTAGTTGAAGTGGTGAAATAATATGAGAGATATGAGCTTGAAATTTCTCTTTAGTCCCTTCTTTGTTACTGATTCTGAGTTGAATTTCTACAATACTTCTCCTTATTCATATTACTATTTGATCAGTATAGTAGTTTATATTTTGTCGCGACTGTCAAGCATGTATTAGTCATGAAATAACATGATGGAAAATGTAGAATGTAAATTTAATTGGTGAAGCCCTATCAAAATTTTCTCCTATTTCGTTTTCCATTATGTTTCAGCTGCAATTTATTTCATTCCATTTGTTAGAATCTGCAACACTAAACCTGCGTTTCTTGTATGGATTAGTACAGGTAGATATTTGTATATTGAGCCTTTATTCTGAACTGAAATAAATGTACTTTTTTAATATGTAAACATGAAATTTGTTGTATATTTCCTTCTTCTTACATGTACCTACACATTTAGATACACTACTTAGAAAACATTAGAATTTTTTGCCTCTCGTCTTTTCCATAGATTTTCTCTTTATCCTTCCAATCTGAAATAATTTTGAGAATCATATGTATTGATGTAGAATATTATTGTTTGTATGCTATGAATTTACCTTTTATGTAATCATACCTCTTGATATTAGGAGATTAATTTTCACGAAGATAGACATTACAAGAACATGATTTAATCCTGAGCTTGTGACTAATGGTATCTTTTCCTATTTGTTTATTAGGTACAGTTCAATTTAAATAGCAAGGATAAAGATGGAGCAGAAGCTGGAGCTAGAACTGGACAAACAAAGACAAAAGAAATAAGGAAATGATGAATTCCTTCATATTATTTTTCTTTTATTTTCATGCACATGTACCTTATATTTCAGTAGTTATGATGTTTACTTTAGTCACATCCCACGGCTTGTGTGGGAAACATTTGAAATTTCTTATGAATAAAACATTGAATTATGATAATGAGTTTTGTACTTCCTTCTACATTTCATCTTTGTATATGGATTATATAATGAATTAAAAAACTCAATAACAAAATTAAATGTTTTAATCATGAAGGAAAGAACTTTAAAATACATGTAACCTTAGTAATGAACTTTGATATTGTTGTAATCTGCAACTCTGATTTCTGTTCCAAAACTTAACACTTCATCTATTCTGAATTTTTTTCTTTATCATGATAACACATTTGTCCTTCAGGGCCTTTGTGTTCTTTTGCTGAAGACAAACATGAAATTAAAGACCATATGATTTGTTACATTTTGTAACATCACACATAGCTACAAATTGCATGTAGTCATTAATTAATCCAATAGAACAATATTAAAATCAAATCATCTCCCCTATTTTAGGTTCACTTCACCAATATCATCCATCGTAATGAATTTTTGAGTTTCCCATTTTTTCACAAGTGCAAAAATTGTCAACATTTCTGGTTATCTTGCAGGGAAAGCTTTGTACTAGCTTATAAACCACTACCTTTCTCTTGTCTGTTGGGCATGGATTCCAAAGCATGTAATCAAAATATGCCTCTCTGAAGGTCCAACCCTTCCAAAAAAATAAAACTTGGAAAGGATCTGGTAAACTAGATCACATCCATGAATGCACTTTATTGAATTTTAAAAACATTGAAATGTGAAGGAAATACACTTATTGAAAGGGAAATCCTACTCTAAACAGACATTAGAGGATTTTCAATAACATTTTTTGAGAAGCATACCATTCATAGGAATGGGAAGTTATTGTCCATTCAGCCTTGAAAACTGAAAAGCATTATGTTCCTTACAAGCTGAAATCATATAAGGACCACTCTAAAGTGTGTCAAAATTTGTGTGATTTCCTGGCTTTACACGATCAGCATCCCATTTCAACACAATGTATCCATCATTGAAGATTATGAATTTAGCTTTCTTATCAAAAGTTTTCTTCATCTTTTTTTGATTCTTTTCCATGTTTAAATGAGCTTGATCTCTCAGCTCTTGTAATTTCATCAATTCTGCATAACGAACCTATAATGGTTCATTCTCAAGTAGCTCCATCTGATGTAGCAAAGATAAAGCATGTAACTCAATTAAAATAGGAATTATTTCCTCTCTTCCATAAACAAGATTGTATGGTAAATTTCCAACTGATCTTTTAGGAGTCACTTTGTCATCCCAAAGTGCTGAATTCACCATTAGATGCCAAGCTCTTTTGTTATCTTTGAGTGTTCTTCTAATGATCCTTAAAATATTCTTATTAGTACTTTTAGCTAACCCATTAGATTGTGGGTAATAATTAGATGACGTACTTAAATAAATTTTGTGCTTAATAGCCCAAAAGAATTATCTAAAATGATGGTTGCTAGAACACCAAATCTGCAAACTATACTTTCATAAAAGGATAAAATTTAAGTTTCTTTAGCATCTTTCAAATCTATTGCTTCATTCCAGTGTGAAAAGTAATTTGTACCAGTCAAAATCCATTGGTGTCCTTGTGATGAAGGTGGATTTATCATGCCAATAAAATCAAGACCCCACTGCATGAATGGTTGATCCACTAAAATAGGTTATATGGGAAGTGAAGCTAAACCTTCTTTTCCAATAAATAAAACATAATTCTTACAATTCTTGATCCATTTGAAACAATGTTTAAATATGTTGGGTCGATATTAACCAACGTTCATAGTTTTTAAGGTTGTAGTACATGCTGAAAAAATGACCTCCTATAGGTCCTTTATAGAATTTGGATAATAATTGTTGAATTCTATCATAATCAACACATCACAACAAGTTTCTGTTTATATCTCTTTTGAATAACACACCATCAATGAAAACATATGGTACAACTTTTAACCTAAAATATCTTCATTTTTTCTTGTCCATACCTTCTGGATAAGTGCCATGTTGTAGATAATTAACTAAATCAGTCATCCATCTTTATTGTTGAACTTCTTAAATAATGTCAGGTTGTTGATTTTTTGGTTGCACCATGCTATTTTATTGTTGATGTGTAACTTTAGCATGCTATTTTGGATCTCCTAATTATACGACCTATTGTTTTTCCATATCAGCAATTATATCCTTACACAAACCATTACCTTGAAGTGTATTCGTCACACATATATAAACACCATATTCCATAACCTTCATTATCCAGCCTATTCTCTTCGCATTCAATTCTTTATTTAACAAGAAAGCTTTCACACTTGGATGAGAAACTAGAACATGTACCTTATTGTTTGAAAGCATGTACTTAAAATTATTTACTCCTCTCACTATTGAAAGTACTTAATTTTCAAGAAATGTGTACCTTTTTTTGTATTCATGCAAAAATGTTCCAAAGAAAGAAATTGGTTGCTCAATATTTTCATCATTAACATGAGTTAATATTACTAAAATTGTTTCAGCTCTTGTAAGTTCATACATTGTAAAATCTTTATCAAAATTTGGATTTGCAAGAGTAGGATCCTGAGAAAAGGTTGTTTTGATTGCTTCAAACCTATTTCTCCCTTCGTTGGTCTAAGATAAAGTTTTATCTTTCTTCAGCATAACTGTCAGTTGTTTAACCAATGCTGCAAAATATTGAACAAATCTTTTTAAAAATTTGATTTTTCCCAAAAAGCTCTGTAATGCCTTCTTGTGATGAGGCAATGATAACTTTGATATGGTTTCAATTCTGAAATGGTAAATTACTAAACCTTGTTTAGAAACAATATGACCAAGTAATTTACCTTGATGTACGTAAAAGACAGACTTTTTTGGATTCAATGATATTGCAAACTGTCTGCATAACTGAAAAGTATGCTTTAAATGTATTAGATGTTCATAATTTTTTTTTTAAAATACGATAACATCATCCAAATTAACCAAAATGCATTTATTTAGTAAGATATGAAAATCCATGTCCATTGCACACTGAAACGTTCAACCAATATTTGAAAGGCCAAAAGGCATTCTTTTTTACTCATAAGTACCCCACTTTGTGGTAAAATTTGTTTTGTATCTATCTTCTTCTTAGACTAGGATCTGATTGTATCCACTATAACCATCCAAAAGAGATAGTCTATCAGAACCAAAAACTATTCTTAAAATCTGATCCATGTTAGGTAGTGGGTAATGATCCTTCAATGAATCCTTGTTAAGATCTCTAAAATGTACACATAATCTGATTTCTCCATTCTTTTTCTGAACAGGAAAAAGGTTGGCTACCCAATCTGAGTGCTTGACTGGAAAAATAATACCTGATTTGATTGACTTGGATCATTATTTTCTCATCAATGGAACAATTTTTGGATTTATAGGGCTTTTCTTATCCCTAACTGGCTTGAAATTTGGTTGTAATTCTATTGTATGGTGAGCTAAAATTGGATCAAACCCTCTCAAATCTTGGTATTTCTAGGAAAAAAATATCTCTAAATTGTTTACATAATTTGGTAAATGACTTTTTTTAGCTAAAGAACATACCTTTCCCATAAGTAGTTTCTTGTCATTATCCACCAAGAATTATTGATAGTTATATGTGTGAGTTAAAGTCTTGTCTTTGTACTTTCTTAACTAATCGTCAAAACTGAAAATGTCTTCTACAGTGACCAATAATTGAGGCAACCTGTTTTTTTTTAACTAAACAATCTAATGGCCATAGAAGTGTTGCAGTTTTTCTTGATTTACTATAGAAAATGCAGTCTTTTACTGCAAAAATCTACAAATCTCTTTATCATCTTCGAAAACCTACCAATTCTCTCCATTATCAAGCATTGAAGGTCTGATAATTAATTTAATACGTGGTTGTACCTTATTGTTTTCAATATCTTATAGTACATTAAAGCTAACACCAACTACTGCAAGTCTGTCTGAATGCTTATTTTCGAATCTTGGGAAAGATTGAATGTTAATAGCATCAAAACCATCCATTAAGTCTAAAACTCTATGTTTATAAGACTTCAACAATGAACTCTTACACACATTAAAGTTTTTCACTTGATTAATAACTAATTCTGAATCCCCGAAGTTTTTTAGAGTGTTGATACCTCTCTTTCTAGCCCATTGCAAGCCATGAATTAACACTTCATATTCAACCACATTACAAGTACAAGAAAAATGTAAGCTTAAAGTTAAAAAGTACCTTTTATTTGAAGGAGAAGTAAGCATTAAACATGCACCTTGTCCTTTTTAATTTTGGTTCCATCAAAGTGAAGCCTCCATAGCCCTTATATTACTTCTTCTATTTTGGATAGCAAGGGAATTGGTGCATTTTCTTCATGCAAGCAATAAACACAAAAAAAATATTCTTCTACTTCCTTAAAAGGGTCATAGGCATGTTCTTCTTGAGTCTTTTAATCCTTGAATAGATTAGAAACACCATCAAGTGTGGAAACATGAGCTGTAACATCGAAATAAGACTATTCAATAATTGATTAATTCGCTATAACATTGGAAGCATGAATCTCAATATGAAATATAGCTAGAGGCTCTGAATTTATGGTAACCTTAGTTCCATAACCTCTAGTAAAGAACAAAAATGACCAATCTGAAGAAAGATAGCCTCCTATTTTTCTGTGAAATATTGTGATAAACATAAGGAAAAATAAGGAGGTAAATCTACAATAGTCACATCTTGTAGAATTGTAACATTAGGAAAAGCATGTAAAGTTACTTCCAGATTTATGATAACACCAAATATATTCGTTTTTATTTTGCCTAGATGCAATATACTTTTCTCTATAGGCTCATACTACAAGCCCAACTTTTCTACAATTGTTTTTGGCATAACTGTGCTACTTGCACCACTATCAACCATTTAGTTATGAAGTAAATGATCACCAATAATAAGAGATAAATAAAATGGTGGTCGCTTCTTGATATCATGAGCATTTAAGACCTTTTGAACCATCCATTTAACTTATTTAATGCGGTCTTGTTCCATTGTTCCAAGGACCATATCTACTTTTTGAACTTCTTTTTCTAGTGCTTTTGAAGATATTTGTAGCTTAGAAAGTTCATGAGAAAGTAGCTCCTATTGTCTTGGAATACTTAGAGCATCCCACATTGAGATATTAACAATATGATTTTTCATTACATCAACAATATTAAAAAAAGTAACAGTTTTGGAAACAGATTCTACTATCTTACTATAGGCTTTGGGGAAACCTGACTGTGCTTCATTTACTCTTGATATCTGAGGTATAAAAAATTGTCTTGGATCAGGTTGTAATTGTTTTTATTATTCTTTACTAGTTGAAACACCTAATACTTTATGAGGAAAAACATAATTGTTAGCTAATTTTTGGCCTGTAGTTGTTATTTTATCTATGACTGTGGGCAAAAGAGGTCTGTTCTAAAAATTTTGACTTTCCTGGGCCTTTTCTTGGGCCCTAGTAGTAACTATAACAAAATTATCTTCACTAAAACTTACCAAGTTCTATTCAGGTGCTTTCTAAACATGATTTTCTTACTTCCCACCCTCCATTTGAGGCATAAACAATGTCTCAGGTTGAGGTTGTGTAATAAGGCTTATATTCATGAATGCATTTGGGCAACTTGTAGCTGAATGAGGATGATTACAAGGTTGACACCATTCTTATATAGCCATATTAACTGGCACCAAAGTGTTAGATAAACTAGGTGCTTTAGGGTCACACCGCTTTTGCTGATATGGTTGTCTATAATTCTGATTTTATTGATAAGGCTTCCTATTTTTGTTGGTTTTGCTGATAAGGAGCTTGATACGGCATGGTAGGTAATGCAAGTCTATTTTCTATTGAAGTTATCTTATTTCCCATAGTCTACAAAGATTTTAATACATCATCTGATGGGGCTGCAATAACATATTCCAAAATGGTGATAGGTTATGGGATAACTGTCAAATATACTAAAAAGGCATTGAATGCCTTGGTGCAAATTTACCATCTTGAATAAGACTATTTTCAGCTCAGATAGCAACATCATATGCTGCTGGGAGAGTCTCTCCTCCCGTAGACTGATCATAGTTGAAATATCACTTTTTAGGGCTCTAAGGTCATAAATAAAATCATGGTCATCTTGAGGCTTAACACTTGCTAGAATTCTTTCCCAAATTCTAGCAAAATGGATATTAAAACTGGCCATAAATTCATGAGGATCTCTCTTGATTGTAGACAGCTATTCTATGAGGGATAAATAATCCAAATTATCATGAAATTATTTCAGCGATTTGTCACCCAACTCATACCAAGTTCTTATGCTTCCAATCTCTAGGTTTTTATAACATTCCAAGGCTTTCCCTTTAAAGGATACATCTAAAATTCTCAAGGCCACATATTCATGTGATATATTATGGACTGTACATAGGGATACAACATATTTGATGTTCTTTGTAGGTGTAACCTAGTTTTCAGTAGTGAATGAAGGAAAACTTTTCATGGAAGAATTAGGAATATCATGATAAAATAGAATTACTAATGGGTTGTCATTGGTAAAGATCACTAAATTCCTAGGTGGTTGAATATCCATTGGAAAAAGTGGGATCTGAAAAACAAAGTTAATATGTGGTGATGGAATATTAGGAGGAGGGTTGTTAAAACTAGGCCTATTATAAGGTAGGGTGTTACCAACTCTTCTTCTTCTTGTAGAATTCAAAGGTAAAAAAATAACTTAGAAGGCATTCCTCTTACTAATGATCTTGTAGTCATTTAAGGCATGGAACATGCTAAAAAACTAGTCTGAAATCAGCCTTACGAAGTTGCCAAATTAATCTTTAAATCTTTAGAATAATTTGTTGCATCTTGTTGCTCCAAAATTAACTTCTATTTGTTGTGGATCTGCTGTAATTTTCTCGCAGATCTGATTCATTGTGCCACCGGGTGTGCCAAAAATTATTATCTCTCAAAAGTGTACCATGTAGAGAGTTGATTGCAGGGGTTCTAATCTCACTCTGGATCTCTCTCTTTCGTAGCTACAATTGAAACACCTCAACTCTATGCGTATACCTATTGTTGAGGTGAGTCTTTGGTATCAAGGCAGTTTCTTTCTTGATGTATCCTAAAATATTTTTTGGGGTTTTAAGAGTAAAAAGATGATTGTAAATGAATTTAAAAACTGGGGTGATATACCAAACTTATTGAGAGATTTGACTAAGTACATGAAAAAATATTTGACAATGGATTCTGGATGCACAAACCAATAGTTTTCAGCATAATATTAAGGCAAAACACTTGATGTATTAAGGGAAAGATTATCAACAATATTGTTTAGATAAGCATACACACTAATATTATGCGTAACTTACTAATTTTGTAGAAAGGTAAAATGATCAATCAGGGAATTTTGACATTCACAAGAAATAATAAAGTATACATGCAGCTACAAATAATTGGAAAGGCAGAATTCAATTCTCATTTATAGGGAAAAACTAGAAAAAATTGCTTTAGCACTCTTGTGTCCAAAAATTTCCACTTTGTGATTTTCCAATAAATACAATATATAGAAAAATTATTCATCCCACCCTTCCTAAAAATAGACTAAAATTTTACTCGCCCATGCATCTTATTTTTATTCTTTATCATGAATAAATAAAGGAATAAAAATAAGCATGCCAATATAATGAGGCTTTAATAGCCTTGTTACAAAAATAAAAATAAGTCAAAATGTACTTAACTGTTATATTTTTAATAAATTTGGATGAATAATTTGGCTAATACTAAGTTATGTTTGATGCAAAAGTCTTCTCCAATGCATGCAATTTTTGTCTTCTAGCTGATGATGTGACATATGCAACTTGATCCGCTTGTAAATTACAAAAATAGCATTTTAAACTACCCCATGGATGCGCATGCAAGAATAATATCCTTATGAAAGTAAAATAAATAGTGTATGATTTGTAATATTTCATAAAAATATTCCACTTGTATTGATGGGGCCCACCTGCATAAAAAAATCTTATGCCTATTACATACTATGAAACCCTTACAAAACCATCTTAAGTGGGGACCATTGTGATCATGATGCAAAATCACCTTCCTTGCATGAAAAATTTCCACTGGTGTTTCCTTCTACCATTCAAAGATATTAAGGTGATTTAGATTATTTAAGTAATATTGAATCCTTTGACCTAGCATAGGCATGCATATTACTTCACCTTTTGGTGTCATCATGGGTTGAAAAACTTACTACTTTGATTAACTTGGTTAGACTATAGTCACGTCACTATAGTCACGATCCTAATTTTATTTAATCGATATTTTTTTCAGATATTCGGTTGAATATTAGACCTTATAAGGTCAATTGCAATAGTAAAATTATAATTAGGCTAGCCCCTTCTCCACAGTGACTCACCCCTTTGCATATATGTCACTCACATTTGATTTAACCTTGATTGTGATCGTTGATTACCTGTACCATTTGATATTTTTCATTGATCTTCAAATCCATGATTAGGGTGTACATTTTGTAATAAATATGGTTGTTTCTCTACATGCCATTGATCTTTGTACCTTTGAATTTTGATCATCTATCCTCAGTGTTTAATAAATGTGAACCTTCCTTGGAGTTGGAAAATTTTTATGTTGTTAATCTTCTGTCACCTTTTATATAGGTCATCGATGCAATACTCAGTAGTTGGCTTCGGTTATCATTTTCGATTGTTGGATCATGTACCTTTAGCTCTCCACCATTGATGATAACTCTAGTAGAGTTAGGTTTGAGATGTTGACTTTCGAGTTGGGTAAAAGAAAAGGAAACCTAATCTTTGTTAATTATGCATTTTTCACTCTACAGGTGAAGCTCTGGAAAAATTTGCTCAGGCTACCATTGTTGATCTTTCTTGATCTCGGTTACTTCTGTAAATCATCTTCTGAGCTCTCATCCATCTATATTTTTGTTGTTTTTTCTTTTTTTATAACATCTTAGTGTGATTTGATTGTGTTGGCCGTCATTTTTGATCTAAAAATCAATTTTAAAAAGGAATTGTCCACACACTTAACTTTTCTTTGTATTGATTTTCGATATTAAAATTAACTATTATAATATTTTGTGTTTTTAATAAAGGAAATAAAAATGAAACTACTATGTAAAATCAGAAAATACAGAGATGAATCTCCGTAAAATTGACATATGAATTGATAACAAATTTTGACACTTATGACCTACGGCTCTGGGTCCAGTTGAATGGGACCGATCTATTAAAATATCTAAAATAAAATATTTAAAGATATTTCTACAATAATTTTATCTTCTCATCACGTTCCTTTGCTAAAAATAATTTGAGTCACTTTTTACATCACCTCAAAATTCCTTCTCTAGCTCAACTTATGAGCAAAACAATTCCGCAGTCACTTAACAATGCCCCTTCATATACAGAAAAGCCCCTTTCATACTACCTGACAGCTCCGGGTGTAATGGTTGGGTGCCTATCCTTTTACCCAAGTGCCCCAGGTTTAAATCCCACTCCTTGTGGGATGCATTTTCTATTGGGATAAGATCCCACAATTTTTGGACATGAAATCAGGTAGGCATATATATAGGTGGGTGGTGTATGTATTCATTGGCTTAAGAGCCATCTTATTCCCAAGGATGGGGCACTCAAAGTGGTTGAATTCATGAATTTTGGAGAGATAAGGGGTGTTAGTTGACAATTATGTATACATGGGTATTTTAATATATCGCAATCTAGAAAATATGTGTTTAAAGTTGGAAGTTTAAATGAAATGAGTTGGAATTGACCTATATTAATGGGAATAAGAAAGAATTAATTGCAATATTTAATTGCACTATTTGAGTAGTCCCACACCTATGGTTTATAACACATTATTGATACATATATGAAATATCTCTAATGATATTCAATGTGAAGTGAAGGAGGCCAAAACACCCTTCCATAATTGACTGTGTCAAACCTAGATTTTGCTCTGTCACCTACACTGTCCACATGTCACAATCCAATTGATCCACTTGGTGAGCATGCATCCATCTAACTTACATGTAGTCCTAGATTTTTCCAGTTGCTCGAAAATTTTAGCGGGCCATAGCTTTTTTAAATGAGTTTTGTTTCCTGCAAACAAGATATCAACGAAATCGTCTAATTTTTCTCCACGTCTTAGAATTGACTGAAACTTATTATGAGAAGATCTTAGATCGGTGTTTCTTGGTGAGGATCCTCTTTATCAATTGTACTTCTTTCAAGTTATCTTCTTAATCTTTCTGAAGTGTAATTTATGGCTGTTTGAAGTCATTACACACGCATTTTAATGTTCTGTGAAGCTCTGTGGGCTAGAATACTTGCATATTTTTCCTGTTTCCGTCCTTTCTAAATTATAAACAAGATTCTTTAGTGGTGGCTAATGCCACTAAGAATTTCAAAATCTGATATTTTTAGCAAAATCACCACTTCGAGGGTTTGTGAGGTACGAATGTGTTGTTTTGAGAATATATCTTTATTTTGGTGACTTTTATTCAGTAATGAACCTTCTCTGATGTGGGTTTATTTCACGTTTTGTGATCTCTTTCTCTTGATTGACTCCCGAGTTTGGAAATCATTTGGGTGATCATTGTTTTAATTTGTACTTGATTATTTTGATGGTATTGAAAACTTCGAGCTTCCCTGGCAATTATTTCCCTCCATATTAATACTTTTATGTGCAATAAAATTGAGCTCTGGGAATACCCATTAATGGGTTTTTTTTCTTTTCAAAATATATCTTTCCTTGGTACATTCTGTGCTTTTTTTTCCATGGACGTGTTTTCTTGAGATGTAACATTTATCTCTTGCTATGGAGTGCATTGAGTTCCTGTTTTTTCTATATTTATACTTTATGCCACCATTAAATATAGAAGAGACCTATGTTCTATGGCTTTCATTGATTGGTAGAGAAATCTATTCTTGCGCATTTCCTTTTGTTCTCGTAGCTCACCATATTATCACACGACATCTTCCTAAAGTAAATGCGTTTTATTTTGTGTTTGAAGTGTTCCCTATTATTCTGAATGTGAATTTGACATTATTTTCTCTTAATTTTTCAATACCCATCTATGGGTTCATCACTTTTAATTCAAATCTAGCACTGCATATTCTATTTCTATTGTTTCTATGTGGTATGTTATCCTTGAAGCTCTATCTCCTTGTTTTGAACTTAAAGTTGACTCCAACTTGTCATATCTAAAGAAAAATTATATATCAAACCCTCTCTAGGTCATTACTAAAATCCTTGTTGCATAATTTTGGTTCTTTGTTCTATGTGGTTATGCTTTGAGAGGATTATTCCATTTTAAGTCACCCAACACGGTTCAAAAACTAAAAGTAAATGGAGTCTTCTGACTTTATCCTCCATATACTTCGAGCTAGCTCAATTTTTTTTGTAGATTAAGAGATTTCAAATTTATTTGAGTGTCATTGATGTTTTCTGAGCCAACCATACAAACTCATTCTTTTATGGCTAAGTGCTAAGTTTTAGAAAACTGAGTCGAGGGTTTCTCAGGATTGGCTTTGATAATGGTACCTTGCAATTCTGTATTTCTTTCCATGAGTGAAAGCCTCAAAACTCTACTTGTCTTATTGGTGATTTGAGATGATTTGGAAATAATTTGGCTCTATTCTTGTTGTTTTCTTATGACCATTCTTCATTCTAACGTTTCGTTTTTGAAAACCCAATTTTTATTGTAATTTTCACTATTTCCTTGTGTACATATACACTGAAGCAGATGATTTAGTTTATCTGTCTTGTTTAACACAAGGATTTGAAATATTTCCACAAATTTGAACTCACATTTTCTACTGCTTTGCAATAAGTAATACTGTATACCAATTTTTCCATGGAAATCATCCTCAAACCACTGTTATTGGTGGAAACACATATAAAAACTTTAATCCATGATCATAATTCATTCATGTAAATAAGGAAAATATGAATCTCCAATCAAAATTCCATTTATGTACATTGTTATGAACTTTGTAATATACTTGAAAGTGATGAATCTGGAAAGCATCTTTAGAAAATTCTATCACTTTTCAGGTTGCAGATCTGTATAATTGTGTGCTTTAATCTATATGGTTCCTTGAGTTATAGTATGTTAATATTCCCACATGCTTGTTATGAAAGATTTTTAACTCTTCCTGTAGCCAATAATTTCTGATTGGTACTTTTGAATGTTGAACTGGTGATTTTATGAGATCTTGAAATTGTTCTTTGTGATTTCTTATGTTGTTAATAGTTGTACTTTACAAATTCAGTTATGTACCTTCCTAATAATATTGCATTTCAGAAATACAAATGTGATGATCACTCCCTTTTGAATCTTTAGTTTGTGCTCCTCTTTTATCTTGGAGGAAAAAAAAATTCTTTTTCATAATGAAATTGTGATCTCTTTGAATTTGATATCTTCAGTTGTGCTCTAAAGTTTCTTAGCTAAAACACATTCTTACTAATTTGAGTGCTCATTCCTTACTTGCATTAGTTATATCTTATGTATCCATACTTCTCTGTTAGTTGGTATCGATTTTCTTAGCATCTCTTTTATTGTATGCATAAACGATCAAGACTCCATTTATGATACTGTGGCTGCAGCTTGATTTGATGTAGGTGGTTATACTTTCTATGCCTGAGGCTTTTAACTTTCTTTTCATCAATATAATTGTAGTTTTACTTGAAGTGAGGAATAAATATGAGCAATATGAGCTTGAAATTTTATCTTTAGGCCCTTCTTTGTTACTGATTCTGAGTTGAATTTCTGCAATACTACTCCTTATTCATATTACTATTTGATCAGTATAGTAGTTTATCTTTTGTCATGGATTTCAAGCATGTATTATTCCTGAAATAACATGATGAAAAAATGTAAAATGTCCATTTTATATGGCGAATCCCTGTCAAAGTTTTCTCATATTTCTTTTTCCATTCTATTTTAGCTACAATTTATCTCATTCCATTTTTTAGAATCTACAACACTAAACCTACATTTCTTTAACGGATTAGTATAGGTACATATTTGTATATTCATCCTTTATTATAATCTAAAATGAATGTACTTTTCTGATATGTAAACACGACAGTTGTTGTTTATTTCCTTCTTCTTACCTATACCTACACATTTAGATAAACTAGTTAGAAAATGTTAGGCGTTTTCGCCTTTCTTTTGTTCCATAGTTTCTCTCTTTATATTTTCTCTCTCAAATGATTAAGAGAATCATATGAACTAATGTAGAATATTGTTTTTTGTTTGCTATTCATTTAAATTTTTTTAATCATACCTCCTGATATCAAGAGATTCATTTGGATGAAGATGCATAGTACAAGAACATGATTTAATCTTGATCTCATGACTGACGAGATCCTTTCCTATTTTTTTTAGGTACATTGTAGTTTTGAATAGTGAGGATGAAGATGGAACAAAATCTGGAGCTGGAAGTGGAGCAATAGAGACAAAAGAAATAAGGAAATGATGGAATCCTTCATATTCTTTTGCTTTTATTTTCATGCACATGTACCTTATATTTCAGTTGTTATGACGTTTACTTGAGTTACATCCCATGAATTTTGTGGGAAATATTTAAAATTCCTTATGAATAAAACAATGAATTATGAAATCGAGTTGTGTATTTCCTTCCGCATTTAAGCTTTGTATATGGATTGTATAATGAATTAAACAACTCAATAACAAAAGTGAATGTTCTAATCATGAAGGAAAGAATTTTAAAATACATGTAACCTTACTAATGAAGTTTGATACCATTATAATCTGTAACTCTTATTGTTGTTCCAAAACTTACGACTTCATCTATTCTTCATTTTCTATCTTTATCAAGATAACACATCTATCCTTTGGGGCCTTTTTGTTCTTTTGCTGAAGAAAAACATGAAGTTGCAAACTATTTGATTTGTTACATTTTTTAATAGCACACATAGTTGCAAATTACATGTAGTCATTAATTAATCCAACATAATAATATTAACTAAAATAATCTCCCCTAGTTTAGGTTCCCCTCACCAATTTCATCCATTGTAATGAAGTTTGTAGTTGTCTGTTTTTGCACGAGTGCAAAAATTGTCAACGAGTAATTTTTGCAAAATATTTTCTTAGTTCTTCTATAAATGTCATGAAGAGAGGTGAAAGAAAAAATTGGACAAGGAGGAATGCAGAAAAAATTTCATTTTAGTAATGCTACTATCTCTTTTCTTCTAATTAAGAATCATGACTAACTTTAATAGGTTGGTTCTTATGTTGGATGAGTTATTCTTAATTTATATCCTCTTTCACTTTTCACACCTATTTGGCAGATATACCCTAAATTAAAATACATAAATTTTTAATTTAGGGTAAAATGGTTTTTCACTAGTATCTTACCCATGATTTACACAAAAAGGGTCAAAACCCAAATGAAATGTTAAGAGAAGAAGAAACAAAAAGAAAAAAAATTCTTCATAACGAGAAATTACAATGGATGAAATTGGTGAGGGGAATCTGAAAAAGAAAGCAAAATCAACCCTTAGATGGAGTAGATTTTTTTATTTTCTCAATTGGACTTTATTGCACCCTATTGATGTGGAATCACAACAACCCTCAAATGAAATAGTTTATGGACTAGGATACTTCATCCTAATTGTATAACATGGATCTATCATGAGTGTGGGACATTGCGAAATGAGATAGCTCTGCGGAGAAGGATGGTTCTTTATTCTAACCTACCTGTCACTAACTACTCCTAATGAAGGAAAACCACTACCTAATACTAATCTAATGCTTCCAAGGTGATAGAGATAAAATTATTGCATGAAAGAAACTTACACTACGAGTGGTGATACACCGAGAAAAGAGTGTTGATCACTCTTCCCATCACTACAAAATGGAGAAAGGGTGAATACTGGGGAGGTTGGACAAATACAACACAAACCTAAGTTCCACTAATGTATTAAGGGATGGCTAGAAAAATACAACGTAAACCCTAAAAACAAACAATATTCATTCCTAGTAAAGACAAAACACCCATATCCTATAATAACTATGAAATATGTGTAGACACCTGTTGTTTGATCAATGCACTGTTATTCCTTAGATTGCATCCCCTATTCTTCCCTTTGCAAATTGACAGCACACCGCCAGTTAGACCTATCTAACTCCATTCTCATGACATTTTTTTGGTCATATTTCCTATTATAAACCACTTAAACAAGTTGTCATAGCCTCGTTCTAACTACATTAGCTTCTTATTCCTTTCTAGTTTGCTTCTTTTAGCTCCCTGGAATATCAATCCACTTCATTGGATTGATTAATCCTTTCAGAAACCCTTCCAAAACCTTAATTACTCTATAAACAGGACTAGTTAGTCTAACTTAGGTTAAATACCTGAAACATAGTCAAAACACACTTTGACTTGCTCAAAGTGCTTTTTGGACTTTAGCATTTTTCCCACATGCACCCAAATCTCCCATTTTCCCAAATAGAAAACTAAAAATAGGGCTATACCCCTCCCTTATTTCCTAAGAATTCTCTCTTCTTCCTAGCACATATTATAAGATTTGGTTTAGGCTTTAGATTGCATTTAATTTTCTTCCATTGAGCTAGTAGCATTTACTTTTGTATTTTATAGCACCAATATGGAGTAAAAGGGAAGATCCATTGGCCTTGAAGCCATTAGTGGGGAGATATCTTTCTCTTAAACACATAATTGAATCCTTAGATCCTCTTAGGTTCATTATTTCAAGATTTCAAAGAATAGAGGTTAGTTTAATTTTCTTAGTTTGCTTGTTTACTTCAACTTAATGTATGCAAAGAAGAAAACCTTACTTATTTCTTATCAGATGGTCCACTGATTAGTTTGCTAAAAGCCTCTAGGGTTTCTTTAGAGATTCTTACCCCAAATCCATGGCTTTTGCAACTTTTCCTTGAACACATTTGGCACACCTTGTGGGACACTTATGTCCATCCTCCATTAATGCAGGTGTTTTGAGTTCTTAAAAGTTCATTTTCATGTTTTTTGGTCAAATAACTTGTTATTTCCTTATTTATTCTTCTAACACTAGATAAATTACCTTCATTTACATGAATTTTGTGGGTTTGATATAGAAATAGGACACTTTTACTAACCACTAACCTATTTGCTCTTGAAAATTTTAAAATCTGTGAGTTTTGCAGGGTTTTCACAGGGTGCGCTTAGGTGTTAACAAGGGGCACTTACAGGTTGAAACCCTAGCATCCCCATTAGAATAGGTGCGTACATGTCTTGAAGTCCTCATGATTTGCAAATTTTTCCTCTGCAGGAACGCACACACATCTCCAAAATCTGGGATGTGTATCCGCCTCTATGGCCGCGTATACGTCAAGAGCTTGATTGTGTGAAAGCTTGTAAATTTTTCCTCTATAGGGATGTGCATGCATCTCCATCATTTACATCACATATACGCCTCTCTGGCCATGTATACATAAAATGGTTTGACTGTGTAAAAATTTGAAAATTATCTGTTTATGATTAGGTGTGTACACGTTAATTTACAAGTGTCCCTATCTGGTTGCAAGAATTTGTGTTTTTATATGTTGGATTTCATTAATTTTTTTCTTTAGGCATATCCATTGAGTTGCACGCATACCCTTCAGTTGGGGAGTGCTGGTGTCAGTTTGGGCATGTAGGTTTCTGTGTAAAGATTCAAATTTTTTCTATAATCTGCAAAATATGTTTTCTAATCTTTGTTGCAGATTTCTAGGACTAACAATTTAAAAAAATATTTTTTCTTTGGTCTCTCAATTTGCATAGTTTAAATATTTTTGGTTCTTAGCTTAAAAATTAGTTTGTAAAAGTGTGTATGCTCTCTCCTCGTGCCTTAAAAAGTGATCTTGGATATCAGAAACACTTATACCAAACTTATATCAAATGCTCAAAACACTTATTTTATAAATCATAAATTAAACTTTGATGTGATTTCAGTTGGATTTTTCACATTGTGTATGCTCTTCCTTCACGCCTTTTTGGAGATCTTAGGAATCAAAAGCAAAGTGTAAATTTCTCTTTCTTGACATCAATCTATGAACTAGAAAATTACTAAAACTTGTTGTCTACATGACCCAACGCTTGTAGAAGAAAGACAACCAAAATGAAAAACTTCTAATACAAATGTTCTTGCAGGTTATCAAATGGTGTGCTACTTGAAACCACATTAAGTTAAGCAAGGTAAAAAACACACCATATTCAAAACATTGTATTGCAGGTTTCGAAAAAGGGTATGTCTCAATCTTCTCAACTAGAACGTAACCCCTTTGGAATAAATGCCTTAAGCTATAACAATGGGGGTGGTACCAGGAACCCTAAAGTAGCTCACCATTGTGTAACCTCAGGGATGAAAAAGGAAGTGATCCGCTTACCCACTTGAATATTATGCCTTGTGAGTTAGAGTTACTAGTTGTCTGTATGGGTACCCCAGGGAGAGCACATGTGGACACACTAGTTGTCCTTTGTGCTCGAAGGCAGTAAGGTAAAGCCGAGGTACTCGTAAGATAGGTAAGGGACTATTTTGGTAAATCACACTCGCTTAAGACAACTTTGTAACACCTAGTTAAGAGAACTTATTAAGGAGGCCATTCTATCTTGGAGCCCACTTACTAGTCCATTGTTGTGTCAAGCCATCATGAAGTGATAACTCATTTGGAATCTAAACCTTATTTTTTGAACAAGACAAAGAACCCTTATGAGTTTAATCTAAGTGTCTTTCATCACAAAACTAAACTACGTCCCACTTTCACTTAGTTTATTCTTATCTTAAGATGAGGCAAAGCTCTGCCCAAGTGGCACTTGGTTTCTTTTCATCTTTTGATCTATAACCTTACATTCTCGTCACCAATTTTTGGGGTGATAAAGGTGCATACTTTGTGCATTTTTATCAAAGATAGTACTCGTCACTTTTTTGTCTGTTTACACCCATCCATGTTTGTGGTTAGGTTGTTAAACATCTAAAGTGTGTGGGTACGCTTTTCATATCTTTGATAAAAGTACTTCCATCTTGATTTCAAGATCATCGTCATCATTGTGAGTCTGGTTCATCTTTTATCTCTTCTTGAGTCGATAGTTTTTTTCACATCCGAGATGCAAAATCTTGATACTTACATCGTATTCTAATTTTCTATGAGAACATGGTATAACTCCCTTTATTACACGGTTACGATGCTCAAACAATTAAAAAATACTTGTTATATTTATCACTTGGTTTGATTTTCGACGTCATCTAAGTCTTCTTGAAAAGTTTCGATAATGTCTTATATATATATATATATATATCATAATAAAGTTTTCATGGAACTAACACCTTGATTTCTCAGTTAATGTATCATGGTGACGTTGTTACACTATATTTATTCGCAACTTCCATATTTTAGAAGGTTTGGATTTCATCGGCATTCAAACTAATTTTAAGTATACTTTATCAAGAGACTGTGAAAAATCACGTTAGTACTTAGGCCTTGTTAGAGTTCTAACTTGACCTACAAATGCATACAATATTTTTGCAATATTTTTTTAGGGTGTTGGCTCGGTAACAAAAAATTGGGTGATCATTACATTTAGGTTTGCATATGAGTGTTCCTTGATAAAGATGACTACATAACAATACATCTAGGGTACACTATGGTATAGATCAAACATTACCTTGACCAACACTAGGGGTCACGCTAACTACATAAAAACATGTGCTAGTAATGCCTAAAATCATAAAAATGGCAACCAAATCAGACAAGCATGACATAGGAGAAAACCCTTTCGAAACCTTCCCATTTGGTGGCAATAATTTAGTACCTCTCTTTTCTCATGTAAAAGATATAGAGGCATTAATTGATCATAGTGGAGAAGAGTCAGACTCTTCCGGAGAACAACAAAGATTAGACCTAAATAGATTTTATGAACTCCTATATTATAATAAAGATCAAGTACTCACAAGAGTCTTAGCATTAGGAGATAAAATTCTACATGAGCGTGAAGAAGAAACAAAGGTCATTAATTCTAACCTAGGAGAATGAATATTTGTTTTAGACATAGATAACCCTTTTGATGTGGGATACTCTTCCACTTTGGGGCATCATAAGGTCATTGTCGAAGGATAACCCTCATGAAAACCTCACTATAAAGCTTCATGTAAATTGAAAATTAAGCGTAAAGCTTCCCCTCCTCTGAAATTTGATGAAGAAGAGGACCCCCTAGTTGAGGAGGAGATTCTCAAAAAATAGATCTTGAAGTTTAGCCAGAAACTAGCAAACCTAGGCTCTTCAAGAAAAAACATATACAAAGAAAAAGACAAAAAAAAACTTAGCGAGTTTCAATTTGATCCACACACAGATTATACCTTTAAAGTGACTCAAGTACAAAGGCCAATTTCCCCTACTAAGGAGCAACTCATTCAGAAAGAGTAAAAATCTATGAAAGATATGCTTACTATATTACAACAGGGAAATGGAGGCCAAAATAAGAAATATTCATATGAAGAACTATGCCCTTACCCCTTTGATAAGGACATGTTACAATAGCCTTTCCCAAAACACTTTGATGTTCCCAAGTTTGATAAGTATAAGTGAAAAAGTGATCCTCTTGATCATATAAAATACTTTTACATGGCGTGCCAAGAGGTCATATATAGCGATAATTTCATAATACAACTTTTTCCTCGCAGCCTATGAGTCGTGGGATTGGAATGGTTCTATAGCATACCCAAAGGATCTATTACAATGTGGCCCACATTAGTGGAGAAAAGTTTAAGGCGTTACTCTTATAATATGGAAAAATATATCATAATGAATGATATATGCAATAAAAAATAAAAAACCAATGAGACATTTGCAAGATTTTTACAATGATGGCATGGGGTAGCTTGTCATTTTCCTTGTGCATTACCAAAAAAATAGTTAGTGAGAATATTTGTTCCTAACTTAAACCCTAAAATATCCTTTCACTTACAAATGCATTGTGGCTCTAACTTTGAATAAGTAATAGCGAAAGGTAGTCAAATTGAGAAATCCGTCATTACAAAGGGAATCCTTAAATCTGTCACTAAAAAAAAACATCAAGCCAAATCCATAGACAAACCTAAATTCTTTAATAAGAATAAACATTTTGTTGGTGATGGCATTACAGACTCCAAGAGAGTCCAAGCCATATAGACAGACCCACTTTTCAAGCTTTCCCAAGGACCTCATCCCAAAGTTCCTACAAAACATACGTTTACATCCTTTTCTACTATCCTAAAACAATTGGATGATGCAAAAATGGTGGAATATCATACCCAGAGGATGCTCCAAAACTGGTTTGGCTCAAAGATCATGATTATTGTGACTTCCACCGTGTTAAAGGACATAAAATGGATAGGTGTTTAAGACTGCGACATTATATACGAGACCTCATCGAGGAAGGAAATATCACTTTGGATTCTCCCCCTGAGTCTAGGAAAGGTCTAAATGAAAAAATAGGTATTTACAAGGAAAATTTTCCTAACCATGTGGATAAAAAGAAAAGGAAACTAGATCAAGGGCTAACCTCCAATGACTATAGGACTGTTGCCTATGGTTACCCTACAAATGATAGTCCTTATGATTCCCTCATTGGATGTATTATCTCATCTAATAACCAGATCAACACCATCCAAATTTTAGAGAAAGGTTTCGCAATAGGGACAATACGTGCCTGCTTAGTCATACCAGAACATGTACCTATTCCTTGAGAATGACAATATAATTTAATAGAACATTTAGAGAAAACACCTGCTAGGATATCTATTCTCAATCTCCTCAAGATCTCTAATGCCCATAAGAAAATATTGTACAAAACTTTGCAAAACTCAAGGGTTTCCAAAGATGTATACCCCACGATCCTTCAAGCCATGATTGCGTGCCTAGACTCCAATGATCATATTACTTTTGATCATACTGGAATCCTGCATAACAACCTAGAACATAACTTACCCTTGTATCTCGAAGTGGTGATTACACATCACAAAATCAAGAGAGTGCTAGTAGATTGTGAAGGCCATTCAGAAAAAGAGTTGGCAGCTTAGACTATCACAATCACAGCTTATGCCAATGAAGATAGAGAATCAGCAGGGACTATAGTGGTTCTATTAGAGTTAGGCCCAACGTGTCATGATGCAACGTTCCATGTCATGTCATTAGTGGATCAAGTTATGTCATGAAGGTCAGGTGGTTACCATTGTAGGCGACTTAGAACCATTCACACATTGTAGGGCATTGCATAGTTTTTCTCGTGCATCTTATGAGTGTCCTTCTACAGATGTAGTCATCCCCCTACAAAAAAAAGCTATGAAAAAAGGATAGATTCAAAGTCCCTCATGCTTTACAATCATAATTTCCTTCAGTAGTCAACCCATTCACTTAATGGGACGCCAACATCAGCAAAAGATGGCCAGATGAAAGCCATTCACTCTTGAATAGGCTATGTTGATATCATACTTATCGGTATCCCCTAGGACAAGGGGTAAGCCTTATTTTAGTTTAAAGAGAACTCACGAGAAATTTCCTATCTAATAAAAAAATGTTAGAAGATCCTACTAGTAGAGTACTAGAAGGCACCATGGCTTCATGAAATCAAGCACCTTAATATAGCAAAGGTCCCCGCATGATGTTTTGCATGGGCTATCGTGGTTTTTTGAGTGGCATATAATTATGCACAAGGAGGTTAGATCTCTTTTCTCATTAAAGATATAGAGGCATTAATTGATCATAGTGGAGAAGAGTCAGACTCTTCCGGAGAACAACAAAGATTAGACCTAAATAGATTTTATGAACTCCTATATTATAATAAAGATCAAGTACTCACAAGAGTCTTAGCATTAGGAGATAAAATTCTACATGAGCGTGAAGAAGAAACAAAGGTCATTAATTCTAACCTAGGAGAATGAATATTTTTTTTAGACATAGATAACCCTTTGAATGTGGGATACTCTTCACTTTGGGCATCATACGGTCATTGTCGAAGATAACCCCTTCATTAAAACCTCACTATAAGCTTTCATGTAAATTGAAAATTAAGCGTAAAGCTTCCCTCCTCTGAAATTTGATGAAAAGAGGACCCCTAGTTGAGGAGGAGATTCTCAAAAATAGATCTTGAAGTTTATGCCAGAAACTAGCAATACCTAGGCTTCCCTTCCAGAAAAAACATATACAAAGAAAAAGACAAAAAAAAACTACGAGTTTCAATTTGATTTTGATCCATCACCAGATTCATAATAACCGTTAAAGTGACTCAAGGTACAAAGGCCAATTTCCCGCCTACTAAGGAGCAACTCATCAGAAAGAGTAAAAATCTATAAAGATATGCTTACTATATTACAACAGGGAAATGGAGGCCAAAATAAGAAATATTCTAGGAAACTATGCCCTTACCCCTTTGAAAGGACATGTTACAAAAGCCTTCCCCAACACTTGATTTCCCAAGTTTTGATAGTATCAGTGAAAAAGTGGATCCTCTTATCATCTAAAATACTTTTACATGGCGTGCCAAGAGGTCATATATGGCGATAATTTCCTACTACACAAAAAACTTTTTCTCCTCGCGCTCTGGTCGTTGGGATTGAATGGTTTCGATATCATACCCAAAGGATCTTATTTACCATGTGGCCCACTTAGTGGAGAAAAGTTTAAGGCGTTACTCTTATAATATGGAAAAATATATCATAATGAATGATATATGCAATAAAAAATCAAAAACATTGAACATTGCAAGATTTTTACAATGAATTGCATGGGGTATCTGTCCATTTCCTTTGCATTACCAAAAAAATAGTTAGTGAAATATTTTTTCCTAACTTAACCCTAAAATATCCCTTTCACTTACAAATGCATTGTGCTCACTTTGAATAAGTAATATCGAAGGGAGTCAAATTGAGAAATCCTGCATTACAAAGGAACTCCTTCTAAAATCTTCACTAAACAAAACATCAGCCAAATCCATAGACAAACCTAACTTCTTTAATAGAATAAACCTTTTGTGGTGATGGCATTATACGGACTCCAGAGAGGTCCAAGCCATATAGACAACCCCACTTTTCAAGCTTTCTTCCAGGACCTCATCCCAAAGTTTCCTACAAAACATACGTTTATCCTTTTTTCTACTATCCCTAAACAATTGGATGAATGCCAAAATGTGGAATCTCATACCCGAGGATGGCTCCAACTGGTTTGGCCACAGAATCATGATTATTGTGACTTCGCCACCGTGTTAAAGGACATAAATGATAGGTTTAGAACTGCGACTTATAAACGAGACCTCATCGAGGAGCGAAATATCACTTTGGATCTCCCCCTGAGTCTAAGAAGTCTAAATGAAAAAATAGGTTTTTACAAGGAAAAATTTTCCTAACCAATGGTGATAAAAGAAAGGAAAACTAGATCAAGGGCTAACCTCCATGACTATAGGACTGTTGCCTAGGGTTCCCTCTCCAATGATGTCCTTATGACTTCCCTCATTGAATGTAATTATCTCATCTATAACCCAGATCAACACCAATCCTAAATTTTAGAGAAAGGTTTCGCATATTGACAATACGTGCCTGCTTAGTCATACCAAACATTACTATTCTTGAGAATGACAATATATTTAATAGAACATTTAGAGAAAACACCTGCTAGGATATCTATTCTCAAATCTCCTCAAGATCTCTAACTCTAATGCCCATAAGAAAATATTGTACAAAACTTTGCAAACTCAAGGGTTGCCAAAGTATGTATACCCCACGATCCTTCAAGCCAGATTGCGTGCCCTAGACTTCCAATGATCATAATTACTTTTGATCATACTGGAAATCCTGCATACAACCTAGAACATAACTTTACCCTTGATCTCGAAGGGGTGATTACACATCACAAAATCAAGAGAGTTGCTAGTAATTGTGAAGGCATTGCAGAAAAAGATTTGGCAGCTAGACTACACATCACAGCTTATTGCCAATGCAGATAGAAATCAGCAGGGACATAGTGGTTCTATTGAGTTAGCCCAACGTTTCATGATGCAAAAACGTTCCATGTCATGTCCTTAGTGGTCGTTCTGTCATGAAGGTCAGGTGGTTACCATTGTAGGCGACTAAACCATTCACACATTGTATGGCATTGCATAGTTTTTCTTTCTCGTGCATCTTATGAGTGTCCTTCCTACAGATTAGTCATCCCCTACAAAACAAAGCTATGAAAAAAGGATGATTCAAAGTCCCTCATGCTTTCAATCATAATTTCCTTCAGTTATCAACCCATTTCATACTTAATGGGAGGCAACAATCAGGCAAAATATTGCCCAGATAAGCCATTCACTCTTGAATAGGCTATGTTGATATCATACTTATATCGGTATCCCTAGGACAATGGTAAGCCCTTATTTTAGTTGAAGAGAAACTCAGAACACGATAAATTTCACTATCTAATCATAAAATGTTTAAGAATCCTACTAGTAGAGTACTAGAAGGCACCATGGCTTCATGAGAAGCAATCACCTTAATATATTCCAAGGTCCCCGCATGATGTTTTGCATGGGCTATAGTGGGTTTTGATGTGGCATTAATGCACAAGGTAGGTTAGATCCTATTCACATCCCTCATTCTAATTCTGATAAACATGGCCTTGGGATAAGGCCTTATAACACTCTACCTTCTAAGAATGACACCACCTCTTTTAAATGTGAGGATGCTTCATCTCATTCTAATAGTGACGTAGATTCCCAATGTAGCCTCTACGAGGATCTTGCCTACATAAACCTATTCCTAAATTCAACTTTCCTTACCTTATCCAAGTCCATTTCCTTAAAAAAATATCTAGTAGCCCTTGTATATCCTGAACACATAGATTGGGATCAAGAACTTCACGTGCCCCTAGATTTCTTTGAAAATGATGAGGAATTCACAAAGTTTATGGGACTTAGGGATTTTATTCCGGATGGAGACAAGAAGAAAGGATTTAAGATTTAACTAGACACCTGTGCCTTCTTTGGGGAAGAAGCAAAGATGTGTGAACAGTTGCATAAGAAGGATATAAATAAAGGTACAACCACTTCTGAGAAACCTGGAAAAAAGAATAAATAGAAATCTCATAGTGACAAAATCTTTGATAAAATCGTAGAAAAACAAAACTAAGAGTCTAAAGATGAGCTGATTTATCCATTTAAAGATGATCATGAACTACCAAAGGAGGTTGATCTTACTCTTCCCCCTGATCTTACATGGATGGAGGATACTTCTAAAATTATTATTGAGGAAATAATCAACGTCAACATTGGCTCAAAGGAGCAGCCTAGAATAATAAAGTTGGGAGCTTCACTCTCAGCTCAGGAACAAAAAATATTTGTAGAGATCTTAACATAATACATGGACATATTCGCATCGACTTATGCAAATATGCTTGGTTTAGACGCAGAGCTAGTTGTGCACAACCTCTTTATGCACCCAGATGCCAAACTAATCAAGAAAAAGTTGAAAAAGATATATCCCAAGGTGGCAATCTTTGTCAAAGAAGAATTGGAAAATATGTTAGCTGCTGATTTTATTAAACCTATTGACTATTCAGAATGGATCTCTAACATAGTCCCCATATAGAAAAATCCTTTTGGAAATGAATCTACACTAATTTCCGTGACATTAACTAATCATGTCCAAAAGATGATTTTCCCTTACCTAACATTAACATGATAGTTGATTCCATAGATGGTTATGAAATGTTGCCCTTAATGGATGGATTTTCAAGTTATAACTAGATATGAATTGCAGAAGAAGATCAACATAAACCAACCTTCATCACCCCTTGGGGAACATTTGTCTACAAGGTCATGCCCTTTGGACTTAAGAATGTTAGGGATAATTACCAGTGGGCCATGATAGTTATATTCAATGATATGATAAGTGACATCATGGAAGACTATGTTGATGACATCCTAATGAAATCCAAGAGTAGAAAAGAACACCCTAGAATATTGAGGTGTATTTTTCAGCGTCTACGAGACTATAAGGTTCTCTTGAGCCCTACGAAATGTGTCTTCGGTGTCTTATCAGGAAAACTCCTAGGGTTCATTATTTCACAAAGAGGGATTGAAGTGGACCATGCAAAGATTAAGGATATCACATAAATGCCACCACCTACCACTCTTAACCAGCTAGGAAGTCTATAAGGGAAAATTCAAGCAATCCGTAACTTTATTTCACAACTTGCAGATAAGTTCCACCCGTTTACCCATTTTCTCAAGAAAGATGTCACATTAAATTAGGGACTTGACTCTCAGAAGGCATTTACATTACTCAAACATTACTTGGCTAGCCCACCTGTACTCATGCTACCTACCCCAGGTGAACCTCTCCTATTATACATTTCGGCTACCCAGTTTGCTATCGGTGCATTACTTGCCCAATAAAACTTAGACCATAAGGAGAGAGCAGTGTACTATCTTAGCCACACCTTGATCACATACGAGTTGAATTACCCCAAGATATAAAATTTCTTCTTGGTAGTTGTCTTCACATTCCAAAAACTTCATCATTACAATAAAACCAAACTCATATCCAAATTTTACCCTCTCAAGTACCTTTTATCCAAACCCACCCTCACAAGACAATTGGCTAATTAGATCATTCTTCTAGGTGAATTTGATATCGATTTTTTGAATATGAATTCTTTAAACAGACACATACTGGCTCATCAGTTCGCAAAAGATCCTCTCCCAGGATTGGAGCCTTTGTGCTTATATTTACCAGATGCATCTATGATGTATATTGAAGAATCTGTAGAATGGAAGGTCCATTTTGATGGATCCTTTACCTTCCATGGAAATGGATTAGGAGTGTTCGTCATCACTCTAACAGGCGATGTCATACCACGAGGATTCTAGTTGGGATTCTCGTGCAAAAATAGCATTGCACAATGCAAGGCACTCATCACTGGCCTTAAGCTAGCTATTACATGGAACATCATAAAACTATGAGTCATTGGGGATTCTCAACTTATCATAAAATAGGTTAATGATGAGTACAAGGTTAAAGATGAAAATCTTATTCCATATAAAGAGATGGTTCAAACCTTGAAGGAATATTTCACACAGGTCATATTTGAGTGAAAACCAAGGTCACATAATAGATCTGCATATGTTATGGCTACTATTGGGTCTCTCTTACGCATAGCACCTAAAGAAATTAATATGCCTTTCTTCATAGAGCATTTACAAGTTCTTGCATATGATATGTCAGAGTCATGTTGGGCATGTGAAATTGTTTGTCCTTTATCCCCTTGGTATGACCATATCTTTCAATACCTACATGATGGAACTCTTCCACCAGACATCACCTATTCTAAAAAGAAAACCCTGAATCACCACATAGCCCATTATACCCTCCTAGGAGGCACCCTTTATCATCGTGGCTACAATGGGAATATGCTTCACCATTTGGATGTTGCTGATTCTATCCACACCATTAAAGAAGTGCATGGTGGTATTTGGGGAGCGCATACTAGCAGCATTGTCTTAGATAAAAATCTATTGAGGGTAGGCTATTATTAGTCTACAATGGAATGTGATTGTTACAAATTCGTAAAGAAGTGAGATCTATGCCAAAAATATGGGAACTTAATACATGCACTGGAACATGCCTTATAGCCTATTGCAACGCCTGGTCATTCTCGAAATGGGGCATGGATCTCATAGGGAATCTCCATCCTTCTTCTTCAGATCATCAAACTCACATCATCACTGCCACCAAATACTTTACCAAATAGGTTGAGGCTATCCCTCTTACCTATATCATAGGTGCAAAAATTTCAAAATTCATCATGAACCATCTCATATACCATTACGGGATCCATTCAGTCATTGTCACTGATAATGGTAAATCCTTTAAAAATAAAATGGTTAAAACCGTATGTCAACACTTCCATATCCAACTCAAGTGGTCTACCCCCTATTACCCTCAAGGTAATGGACAAGAAGAAGCCACTAATAAAACCCTTGTATGTATTATGGAGAAAATGGTCAGTAAAACCAACCGTAATCGGCATCTACAGATACATCCCACCCTTTGGGCCTATCGTACCTCCATTCGCACTCCTACTTGTGTGAACCCATATTAACTTGTCTATGGCATTGAAACCATCATACCTTTGGATGTGGAGCTTCCCTCCCTAAGAATATCTCTCAAATACTATCTTGATAAGACAAGGACTGCAGAGTTGATCGCTTAGTAGAGTTAGAACTATTAGATGAAAAGCGTATTAGAACACTCAATCACCTAAAATTCTATCAGAACAAAGTGCTTAGGGGATATAAAAAATGCATCATTCATTAGGAATTAAATATAGGAGACCTAGTTCTCAAAGAAAATCAGAAAAACACCGTCAAAGATAGAGAAAAGAAAGGAAAGTTCAAGGCTAACTAGCTATGTCCTTATGTAGTGATTGCAAAATATGGATCAAGAGCCTACAAACTTGCATATTCAAATGGTGAAGAGCTTCCTAAACCTATAAATGCCATGCACCTTAAGTATTTCTACACTTAAGCATGATGAGAATATAAGATAAGAACTAAAAAATAGAAAAACAAACAAAAAAATGGAAAATTGAGAAAATAGTAAAGAAAAAGCAGGTCGTCCTCATGTGAAAACCACACAATTGTGGCACAGTGGGTAGGAGTTTGGGTGAAAACCACTTTTTGGCGCCCAAGGAAAATTTTCCAGATGCAAGTTACTCTTATGGTAGGACGGGTAATCATCACCACTTTTTAGATATGACTTCCTTTGCTAGGTCTAATAATCCTACTAGAGCCACCTTTGTTGTACTGTGATCTAGTTTATTTACTCTTATATCTGGATGGAGAACAGTACCTTTGTATAGTCCCGTATAATGCTGAGCGTACTTACACCATTATAACCTTCTCATAGATACATATGTGGCATTATTCATTTTGTATATTCCCACAACACGCTAGGGGCATCCACGCTTCTTTGTTCTTGTACATTGCTTTTGGAACATAACCTCATAAAATACATAAATATTTGGAAAAAGGATACACAAAAACCTAAAACATCTAGAACATTTCCCTTTTCAGGGATAAATCTACATGTCATTTCACAACTTTATCTTAGGGAAACCTAGACAACAATGAAGACTGTAAGCTATGAAAACTTATCTTTTTAGATAAACCCAAAAACATTAGAAAATATATCAATGTTGTCCCACAAAAACAAGGTAATGCTTTAATTTCTTTTAGTTATTGGTTTGTATAGTTTTGATGTACTTAGTATGTTGAATTTTTTGTTCTTTGAATAAGGTCATTTGCTTCACTTATATTAGATTTTGTGTGATTTGATTGTGTATGACATTGCATTCACTTAGAAACTCTCATACTTTTGAAAAATTGTTGTAGGTTTCTTTGTTTGTTTTGTGCATGCATTAGAATTTAGTTTACTTTCTTAGATTAGATACCATTTTAATCTGTTTTTAGCATTTGCATGTGTTTGTTTAGTTGTATTTCTTTGTGTTGTTTGAATGTGTATATTTGTTTAGTTTTGTTAACTTTTGCTTGTGTATTTTTCACAGTTATTTGTTATCACATCTATCATCTATCATTTCATCACATTTCTAACATCATTCACTGCATCATATATATACAAAAATGCTAGGTATTACATCATGCATGTATGCTAAGCTAATCATCACATATTGTATCATCAATGGGGGCAACAGGGGTTGCACATGATCATAAATCTATCCTCCCCACACCAATATCATCTAGTATAATCCCAAGTGCTAGAATGAGAACTCAAAAACATCTCATAAATCTAAAAACATGTGGTGCTATCTATAGATACATCATCAATATGAAATCATGAAGCATACACATTTCTAAATCTAAAGTATGTCACATACATAGAAGAAAGGGAAATCATACATCATAATTCAAACATAGTATGGTATATAAAATATCCATATAATACATGTATAGCTATCCAGGTCAGTGCTCAAAATATACATCATTGATACAATATGCCATATAAAAAGGCAATGCATAAAAAAGAATCAATCCTTCATCAAGAGACATCATCAAAACAATGGTACATAGAACTATACATCAAAATCGACCTTTATAAGAGGCATGTATATAATACATATGTACAAAAGGAGAAGTAACAAGGTCAACCACATCTCTTTCCCTCACCGAGGCTCCTAGGTCCATAAGTTGGTACACAGATGACAGGTGGTTATGATGGACCTACACTAGGGGTACCACCCTGTTGTCTAGTAGGATGTGCTGCAATGGGTTGTCAAACTAATCTAACTAAACAACTTGATCACCGTGACCTAGAGCCTGTTACACTCACATCTAACTGATCAAAGGAAACAACTCATTGCTCTGCCGAAACTACCCTAAATTATGCAGTCCTATAGTACATGGCCTTGCCACTGGATCTCATAGTATCCCGTATCAAACCAACTTCCCTAAAAGTGAGTGCTACCTGTAGGGAAGCATTGCGCTCACGTATCACCATGCCTATATCAGCCTAATGTTGTCTAGAGGTAGTGGCCTCTCTATATCTATCTTCAGTGATAGCCCACACCTGGGCCCATGCATGATCCTTGTATATAATGTAACCCTATAACTGTGCCTGGGCATGGTCCCTCTGGGAAACAACCATTTGCACCTGAGTCTGAGATTGGTGTAAAAGGATTAATATCTGAGACCCTTGTGCAACCATCTCATGAATCTAACTTTTCCGTAACATACTATCGCTGCCCTGGGTGGCCTATGTCCATGCCTAATCTCTCTCCATGATCAAAGCCTACACTTGCTCCCTGGCTACATCTCTCTCACCAGCCACCTGTAACTATATAGCTATCGAAACATGTAACTGCTGCTGAATGACATCCAACTTTTCACCATCACCACCACCCTCTTGAACATTATGTGGTGGGCCTTGATCTTGAAGTACCTGCTCGATATGTGTGTAAATCCTCGATTGGAATGCCTACTAGGGGAAACTCTATGTCAACTGCCCTGTAAACTTGTCTCGGCCTAGGCCTGGAGCCCTGTCCTTGAGGCTACTGCAATGTTTTCCTTGATTCTGTTGGAATTTCAAAATACCTATCTACGTTAGGCCCATCACCATCATCATCATCATCATCATCACCATCACTATCAGTACCACTGATAGTTCCACCCTCATAACCACTAGGAAGCCCCAATAGAGGAGCTCTCATGCCGGCATTATATGCCACCCTGGAAATAGTAAAATATCATGGAAGCACACCGTGATACCCTGGGCCATTCTTAGGTGTAGTGCCTGGATCTCTAATCTGTCTCAGTTCCACCCACATAGCAGGCACCACCTATCAAAAACTGGCCAGTGCTCTATCATGAGCAATCTGTGGACCCATATAAAAATTCTCCTGGGCCCTACAAGCATACCCTCTGTCTGGCCCAGGAACATCCTAGGTAACACCATATTACCTCTAACACTAATCTACCCTGTATAGCTCTCAATTATAGCTGCAACTGCCTAAGATAAAGTGCTCTAATGTGGTAGTGTCAAGCTCTAAACCATTCTCAGGCCACTGAAAGTGTCTGTAGGGCCTCAAAACAATGCAAATCTATCGTATCTCATCCAACTCACACTGATAGTGATATACATCCCCCATTTATATCCACACATTGTCCCCTATCGGGACCAAACCAATCGTAGAAGACTCATCGGGAGCTCAAACTTTGAAAACACCTAAGGGGTGACAAATGGCAATGTGGTGCCATGCCCAAATTTGTAGCAAGCGAGCTGGTCCTACCATCTTCTAACGGTAGTAGGTAATCAAGTGAAGGTCCTAATATAGATGCGCTAAAATATACTGACCCAGTAGTAGGTATCTCCCTCTACCAAACTACGTATCACTCTAAGCAGGCGAAGCAGAAATGAAGCATCAGTCCTGTAGACACCCCAATTTCACATCTATCCTAAATCAATTAATTTCCCTTCCTCATTTCCCACAAAAATACACTTCGAATTAATCGAATATAATTTGATTAATTATCCATTTCTAAATATAAAAATAATCTAATCCTCCCCACATGTCATTATTCTCCATGTTTTTCCACTATTAAATTAAAAATTCAAATTCAAATCCTCACCCACCATTCGTGGTCCCCACTCACCTAAAATCCTCCACTTATGAATTAAAAATATAATTCAAATCCTCACCCATTCTTCGTGGCCCCCACTCACCTAATATTGCCCACATTTTCAAACCACCCACCTAATCTTGCCCACATTTTCAAACCACCCACTTAATCTTGCCCACATTTTCAAACCATGATTACTTAAATTAATCTAAGCTAATCACTCCCTCAAGCTATAAATACAACCTTACCCCTCCCCTCTAAACACACGGAGAATAAGCTTTCATGCCATATCTAAGTTCTTGCATCCTTTGAGCAAAGAACATCATTTTGCCTTGTCATAATGCCAAAATAGCCTCATAATCCTTTTTCCCATCTAGTGCAAAGTAAGAAGATCGTTGTTGCAGGAAGGTCTTGCTTCGTCTTGAAGAAAAGCACCTACATATCAAAAAATCAGGGCTCAATCCAAGTTTCCTAGCCCATTCTGAGGTTTGCTGCGGAACGTGAAGGAGGAGGTATGATTATTGATATTTTACTTCCTTGTTAGTAGTGTATTTTTCATAGCTTACATTCTGGCACGCCCGGTTACTTTCGATCTATTACCATTAATTTCCCAATTAGTGGTTTTATCTGTTCTTTGTTTATTATTGTTCATTATTATTTCTTTTTCTGTTCCTTATGGTCTTCTTTGGTTAACCTTCACGCTTTGGGTAGTGTTTTTGTTGTGTGGTGTCTTTTGGTGTATCTGCAGGTTATAGCCACAATGAAACTCTGAAGCTCATTCTGTCTTTGATCTCCTCGGTGCTTGGTGCTTAGTTACCAGTTTTGATTTTGTTATTTACTCATCATCTTTAGAAACACATGAACTAGCCACTAGTTTATTATCTTACTGTCATGGGACAACCAATCCGGAAAATGCATTTACTTATTTACTTTTGCTAAAATAACTGCTTTGTAGGAAGTTAATCATTTTTATTTTCTTTTATTTTAATCAATAATTTTGTGATCTAACTCTTTCTTTCTATTTATTTTTCTTTTTTAACCTTGCTATCAAAATTTTAGCTTCTCAGGTGAAGTATAGAAGTCAGAAAATAAAAAAAAACAGTTCCCGGGACGTTTTTCTCACGTTTAAAATTTTCATTCAGAGCGTTCTCGTAGCCCATCTTCCGGAAGCCATAACTTTTGCTCCCGAACTCCGAATGACTTCATTTTTTTTTTAACGGAAAGGTATTGAAAATATATATGCAATGAAAAAATAATTTTTAGATTTAGACTTAAAAAAGAAATTTGGTTTCATTTCTTCTAACACCTATCTTTTTAACAAAAAAACAACAAAATTATAGTTTTATTTATTTTTATTTTTAAATTTTTATTTCACGAAACATCCTCACACGTATGCTCTTTCCTCGCACTTCAAAATTGATCTTGGAAATCAGAAACGTGAGGCCACTCGAGCTCTAGAAAATAATTTTTATTTTTAATTTTTTGCCTTACATTTAAATTTTCCACGAAAACACTTCTAGGTAACGTTTTCACCCTCTTCTTTCATCATTTTTCTTTTTTGTGAAAATAATCATTATCGCTATTTCACAATCATTATTAATTGCAATAATTATTAATATTTATAAAAAAAAAACTATTTCAATTGTATCCGCGTATGCTCTTTTCTTGCGCCTTCAAGCGATCTAGAAAATCAGAAACGGTCACAATTTTTTAGTTTCTTGTTCTAACATTGCAGGATCCTTTAGTTTTGTTTTTCAACTGTCATTTTAATAATTATTTTCCTTTTTCATATTCTTAATATTTGTTTGGTCGTTGGTTGTGTATGCTCTTTTCCTGCGCCTTTCAGTGTTCTGGAAAATCAAAAACAACCACGATCACTTTTCTAACATTTCATTTGCAGGATAACTACTAATTTGTTTTCTGTAGAACCGCATTGCTGGAATATTGTCAAAAACAAAAACAAAAACAAAAACAACAAAAATCCCACAAAAATACCACCATTCAAAGACAATTGTTGAAACCAAAAAAAAAAGGACGCTCAGGTACGTAATTATTTTCTGCTAGTGATTTATTTCAAGTTGGAAAGAACCCTGCGTTTAATCATTTTATCATATTGTTTTTGCACGTATACAAGGTGGATTTCATCACCACCAAAGCTACACTGGTGACGTGGACTTGACTACCACGCACTAACATCATTTGCATCTGCATTGCACTTTGAGACCTAGTCTCATCACAGCGTTCAGTATTTACCTCACCGCTGCTCTTCACTTATAGGTAATGCTATCGTGTAGTCCATGCGAGTCACACCTAAATAGTTGTAACAACGAAGCCTGGGCATCGTCCCTGTAAATAATCGGGGAGTTATAAGGACACCATACACATTCATCCCTCCATCACCTTCCACCTTTTCACAAAACCTGTTCTGGACGTGGTGATTCACTCCGAAACAGGAAAGTAAGAATTGGTGAGTCTCCTCCAGTGCTCTAAGGGTTCCCCGTACCAATTTTGTCCCCGTACAGAATTAGGTATATCAGGAATAGGGTACATCGGAGGACGCATCTTCTTGGAGTAATAAGAGCCTGCATCCACCATTTCACAGCATACTTGTATGATTGCATGAAATAATGATCATTCCTGAAGAAGTTACCTCATAAGACAAAACAATTGAATCCACATGACTGCTTGCTATTTGAGAACACAATAGTTTAGCATTTTTTTTTATCATAAAACTTGGCTGATATGAATGTGTTCATTGTAAAAGTTCAGAACCTAGTTGTGTTCCACAAAAAAATCAGTTCTCGACCAATTCAATACCAAGCGAAAACATCCAAACAATCCAACAACACAGATCAAACCATCACACCAATTTCATTAGCTTACCTCATCCAACAATACATTTGTCATAGCTTGTCTTCGGCTATATCCAACTGATATTAAGTGACTAGCATTCACTCCCCATATTGTCAATTGTCAAAACATCCTTCATAGCTTGTTTCCAACTATATCAAACCAATATTGGGTGACTTGTTTGAGTTCACTCATTATTCTGTCCACCATCGCATTTATCTAAATCATAGCCAACACAAATCCTTTCACAACCATATCGTGATTAACCTATTTAGGTTACTCTCCCCGTCAATAGTCCAGAGCTTATTTAAGTCAAATCTACACAACGTGCAACAAATCGTCTAATAACTCGTCTCGAGTTACATCATCATCATATTGAGATAACTTGTTTGAGTTACTCTCCTTATCAGTCATCACAAGCTTATTCATGATAAATCCAAAGTAATCAAAGTCATCATGGTATTCACTCGCAGTCATAATCGTGAAAATGATGATGAAGAAGTCGCACAACCAGAACTCACCACTGAAGAACAAGAACAAGTCAATAGGGTGATAGAAAAAAACAAAAATGAATATCTGTTATGCATCCTAGCCATGGGGACAAAACTACCCCCTGACTTCAGGACTGAAAATTTAAACAGGACTGAAAATTTAAACAAACTCATTGACAATGGTGAATCCAGTTATCACGATGAAATACCAAACAATCCAAATGGTTCTTCGGCCGAAGAATTATTCACTAAAATCCAAGATTTAACAAAGAAACTTGAGGAAACAATGACTAGAGCTGAAAGATTAAAAGGCCTCAATCTAGATTATAATACTCATGACATGTTTGATAAACCATCCCCCGCTTCTCCATTTGCACAAGAATGGAAACTTATGAAAGACACCATTCAGGGACTGCAAAAACAATCGAAACAATTCAACTTTGAAGAATTGTGTCCTTATCCATTTGATACAGAGATATCATGATTACCATTTCCGCCATCCTTTGAAATCCCTAAGTTTGATAAATATAAAAGCAAAGGTGACCCCCAAGAACATGTAAAGGAATTTTACATGCAATGTCAGGAAGTTGCCTATCGAGACACATACCTTTTATGATTATTCCCCCAAAGTTTAGGAGGAAAAGCTTTAGACTGGTTTTTCCATCTACCCAAAGGGTCGGTCACGACACTTGCAGACTTATCGGAGAAATTTGTTAAACATTTTTCTTATAACCTAGACTCAGAAATAACCATGCTTGATCTCTGCAACACTAGGCAAAGGCCAAACAAAAATTTTGCTTCCTTTTTACAACGATGGCGAGGAATTGCAAGCCGATTTCCCTGCTCAGTACCCGAGAAACAACTAGTTAGCATTTTTGTCCCTAATCTCAATGCTAAATTATCATTCCACATGCAAATGCATTGTCTGAATAGTTTTGAAGAAGTCATCGAAAAGTGGACACAAATCAAAAAAGCCCTCATTTCTAAGGGCTTACTTAAAGCACCGTTTAGAGACCAACCTTATCGAGACACTCCTCAGAACCAGGAAAAATCTAAATTCTTTAACCGGAATTGAAATATCGTCAACGATGGTGTTACTGATTCCCGCCATGTCTGAAATGTCCAAAACCATCCCACCACCACGTTAAAATCTAAATAACCAATCATTATCCCTAGAAAGGAAGTTTCTTCTTGGGATCGACGAAGAGAGTTCACTCCTTTGGGAGAAAGTCTATCTAGTGTCTTTCGTCATTTGGTAAATGCTAATATGATTACATATCCCATTGTCAGACCCTTCAAAGAAGGAAAACCTAAACCAAATTGGTATAAAGACAACGAATATTGTGATTACCATCGCATAAAAGGGCACTCCATAGATCGATGCATGTTACTCCGCCATTATGTCCAAGACCTGATTGAACGTGGAGACATAGAAGTTTAAAATACTTCTGAGACAAAAACAGCTAATGAAAACCTTCACATGTTCAAAAATCCATTCCCTAACCATGATAACAATTCAAAGGATAAAGGTCAATCATCAAGCAATGTCGAGTATGACTCAGTCATCTCGACCATAGATTATGACCAAGACTTAGTGGCAACTATAAAGATCAGAACTGACTGCGCGATCACCACTAGATAGAAAAAAATATGGGTCCCTACAAAAAAAAAATCTGCCACTTCGTCCCCAGCATCACCTCCTAATCCACCGCCAATTCCTCTCCACAACCTATGTCGTCATTTAATATTGTCAAACAATTAGAGAAGACTCCCGCACAAATTTCAATCATGGAACTACTTAATTCTTCATCCGCACTATAACGCATCCTTATGCAAACATTGAATAATGCTCATGTCCCTGAGGACATCAATTCACAACAATTCCAGGCTTTAATTGCACATCTTACATTACCCAATCCTATTTTATCTTTTGGTCCCGATGACATGCTTAATCCCAATATCGCTAATAATCATTCTTTATACGTCGAGGGTTATGTAACTCATCGTAAAATCAAGCACATCTTAATCGACAATGGATCGGCATTAAATATTTGTTCTATGAAACTTTTACATTGTCTAGGTTACACTGAAAATGATTTGCAAAACAATATCATAACCATTCATGGGTATGATAATAGCGAAAGAAAGTCCGAAGGCACAATCACGTTGCCTCTCCAAGTTGGACCCATCACCTTAGACATGATCTGTCATGTGGTAGATGTAGAAGTTACCTATAACATTCTTGTCGGCCAACCATGGATTCATGCCATGAAAGCCGTCCCATCAACATTCGACCAATGCATTAAGTTTCCTCATTTGGACAAGGAATTTACATTACGTGCAGATCCCCAACCTTTTGAGTATTGTAGATCCCTTGAAGGACGGTATTGACATGATCACTATTGTCCATCCATAGATAAATACGCTTCATCTCAGATAATCCCTAATGAAACACGCATTGATCCTGATACACTCCCTAACAATAATCCGAAACCATCATCTCATAACCAAAACACATTTTCCAATCCATTATCATCCGCTAGTCAACCACCTTCCACCAGTCCTCCTCCTACTAATCAATCATCTTCTTCCACTAATCAAGCTTCTTCTTCCAGCAACAATTATTCTTCCACCACACCACCTTCTTCTTCACCTAGCCAATCTTCTTCATCCAACCACACCTCCTCTATTAAGATACCTCCTCCTATGAATAACCAACCTTCATCCTTCAATCCACCGCCTTCTTCTTATAACCCATTTTCTTCATCTTTTAAGACTACCAAACTAACTTCCCCACCACATGAGGTACCTATTGGTCTCCCATCTCACACATTTAAAATCATTGACACGGGATGCGGTGAATATCAATTTCAAAAGATGGCAGACTCTTTTTATATCACCAAATCCCCACATAGCTATGGCAAACCTAACGCTCCACATCTGAAAATCCATCCCAATTACCAAATGGGTCAGTCAGTTTGGAAAAAGTTTGGTCATCTTGACAATGAACATATTCCAAGTTCTTCAGGATCTTGGTTATATAATGATGACTTTGCTCCATGTTATGAGTCCCCTCAATTTACCAAAGCTCACCGAAAAATGAAAAACATGCGATGGCAGGGTAAAGGACTTGGTCCAAATGAACAAGGTTGTTTAGACCCTATAAATTGCACACAACATCACGGTAAACATGGTCTAGGTTTCAAGGTGTTTGATGTCGCTCCCATAATAATTTCAAGGGACAATGATGACACCAGTTCTGATAATGACATTAGATCTCCATGTAGTCTTTTTGAAGACCTCACTGAAACACATCTTGCCTTTGAAAATTTTTCTATTAATGTCATCAATTTTGAGCCTACACATCCGAGTCTCATAGACCATGGCCAACCACATCATGCAGCCATGGACATGTTCCAAAATGATGAAGCCATTGAAGAATTCCTTGGAACTCGCGACCAAATACCTACTTCAGACCATAGAAAAGGATTTGAAATCAATCTAAATGAATCGGCCTATTTTGGCGAAGAGATAAAATATTCAGATCCTTCACCGTCAGAAAATTTGAATCAAAAGCGCAAACAGAGGATTTCCCATAGTCAAAACCTCACCACCACCTTATCCAATAAACATGTCGAAAAATTCCAACAAAAACCTGACACTGATGACCTACATCAACCATTAGAATCGTTCTCTGAAAAGGATACATCTAAAATGCTTGTAGAAGAAACAAAAGACATAAACATTGGCACCACTGAACAGCCAAAAATTTTACAACTTGGCATTAGTCTATCTAACCAAGAATGCATGGAATTCACAACACTCCTTATTGAATTCCAAGATATATTTACATGGACGTATAAGGACATGCCAGGCCTGGACCAATCTCTTGTAGTACACCATCTTGTGGTACATCCAAATGCAAAACCTGTAAAGAAAAAACTACGCAAAATGCATCCCCAAGTTGAATTGCTTGTTAAATCCGAACTCGAGAAAATTTTGGAAGCTGACTTCATCAAACCTATTCATTATTCAGCATGGATATCTAACATAGTTCTCGTTGCCAAGAAAACTTCTGGCATCAAAATATGCACAGACTTCTGTGACATCAACAAGGCTTGTCCCAAAGATGACTTTCCCTTGCCAAATATAGACATGATTGTTGATTCTATGGCAGGCCATGAAATGCTCTCCTTAATGGATGGATTCTTTGGTTACAATCAAATACGTATTGCTGAAAGAGATCAACATAAAACGACATTTACTACACCATGGGGCACCTTCTGTTATAAGGTCCTGCCTTTTGGCTTGAAAAATGCTAGTGCCACCTATCAACGAGCAATGACTGTTATCTTCCATGACATGTTACATGATATCACGGAAGATTATGTTGATGATATATTAGCAAAATCTAAAACACGAATAGGGCATCCAAATGTGTTGAGACGCATTTTCGATAGATTACGTGAGTATAAGGTTCGTCTTAACCCAAAGAAATGTGTGTTTGGAGTAACCTCTGGTAAATTATTAGGGTTTATTGTCTCACGAAGGGGCATAGAAGTGGATCCTGCCAAATTCAAGGCCATTATGGAAATGCCTCCTCCTCAAAACCTAAAACAATTACGCAGTCTTCAGGGAAAGATACTATCTATTCAGCGTTTCATATCACAGTTGGCTGACAAGTGCCATCACTTTAATCAGTTGCTCAAGAAAGATGCACACTTTCACTGGAACCACGATTGCCAAGACTCTTTTGCTAAGTTAAAAGAATACCTCTCTAGTCCACCTGTTCTTATGTCATTGGTTGCCGATAAACCTATGTTGCTTTATACATCTGCCACTGAACATGCCATAGGAGCTCTACTAGCTCAACATAACGATCAAGGAAAAGAACAGGCTGTATATTACCTTAGTCGAACACTTATTGAGCATGAAATACGTTATTCCCAAATCGAAAAAGTATGCTTAGCGGTCACCTTTACATTCCATAAGTTATGTCATTACTTGCTTAATCACACAACTAAGTTGATTGCCAAAATTGATCCTCTCAAGTATTTTTTGTCCAGACCCATTCTCACAGGAAGAATGTCTAGTTGGGTCGTATTACTTAGTGAATTCGATGTCGATTTTGTTCCACAAAAAGAAATTAATGGAGAAGCCCTTGCCGACCAACTTGCTGAGGCACCCCTTCCTGGCACAGAACCACTTCAGTTTTCTTTTCCTAATGAAGATATTCTACACATAGACATCACGCCATCTTGGACTCTATTTTTTGATGGATCTTGTAATCTCCATGGCTCAGGGGCTGGTATTTCGCTTATCACACCCAGCGGACATGTTATCCCCAAATCATTTCGCTTAGCATTCCCATGTACCAACAATATCGCAGAATATGAAGCTCTCATTGCAGGGTTAAAACTGGCTATATCTTGGAATCTTACAGAATTAGCTATATTTGGTGATTCCTTACTTATCATCAAGAAAGTTACGGATGAATACCAGGTCAAGGATGAAAAAATTATCCCATATAAATGCATGGTGGATAGTCTTCGAAGATATTTTCGATTAATTAGCTTTTATCAAATTCCCAGAATTCGTAATAAATCTGCCGATGCTATGGCAACTATCGGATCCCTATTAGAAATCGCATCTAGTCAACCCCAGGCACATTTTCTCATTGAACATCTCTTAATGCTTGCCTATGATCTTCCTAAAAACACTATGGTATGTGAGATCGTGGGTCTGAATAACCCTTAGTACCATGATCTTTATACCTTCATTCATGATAAAACGTTTCCTGCCAACATGAAACCAATGCATAAACGTGCTTTAGCACAACGTGCTTCTCGTTACACCATTTTAGCAGAAACTCTTTATAAACGAGGATATGATGGCACCCTGCTCCGATGTCTTAATCAGGAAGAATCCTCGAGTGTCTTAGCTGAAGTCCATTCTGGTATCTGTGCAGCACACATGAATGGTATCGCCTTAGCCAAGAAAATCCTGCGAGTCGGATATTATTGACCCACCATGGAATGTGACGCATGTCATTTTGTCAAACATTGTCAAGCATGTCAAAAACATGGAAATCTTATCCACGCACCTTCCCAGGAATTACAATCGATAACCACACCATGGCCCTTCTCTCAATGGGGACTTGACCTCATTGGTAAAATCAGACCAACATCTTCCGATGGACATAAGTTCATCATTACCGCTACCGATTACTTCACTAAATGGGTAGAGGCTATGCCTCTCACTTATGTTACCGGTAGCCAAATATCGAAATTTATTTTCAATAATCTCATATGTCGATTTGGTATTCCATCCGCTCTGGTTGCAGATAATGGAAAATCATTTAAAAACTAGGATGTACAAGACCTAGCCAAACGTTTTCACATCAAACTTAAATGGTCCACTCCATACTACCCTCAGGGCAATGGTCAAGCAGAAGCAACCAATAAGACCTTAAAATCCATCATGGAAAAGATTGTCAACACCCATGGACGTAATTGGCATACTCAAATTTACCCTGCTCTTTAGGCTTACCGTACATCTTACCGCACGCCTACCGGAGCCACCCCATTTTCCCTTGTTTATGGTTGTGAAGCCAATTTACCTATTGAGATAGAACTCCCATCCTTGAGGATCTCCCTTAAAGATGTAATTAATGAGGATGAATACCGACAGTCACGGCTTCAAGAGCTTGAGCTTCTCGATGAAAAATGACTTAATGCTCTCAATCATCTTCAAGTCTATCAAAATTGACTGCAACGTAGTTATCATAAAAAGGTAAGACCCCGAGAATTCGAAATTGGTGACCTCGTTTTAAAAGAAAATCAAAAGAATACCACTAAAGAACGAGAAAAACAAGGAAAATTTGAGCCTAATTGGTTAGGACCCTATGTAATCATAGCTAAATTTGGCTCTGGAGCCTATAAATTGGCCACTGAAGATGGTCAAGATTTGGATGAACCCATGAATGCAGTTCATTTAAATAAATTTTATCCTTAAGATGTTCACTATTCCAGGATACAACGTGTACATTATTCCTTTTGTCTTACTTATTTCTAAATAATTTAAATTCATTCGTTTCCATTGGCAAATATTTTCTTTATCAAAATCACATCTTCATATTTATCATCATGAGACAAGTGCTAATATGAATCCTATTAAGTTTGTGAGCGTCATACTTCTTCCACTTTCAGTCGCTTTCCTCTATGGTCATACCTAGAAGCTTAATGATGGTAATATATCCCCTTCTAATACATTCTCTCTTTCATAACAAAGCTCTAAACTTCGTTACCCAGTTCGTTTGGTCGTCCATCTTAGTCTTCGGTGTTGAACCCTCGCGTCCTACTAGTCGTGTGGGGCTGAGATTGGGGGAAAATGTTTCTTCCCGAATACAAATCACTATTGTAAAAAAAATCCATCAATTCAATAACTTATGAATAATTCATTGTCACATCTTTCGTCCTTCATAGTCTTTGGTGTTGAGCCCACACTTCTTACTAGTAGTGTGAGACTGGGAATGGAGGAAGGTGCCCTTACTCGTCTACGTCTTGTCTTCGGTGATGAATCCTTGCCTCTTACAAGTGGCATGGGGCAAAGCGTAGAGGGTCATTCTCATACAAGCATAAAAACATTGCAAAATATTCCAAAAAAACAAAAAAACAAAACAAAAACAAAACAAACAAAAAGGAAATTCACTCGCCTATATTTTTCCTTTGGTGATGAGCCCTTGCTTCTCACTAGTAGCATGGGGCAAGGCATAGGGATTCATTTCAAAAATACAAAATCTTACAGTGCTTACAAATTATAGAATCCCCAAACACGTAATTTAGATTCCTAAGTGAAGAGAGAACTATCCCTTAATCTCATATCTTATCAATCACCAGGCCACATAAGTGTCTAAGTCTAGCATGTGACTCATAAAGTGAAAGCTATTTTTGAAACCGGTTTAGTACCATTATGAAGAATGGAGTCACAATTTCCCAAAGGGATTGTTGTTAGCATTTGTCTCTATATTCATTATCTACCTCCTACGTCCTTCTTGATTCTTGGTGATGAGCCCAAACATCTTACTAGTTGTGTGGAGTCAAGAATGGAGTTGGAATTCTTTTCATCATATCATCACCACCATATCATGCCAATGGAAAGTGAATTTATGTTATTTTGAGCATAAGTTACAATGCGGAACACGGTACATCATCTCTCAAAATAAGTCTGCACTCTGGTCCATAAATTGTCAATCACAATGTAAAAATCAAAAAACATTTGAAAATCGTAAAAAAATCCAAAAAGAATGTAAAAATCCAAAAATCAAAAAACATTTGAAAATCATCAAAAATCCAAAAACAGTGTAAAAATCCAAAAATCCCAAAACAGTGTCAAAATCCAAAAATCCAAAAACAATGTAAAAATCCAAAAATCCAAAAACATTTGAAAATCATCAAAAATCCAAAAATAGTGTAAAAATCTAAAAATCCAAAAATAGTGTAAAAATCCAAAAATCCAAAAACATTTGAAAATCGTCAAAAATCCAAAAACATTTGAAAATCGTCGAAAATACAAACACAGTGTAAACATCCTAAAAATTCAAAAACATTAGAAAATCCAAAAAAATTATAAAATTCAAAAACAAACATTAGAAAATCCAAAAATCCAAAAACAAAAACATTAGAAAATATCCAAAATACAAAAACATTTGTAAAATTTTCAAAAGACCAAAAACATCCACAAAATTGTAAAAAATCAATAAGTAACACAGTTCATCCCTTGAACTATTATCCCAAACGAATGGTCCAACCACCTTATGACTACCAATTTCAAACCACTTCTCCTCGCGTGAATCCTCGCTTGGGGAAAATCCAGCTCTCATTGTTTCCTTGTTTGAGGAGACTGACCCAATCCCTTGTACCTCTGCTTGGGGGCACATCTAATCAATCATCACTGTGGAACACGTTAGGGACATGTTTACTGGTTCTTGTGTTGCATTATTAGTGGAAAATTATTAATTGCTTTCTTGTATCTTGATATATTACAGGGGGCATCTTGATTTTATATATCCTGGTGTTCTCTGTAATATTCTTATGTTATCTGATTGCATGTTGTATTGGGGCATCATACTTTCTTGATGGCCTCTATCTATGCTCTCTTCCATTTGCATATCATACTGGGGCATCAAACCTTTTTGATGGCCCCTGTCTATGCTATCACGCATATTACAGTCTAGTCATCCTGATCTTTTATATCACGATGCATCCTGTTATGTGCTATATTAAAATTAAGATGCTTTTCGTCACGTGAGTATCTTCCTGCATGATCAAAATCTTACTTTGCACCCCATCCATTCACCCATACTAATGCATTCTCCAGTTTGCGAATCCTACTTGATCACCGTTGTAGTTTGCGAATCCTACTTGGCGATCTTTCTCAAGCAGCATTCACTATCCAGCAGCTCCTTCTCCCCCACCATGATCACCATGTATTTTATCCATTCATTCTCACTTCTCATTTTTACTCCTCCGCCGCTTATACCCATATTACCCTTCTCACCATTCATGTCCCCTCTCACCCATTGGTATTCTTTCCTTTCACCCGTTTTCTTCCCGCTTGACAATCTTACTTAATAACCCCTTCTATATGGAATCCTCAGTGGAGGTTTACCCTCTCCCTAAGATCTTCCCGCTGTAGAATCTTCTTCACCACCTGCCCTCTCATCAAATAACCATCACCACCAAACACATCTTCCAACTCCACCTCTTCTACTTCCCATTCCCGCATCATTACTCTCACCACGTGGGCATCCCAATTAAGGATTCCCCTCACACTCTCCACCCTCCACTGCATATATTCCTTCATCCATTCATGTTACACTCCTTTGTGTCCTTTCTTTCTTATTATCACCTCATCTCATATCATATACCACTTAGGCATACCTCACTCACTCTTTTCTCATCCTTCCCCAAATCCACCTTATGCCTAGTCATCCTACTTACACGCTCTCATAGTATGGCAAATTCACTTGAGGGTTCCCCTTCAGTCCATTTTGTCATACCCTATTCCCACCAACTCTAACATCATCCTTCTTCTTCCTCAGCTTGGTGATCTTACTTAACCATTCCAGCCGCATGGCAATCTTACTTAATACTTCCACTTAAGGTTGATCTGCCCTGTGTCCTTCCCCCATCCCATCATATTTCACCCATCTTATTTCTCCCACCTCTCATCGCGATCATCTTCTTCACCCTACCATTCCACCCCTATCCCCAATATCATTTTGTCTTTCTCTTTGCATATCATCCCTGTCGGTTGGGTGACCCTACGAAACTTCTCCAGCAGTATGATGATCTTACTTAAGAGATTCTCTTAAGCATGACATGTCATCTTACACTCGTGCATCACTCTCCAATATCACCACCATATTTCCTCTTCATTCCCCATCATCACATATTTTTACCACCACTATCACCCTCCTCTACTTGGCAATCTTACTTAACCACTCACCCAGCATGGCGATCTCACTTAAGAGTCCCTCTTAAGGATGATCTGTCTCCTTTCCTTTCCCCATCACTACCCACCCTTCACCCTTCATTTTTTCTCGGCATTCCCCATTATCACATCCTTTCACCTCCTTTTCGATTCTCGCAAACACCACTTCTCGCTTGACCATTTGTCATCTCCAGTTTTTCTCACATGGCAATCTTACTTAACCACTTCCATCAGATGACAATCTTATGTTAGGGTCCTCCCTACGCTTAACTTGTCATCATGAACTTCTCCCCCGCCTCATTCTTAGTTCACTTTATTGATCGTCTCTTCCACCTGCTAACTCCTATTACCCACTTTTTCCTCCTACTATTATCCTTTTCTCCACATATCTTCTTACAACATACACCTCATCTCTTCCACCTACAATCACATTCTTTTCCCCCATTTTCCCCTCCTTGATCCATCATCCTTCATACCATTTCTTCCCATTCTTTTCATGTCTTGGTTCTTCATCCTCACCTCGTTCATCCTCATCACTCCCATCCTCTCCTCGCTTTCACTTCATCCCAACTCCTCCCTCCCATCTTCTTCACTCTTTCCCCTTCATCTTCTCACATTCCCCCTACATTTCTACCCACACACATATTCGCCATTACTGTTAATACTCCTATATCATTCTTTCATCATCATCATCTCTTCCCACACTCATAATTGTCAACGGGTTTTCCCTAAAAATTATCAATCCTCATTCCGCACGACCTCATTCACTCCCTTGGACCTTCTAGAGTTTCCCTTTATTCCTTCCCTCCTCTAAGCCCACCACTCATTGGCAACAGATTTTCCCTAACGTCCCTTTGTTGGCGTTACCCTTTCCAGTCCTCATTCGCTTTCTTTTTTTTTCATTTTTTCTTTCACCCTTCCCCACCACTCATTGTCAAGCAGATTTCCCTAACATCCTTTCATTGGCATTGCCCCTTCTATTCCCCATTCTCTTTTCTCTCCTATTCTTTTCCCTCACTCCCACCCTTTCTTGTCGCTTATTACCCATCTCTCCATCTCCTTTTTGACCTCTTCACTATCTTTATTGTCTTCATCATACATCCTTTTTCTATTTTCCCGTCATCCTAGTATCCTCATTTCATGCATCTCCATATCTTTTCCAATCGATATCATTCCTCCCCTCTTTCTTCTTTGAACATTCCTTCGGTCATTCCCTTTCCACTTATTACCCCCCTTTCTGTATTCCCTTCCTTCTACATCATTTTCTTTGTTATCCTCTTCTCGCTCCCACCCCTCGTCTTATTTCCCTTCCCCTATATCATCTTCTTCCCCTTTTTCCATCACGTTTCCTCCTTACATCCCCATCGATAACTTGGTTTTTCAGCGTTGTCCTGTCTTTTTTATCATCCCAGTCTCCACATGCATCTCCATACGGCCTGTTCCATATTCTTTGCCTTCGTCTTCCTCGCAATGACGCGATTCCTTCAATCTTCTCCTTGTATTCGTTCTATCTTCCTTTCCTCCCCCCTAATTTTCACGTTTCTTCTGACCACTTCCCCTTTTCTCTACCACCCCTACCTTTTCATTCATTCTGTATATGTTTCTCTTCCTTTCTCTCCTCTTTTTCACACTTTCCTCGCCCCTCATAGTTTCTTTTTTTTCTCCGTTCTACTTATTCTTTCGTCCTCTTTCTATTTTCCTCTATTTCACCCCCTACTCTCACCTCGTTTTCTCCTTCTTATTTATCCTTTCCCGTTTCCTGCTTTTTCACTTCCACGCATCCCTCTTTACTATCTCTATTGCTTCCTTCATTTTTCACATCTCTCTCTTTTTTCCCCTTTGCCCTGTACTCTGTCACTTTTTTGTTTTGCCTTGTTTGTCCTTCATCATTCCCTTCTTCCCCTATCATCTCTCTCTCTTATTTCTACTTTTTTTCATTCCTTTTGTTCCCTTCCCCTATTTCCCTTACTGTTCTCATAATCAACCCCCACTCCTATCCATTTCCTTTTCTCTTTCCCACACACCCTCACACCTAGCATTCAAGGTCGATTGAATCCTTCCTCCATTTGCGTCATGTGGTCATTCCAGTCTCTTCCACTCCATTATCGTCCTCTTCTCCACCAAATCCATTTCCCTTATTTTCGAGAGTTCTGTCATATATTTCATTCTCATCAATCCTCTCGAGGGGGCATTACCACATCTATCCATAATCACATCTTCTCATGACATTTTTTTCTTGGAGGATACTATGACATCCGTCACTCACCACTTTCTATTCTCCCCAACAAACATTCTCTCTACCTTTTAAAAAGTAGATTGAATTCTTCCTCCATACCCTCTACTTTCTTTGAAAGGACACTACTTTCATAGTACCCTTCCAAAGAGGGGAAAATGTAGACACCCCAATTTCACATCTATCCTAAATCAATTAATTTCCCTTCCTCATTTCCCATAAAAATACACTTCGAATTAATCAAATATAATTTGATTAATTATCCATTTCAAAATCTAAAAATAATCTAATCCTCACCACATGTCATTATTCTCCATGTTTTTCCACTATTAAATTAAAAATTCAAATTCAAATCCTCACCCACCATTCGTGGTCCCCACTCACCTAAAATCCTCCACTTATGAATTAAAAATATAATTCAAATCTTCACCCATTCTTCGTGGCCCCCACTCACCTAATATTGCCCACATTTTCGAACCACCCACCTAATCTTGCCCACATTTTCAAACCACCCACTTAATCTTGCCCACATTTTCAAACCATGATTACTTAAATTAATCTAAGCTAATCACTCCCTCAGGCTATAAATACAACCTTACCCCTCCCCTCTAAACACACAGAGAATAAGCTTTCATGCCATATCTAAGTTCTTGCATCCTTTGAGCAAAGAACATCATTTTGCCTCGTCCTAATGCCAAAATAGCCTCATAAACCTTTTTCCCATCTAGTGCAAAGTAAGAAGATCATTGTTGCAGGAAGGTCTTGCTCCATCTTGAAGAAAAGCACCTACATATCAAAAAATCAGGGCTCAATCCAAGTTTCCTATCCCATTCTGAGGTTTGCTACGGAATGAGAAGGAGAAGGTATGATTATTGATATTTTACTTCCTTGTTAGTAGTGTATTTTTCATAGCTTACAAGTCCTGTTAGGGAGCAAGACTCCACTGACAAAGGCTATCATGTAGACCACTAATCATTCTAGCTATGGATAATCAATGCATCATGATAATCTAATAGACATACCATGCCATGGTATCGTCAGGATGTTGAACAAATCTATAATATATCGTTGAATATCGGTCTAGCGGCTCATAGTCTAGATAAGTTGTCCCTAAATTGGGACCCGCATAATGTGCCATATGTCCTCTAGTGTAATAGTAATCTCCCCGGTCAAGAGGTAAAAGCACTGACTCTCTCTATGCCATCGCTCTGCTATGACTATCAAGAGGCCATGATCCAATGTAATCTATGGCATCTCGACCACATGAGTCAATCCCATCACATATAGGAGGCCCTATAGGATGCCCATAGCACTCACGAGTATGAAGAACGGGTAATGTACGTAGCAAAATAAACACAAGTGTTAGGCACTTACTTATTTCTATCTTTTTTTCTAAGGAAAAATACTTCTTTAAATTATGTGACTTACTAATTATTCTTTTCTTTTAAAACTAATCTCTCCTATATTGTTTTGTACTTGGCTATTTTACTAGACAGTTGTTTTTCCCCTTCTTTTCAACACCTGCACACCCTTTTTGGTGTATACGCATCGTTAGCGACACTTACGCGCCCCCTACACCTTTTCTCAATTTTTCACATGCCACATAGACCATATACATGCCCAATGTGACAACTACATGCCTGAATTAACACCCATGGTTCAACGCGCGTACGTTTGTTAAAAAATTTCCCTCCCGTTCGGTATGTGTGCGTGTATCCTCTATCAATGGATGTGTGTATGCATCCCTATTTTTTTTTACACATACTCATGTGCGTACCCATCAAACCAACACATATGCCCATGCACATGCATCAAACTCAGTCCTACCTACCCTAGAAAAGCCCTAAAAAGTGTAATAAATGTGTAATTGACTAGGAGGGATAGGCCACTCACGAAAGGTCTATCTGTTGGGTTTCGTATGAACTCTCAGATGTGATCCACGCGTCTAGTCCTACTTGGTATTCTCACCATCTTACTCCAAGGATGTCACTCTCGATCATGGTAAAAATTCACAAGAGCTCTGGTAGAAATGAATTGGTCATGTTTTTTTTACCAACCCTGGGTGGGTGTATTAACCCATCCTGATGCCCCTGGGGCATGTTTTCTCTACCGTGATTGTTCTAACCTTCTTCTATCCATTGTGATAACTATTTTTGTATTAAAATAATTGTTTTTGCTAATTTTCACATGTCAGGGCACTTCGTGTCACCCTATAGCTACTTCTCTGTCGCACTGAAATAATTTACGAGCCTTTCAAGAACCTTTTCCCACGTTTTTCCTCTTTTTTTCATCTATTCTCCCATGTTGTGATAATTATTAATTAATTTATTTTAAATAAATTATTCTCAACCCATATTTCTTCTTGTGGGAATATATTTTAGATTTCTAACAACCTTTCCTTCCCACTATTTTCCGTTGTATCATCAGGACGCCGAACAACTCTACAATATATCACTGAATATCATTCCAACATCTTGTAGTCTAGATATTTTGTCCCTGAATCGAGACCCACATGATGCGCCATTCATCCTCCAGTGTAATAATAATCTCCCCAGTCAGGAGGTGAAAGAACTGACTCTCATTGTGCCATCACTTTATTATGGCTATCAAGAGGTAATGATCCAATGTAATCTGTGGCATCTTGACCACATGAGTCAATCCCGTCACATATAGGAGGCTCTCCAAGCTCACTCTATCGTCATCATCAAACTAAGCCTCTATCACTGCTAACCACCCATAGTGGTCACGAGTCTGGAGAAAGGGTAATATATGCTGCACAATCAACACGTGTTTTAGAAACTTACTTATTTCTATCTATTTTTCTAAGGAAAAATGTTTCTTTAAATTATCTGACAAGCTAATTGCTTCTTTTTTTCTCAACTAATCTCAACTATATTCTTCTATACTTGGTTATTTTAATAGCCAGTTGTTTTTTCCCTTCTTTCTAGTGGCTGTATGCCTCCTTTAACACTTGTGCAAACTTTTAAGCGCATACACGCCCTTACTGACACGTATGTGCCCCCTTCACCTTTTCTCCATTCACCACAAGACACACAGAGTGTATGTGTGTTTAATATGATGCCTACATGCTGGAATTAATGCATGCACATGTGCATGTGCATCCTATCCCTCATTTGACACAGAAACACCCCTCTAATGCCTATGCCCCTAGTTCAATGTGCACGCGTGTGTTGACTAATTTACCTCCTGAAGGGTGCACCTGCACATATCTACTATCAATGGATGTGTGTATGCATCCCTATTCATTGTGACATATACACATGCACATACCCATCAAACTGATGCATACGCCCATGCACATGCATCAAATTTGGTCCCACCTACCCTAGAAAATCCCTAAAAAGTGTAATAAATGTGTAATTGACTAGGAGGGATAGGCCACTCATGTAACGTCCATCCACTGGGTCCCAAATGAACTCTAATATGTGTTCCATTCGTCTCGTCCTACTCAGTATTCTCACCATCTCACTCTAGGTCTGTCGCTCTCGCTCGCCGTAAAAAATTGCAAGAGCTCTGGTTGAAATGAATTGGTTGTGATTATTTTACTGACCCTAGGTGGGTATATTAACCTATTACATTGCCCCTGAGGCATGTTTTCTTCACCGTGATCATTCTAACCATCTTCTATCTGCTATGATAATTATTTTTGTATTAAAACAATTATTTTTTCTAATTTTCACATGTTGGGGCGCTTCGTGCCACCCTGTAGCTACTTCTGCTTCACATTGAAATAATTTACAAGCCTTTCAGGCACCTTTTTCCACCTTTTTCCTCTATTTTTCATCTATTCTTCCCCATCGTGATAATTATTTATTAATTTATTTTTAACAAATTTTTCTCGACCCATCTTTCTTCTTGTGGGAATATTTTCTACCTTTCTGATAGCCTTGCCTTCCCACTGTCTCCCTTGCACATAATTTTCGAAGATATTTGATCTTTTTAAATTCTTCTGACCTATTAAAAAATAAAAATAAAAATTAATAAATCTATTTAAAAAACCAAAAACATTAAAATACTTCGAAAATGGCTCAAAATTGGTTAAAACCGATCATCTACGGCTGAAATCTATGCCTATTGCGTGGCACTTATCCTAGATCTTGCTAACATTTTCAAATATTTTGAATCAACGAATCACGCATTATCTAAATCTTTAGTCACATACAAAACCTATGTTTCTTACTTCTTCTGTACTCTGGGGCATTATCAGTTTCCTGGTACTATTTTTTTCGTGCACATTGCTTTTTCATGGGACCCAAGTGTCAACCATCTTCCCTCTTGCATAATACACCTTTCTTGGGTCATCATTCTTCACCCTTTTCATTTATCAGAACATTCAGGAATATATATGGATAATAGAATATTTGTGCAACCGTCTTGAACATTGTTGGTTTAAGTGTGTGTGATTGTACTTATTTCCCTGTTAGGTGATATTGTTTATTTCTCGTATTGCATTGCATTCATGTATGTTGCATGGAGTTGGTCATTTCTAGCACAAGATGGTTGCTTGTATCTTGTATTTTCACTGCATTTTATGCTTCTGTCGCATGCTCACATTTTAATAAGGATCGATGAGGAGGATTCTAAGCATTATGATGATTATTTATTAATAGCAATTGATTTGTGGATTGCTCAATATCCATCTTTCTTCTTGTTTCTACTCTTCTCTGTACACTTTTCTTTCTATTTTTTTTTCTTTTTCAATTGCCGATCGAATTTCTTCATCACCCCATCGACACTCGAGGGGGCATCCGTCATCCTTCATCCTATTAATTTTTCTTCTACCCCTTTAAAAATGTTCTACTCATTTGCATTTATCTACTTTCTTTGAAGTGACATAGGTTACGTCACCCCAAACAGGGGAAAATGTAGACACCTGTAGTTTGATCAATGCAATATTATTCCTAATATTTCACCCCCTATTCTTCCCTTTACAAATTGACGAAACACCACTAGCTAGACCTATCTAACTCCCTTCTCACAACATTTTTTGGTTGTATTTCCTCTTATAAACCACTTAAACAGGCAGTCATAGCCTCGTTATGACTACATTAGCTTCTTATTAATTTCTAGTTTGATTCTTTTAACTCCTTGGAATATCAATCCACTTCATTGGATTGATTAAGCCTTTCAGAAACCCTTGCAAAATCCTAATTACTCTCTAAACGGGACTAATTAGTCTAACCTAGGTTAAATACCCTAAACATAGTCAAAACACACTTTGACTTGCTAAAAGTGATTTTTGGACTTTAGCATTTTTCCCACATGCACCAAAATCTCGCATTTTCCCAATATAAAATTAAAAATAGGGCTATACCCCCTCCCTCATTTCCTAAGAATTCTCTCTTCTTCCTAGCATAGATTATAGTATTTTGTTTAGGCATTAGATCGCATTTCATTTTCTTCCATTGCGCTAGTAGCATTTACTTTTGTATTTTATAGCACCAATATGGAGTAAAAGGGAAGATCCATTGGCCTTGAAGCCATTAATGGGGTTATCTCTTTCTCTTAAAAACATAACTGAATGCTTAGATCCTCTTAGGTTCATTATTTCAAGCTTTCAAAGAATAGAGGTTAGTTTCATTTGCTTAGTTTGCTTGTTTACTTCAAATTAATGTATGCAAAGAATAAAACCTTTCTCGTTTCTTATTAGATGGTCCATTGATCAGTTTTTTAAAATCCTTTGGGGTTTCTTTAGAGATTCTTACCCCAAATCCATGACTTTTGTAACTTTTCATTGAATACAATATGCACATAACACCTTGTTGCAATGATATGTAACAGAGAGAAAAAAATCATACAAAGGTTAAGAAAAATAAAAAAAATAAAATAAATAATTCCACATGAAGTAGAAATAGTACATTGCATGTGGGAGATAGGCATGAAGCAATTATAGTTTTTGGAGGTATGCTTAGAGCCCCATGATGAAATGGGGTGCATGGGAGAAGAAAGATCAACAAATTTTTTCAGAATGCAAATCCTTACAATTTCTGAAGGAAGAAAATGAGGAGAGAGAGAGAGAGAGAGAAGAAATTGAAAATATGTACACCAATCTCTTGCAAATTCCATCATTGTCCTTATACAAGTAATGTGAAAGTCTTCTAAGCCCATACTCCACTGTACCTTGATTGATGGGGATGAAAAGGAGTCCATCCCTCATTATTTTTGGTAGTGAGAAATATAGAACCACCATCTAAAATGGAGGAATGTATTTCCTAATTTTGTAATACTTAGTCTCACTAAAATAAATAACACTTGTAGTAGATGTGTACATGACACTGGGATCTTTCTAGAAAGTCCAATTTTGTATAAATCTGAGATCCTAGTCAAATGTTATGGCCATATTAAGATGAGGGTGGCATACTACCATAAATATAGGTGGTGATCTCTGTCTTTTTAGACACTGAATGTGCATCACAACCTTTGAAATCAAAAATTTTGAACTTTCTAGATTCAAGAATTTTTAGTTTGGAGTGCATATTTCTTTTCATCGCTCAAGTTGGTTCGAGAGTTATGAAATGCCGAACCTTCGAAATAGGAAATTCAGACTTTCAGACTCCAAAATCATGTAGCGTGACATTGTTCATTCTTTGAGCCAAAAGTTTTGAAATTATGAAACCTCGAAGTACAAAATTTGGATTTCAGGTTTCAGAACTTTATGTTTTTAGGTGTTATATTTTTGGGGATTTGAGAGTTTACGTTTCAGGGATTCAGGACATCATGTTTTGCAGTTCGAGACTACAGGTTTCAGGGTTCCGAGACTTCAGGTTTCAGAGTTGGGTTTTCGAGACTTTGGGTTCTATGGTTTCAAGACATCAGGTTTTGAGGTTTCAAGAATTTGGGTTTTGGGGATTTGATTATTGGCCTCTCACATGAAACCTCAGAAATCTCGATAGACCGAAGTCTAAAATTTGGACTTTGGGTTCTGGAATTTCCTTCTCCCCACATGGTACTATTCACCATGAGCTCATGAAACCTTTGAAACTCTGAAACCCTAAAGTCCAAATTTCAGACTTCAAGTTTCGGACCTCCCACTCCTTTTTCACACTTATTTCCACTAAGTCGATGAATTTTACTTTGGCCTACCTCCGAATGACCACACCTCCAAAGTCTGAATTTCAGACTTCAAAACATCCTCATTTCCCAAACTATCTCGAACTCTTGAATTCCTCTACAATGTGTTTTTTCCTCTTCAACTTATTTGGCCAATCTCAAAATGTTATCTCCCTTGGCCAAATAGATCCCTTATATTCTCTTTGTGGGGTCTTTTTTCTCTAATTTCACTCGAGGAGATAAAATTGGATAACAATTTGGTGACTCATAGGGTCACCTTTCCTCCTAGGTGGAAAGACCATTTACCTCGATGTATCCATTGGGCATGGAGTCACTGAATACATGGAAACTGATCAAACCTTGCTGAATTCGGGGCCCAGAGAACACCTATAATCATCGAAATTGAACCTTCTCTACTTACACTCTCAATTTTCAAAAGAAAATCTTAAAAATGAGGTTTGTGAGATTACAAAATTGTGTTGACCTAGATTTTTCACCTGTTCTTGAAATGGATTAACCTAAAACCTGATCTTAGTTTCTCTACATTGTCCTTTCCTTTAAAATTATCAACTATTCCATACAAGTATGAGCTTCTTCTGTGCAAGAGGCCCACCACGACACCTTATACTGTGCTGGAGAAACCACGAACCAAAATCTATGTATAAAATTACAAATCGTACATGCCTAAGTAGACATGAAAAGTGTGCCTAAGCACTTGTGATGCTGAAAAAAAATCATACTCCTACCCTACACTAACCAAAAGGAGAGAAGACTTTACAAAAATGCAGCCAGATGTAGTGCAAAGTAGCTCCCCCTTCTTATAATAGGCATCCATGTGGATGATTTGACACTAGACATGGTTATATGGATGAGTGAAAAACTTATAGGCGACCAACCCTTCACCCAAATCATCAAGGTATCAACTGAAAATTAAAAAAAAACCTCTTCAGAATGAATTGCATGAGAGTCGTGGAGGCCTTGCCACTAATATGGTTGATCCTTAATATTGTTAAGCTCACCCTCATGTTTAGAAATGAACATGACTGGATTTGTCAACTATGGTTCTAACTCCAATGAAGCTAGATACCTAATAGGGCATGTCCTAAATAACTGAGTGTACCCGCTCCTCTGAATTGGAATTTTAATAAAGAAATCTTTAACTAGAATTTCCTGGAAAAGGTGACTATTTGCATTCAGAATTTCTTCTCTTCGCACATCTACAGACAACTGATTTGTCATCTTGGTGTATGGAATGGAAGAAGTTATGACCTCGTGTTTATCTTTTCCTTCTGTAGAAATGTGGAGCTTTTCCATTGTATGTATCTCTTCGAGATTGCTTGTAGCATCCTATTGAATCATTGATGACTTGATTTGATTCATTAAATACAACTACTTGTGAGGGGTGTTATTAATAATAGGGCATTTAAGATTTTCCTTCGAATTGGATTCATTATGCAAGTCATCTTTATCAAATGATGAAGGAAGAGGGAAATTTATATTTTCATCATTATAAAAGAGCAAGAAGCTCTCAATGATCTCTTCTTCCTATAGAATCTCTGTAATTGGATTTCTCACTTCCATGGTGTCTTTTAGGTTTGTAATTTGTTCACCATGAGGCGCTTCATCCCCAAATAAAAAATTAGAGAGCTCAAAATTATCTCCAAAATAAAAATCTTTATAGAATGAAATATGGAGAGAACTTGGAGTTTCTTGCATGACTTTCCATGTCCTCGAATCCTCTAGGCCTAATTGACCTTTCTCCAAAACAAGAACATGCTCCTCTTTATTTAGATTTGGGATTGTTATGTTCTTCTCTCCTGAATTTGTAGTAGATGGTTGATTAACAACATCTGAAAATAAAGTGCCCTCGTGGTTGATTAACAATATTAACACTACATTCTAAGCATTCTAATTACTGATCATCTTCACCATGTTCTTTCTTCCCATCTAATGTAAATTTGGTTTACACCAGTAAATAATCCTTCACCGCATTTTCTTCCCTAGTGTTAGCCTCCTTTGAATGCTTGACCAGTACTAGAATTTTAGCTATTCCCAGCTTAGCAACCCAGTTCTTCATAGATTGAATCATTTCTCCTCTGTTGGAATCCTCTTGTCGCTTCTCTTCTTGGCTGGTTTTTGAGTTTCATCCCCTCATGGATTTGGGGAAGTGAAAGGATTATTTGGATAAGTATCAATAGGTGTTGTTGTTGGTGGTGGAGATGATGGAACGGGCTTGCAAATTTTTTACCATAGAGGGGACTGTTTTTGGGAAGGGAAAAGGATAGAGGAACTGAGATGAGATGGAAGAGTGGAAGATGAAGAATGGGAATCCATGACTGGGGAACATGTGTGAAGCTTGGGAATTGGTGTTTGGGTTTAGATTTAAGTGAATTTAGGATTGGTGGAGACTTTTAGGATGACCATGGAGATGTCTCCCATTGACAGGATGAACCAACATTGGATTCAGAAGATTTTATCTCCATTATCCACTGCTCGAGTTATGGTAGCATCTCAACAATGAAACCAAGATTCTCATGTGTCCTAAGATAATATGGAAAGGTTCATTCCCATGGAAAAGGGTCCCTAAATCTAATCTTCAATGTCTTGAGTTGGGCTGAATCCCTAGACTACACCATACTAGCCATTATCTTAAGGATCTTCATTTGTAACTTCGCATCTCAGGGGGAAGAATGCCCTTCAAAATCCACATACTCCTACCCTCCAATAGCTAGATGTTTTGGCATATATCCAAAATGATTCATGTATTGCTCATTGGGGTATTCTTACTATTGATTCCCATCACAATACAAATCAACAGATTGTTGGTAGCACCTTGGAGGTTAAATTTGCAACTCGAAAGGAGAGTTGCAATGATATGGTTGTTGTCTTAAATGTCAATCTCATGAGGTGAATAAATCCATAACTACAAGACTTCATAAAATGGAAGAAAAATGAAAGGGATAGAATACATAAAATGGATTGAAATGGATGGTGAAGAAAAGTCATGTCTACTACTGAAAGAATGGGTTTTTTACCAAGACAGAGTCGTTAGTTGTGCTTGCATGTGGGTCTCCAAAGACCTGAAATTACACCAAGTACACAAAAACTTTATGAAATTAAATAGATACCTATTTGCACAACTTGAAGAGCCCAAATACTCTTGGGGGGTTGGACTAGTTCAACTGTAAATTTTCTCTAAAGTTTTGAAATGTTACATTCCCCGAACTCTGAAGTAGAAGAAACTCTGAAATCAAAAACCTTTGAAATCCCAAAAATCCAGCAACCTCCGAAATTCTTAACTCCAAAACCTAAAATTTTCAAAACCCAAAAATGCAAATGGTTTGAAATCTTGAGACCCAATATTTGGAAAGGTCTGAAAATGTAAAACCTCCGAAATCCCAAAATTTGAAAAACCACAAAATTATGATATTTAAAATTTCAAAAAACTAAGGATACCCTTTTTAAGTTTGACGCCTAATCAATCGTCTGGTGAAATTTGAGCACAATTTAAGTCCTCCAAAATTAATTTCAAACTTTTACCCTCTTACTAGAACCTTTGAAATCTAAAAATGACAACCTCCGAATTCTAAAATGCAAGGAAAGATCCTAAAATTCCTTATTTGAACTTAGGCTTGAATGTGACTAGGTTTGGCAATAGAACAAGTTGTTAACAAATTAAACTTTCTAACTCCTTGTTGTCCCACCAGGCGTGCCAAAACTGTTGAGTCGTGGTCACACGGTGGCTTGAGATTTGTTATTTTATAATGTGAAACCTCTAAAAGATGATAAAAAACTCTAACTTCTGTGATGTCCCACTCAATGTGCCAAAACCATTGACACAAAATCACAGGAACCCCCGAATGAGACAATTTATGGACAGGGGCATTTGGCGTGATTGCATAACATGGAGCTATCCTGAGTGTCAGACATTGTGAAATAGGATATCTCTTTGGAGAAGGCCGGTTCCTTCTGTGAACATTCCTACTGCTAACTACTCCTAATGTAGGTAAACCACTGACTAATCCTAATCAAATGCTTCCAAGGGGGCAGAGATAGAAGGATTGCATGAAATAAATCTACACTACGAGCGGTGATACACCAAGAAAGGAGTGCTGATCACTCCTCCCAGCCCTACAAAATGGGTAAAGGGTCAATACTTGGGAGGTTGGGAAAATGCAACAAATACCCAAAATACAAACAATATTCATTACCGGTAAACAAAAAACACCCATATCCTGCAATAACTATGAAATATGCACAAAATACCTTGTTGCAATGAGAGGTAAGAGAGACAAAAATCATGCAAAGGTTAAGACAGCTAACACAAAATACAATTTTTATTTCTCATGATGTATACACAGTAGATTGTATGTGGGAGAAAGGAATTAATTCATTAGAGTGTTCAAAGGAAGGCTTAGAGCCGCAAGAAGAAATGGGGTGCATGGGAGAAGAACAATCAACAATGTTTTGGACAATTCAACACCTTAAAATTTATAGCGGAATATAATGAGGAGAGAGATAGAAGAAATTTGAAATATGTACTCCAATCTCTTGCAAAATCCAGAATCATCATTACAAGAGTGATGGCCAAGTCTGTCAAGCCCATACTCCATTGTACCTTGTTTTTTGGGGAAGAAAAGGATCCCATCTCTCATCATTTTTAGTAGGTGAGAAATCTACAACTACCTTCTAAAAGGGTGAACTATATTTCCTCATTTTATAATATTTAGTCTCACTAAAATAAAAAAAACCAATAACAGTTGTGGACATCACACTAAGATCATTCCAAAAAGTCTGATTTTGTTTAAATCCAAGCCACCAATAAAAAGTTATGGCCATATTAAGATGAGGGTACCATACTGCAAAAAATATTTATGGTGATATCTATCTTTTCGGACTATAAACGTGTATTACAATCTCCAAAATAAAAAATTTCAGAATTTCTGGATTTAGGACTTTGGGATTTTTTAGTTTGAAGTTTAGGTTACTGTGCATCGTTCAAGTTGACTTGAGAGTTCCGAAATGTCGAACCTTCGAAGAACAAAATTCAGACTTCAGAGTTCAAAGTCTGAAATCATGTCACATTGCATTGTTCATTCTATGAGCCAAAAGGTCTTAAATTATGAAACCTTGAAGTCTGAAATTTGGACATCAAGTCTCAGACCTTTATCATTTTGGGGGTTCGGTTTTCAGTGATCTGGGACTTTAGGTTTTGAGGATTCAGAACATCGAGTTTCCGGGTTCATGACTATGGGTTTCAGGGTTTCGAGAATTCATAATTAGGGGTTTCAGGACTTTGGGTTTTGGGGTTTCAAGACTTTACGTTTTAGGGTTTAGGGACTTCGGGTATCATGGTTTCAGGAATTTCGGTTTTGGGGATTCAATTATCGGCTTAACACATGAAACCTCTGAAATCTCTAAATCGTAAATTTTGAATTTCAGACTTTAGGTTTCAGACTTCCCACTCGTTTTTCATGCTTCTTTCCACCTATTCCGCAAATTTTTCTTCACCCTACCTCCAAACGACCACACCTATGAAGTCTTAATTTTGGACTTCCGAATTTCCTCATTTCCCGAACTAGCTCAAACTCCTGAGTTCCTCTACAATGTGTTTTATCCTCTTAAACTTGTTCAGCTAATCACAAAATGTGATCTCCCTTTGCGAAATTGATTGCTAATTTTCTCTCTATTGGGTCTTGTTTGTCTAATTTCACCTTAGGGGCCAAAATTCGATAACACACCCTTCTTCCTCCAAAACTTCATCCAAAGGAACATCATGATTCCTTGAACCAAAGGTATTAGTGATGTACTGTTGATAATGTGAACCTTCCTAGAAATCAAGTACTTTGAGTTTTTCAGGGTCATACGGAGCTTTCCTACCGTTATCCTCAGACATATCCGCCAAGCACCCGGGTTCATAAAAATACAACAAAACTTCAAGATTACAAAGGGTTGGGCTGTCAGTAGAATATCCATCTAAATCATCCTAATCGAGTGATCATATCTCAATGTCACTTTCAGAAACCTCCTCAATGTGCGTCGCTGCAACCGAGTCATGTTTCGTGCAGTTTCCAATGTAATCTTCCATCTGGTCATTTTGAATCATGTCCTCTTCATTCAGACAACCCTATTCCAATGTTTCATTTGTTGGAGCTTCATTGGTCTACTTCCTAGGTCTCACATCAAACAATTATGATACGAGAGGGAAGGTACTATTAAAATAACAAGCGTTAAAGACTAGATGTTAGTTTTTTGACATATCCTCCATTGATTTCATGCCCATCTCACACCCAATGGTCTCCGAATCAATTTTTCCATTACCTAGCTCTGTTGTAGCCCCCAAAATAGACCCTATAGGTGAGAACTAAGTCGATGCACCACCACTAATCATTTTGGGAGTACCCATTTCAGCCTCTACACAAGTAGCACCACAATATTTCACCAATGTAAGGGATTCGTGTTTAGAGAGGAAAAAGGAGGGTTGTTTCAATCACCATACTAATCCTGGTCCTGCACTTCTACCTTTCCCATGGCCAATACCTCTATAGTTGATACAAAAAACTAGAGATCTTTCAAAATCCAAGACTTGATCTACCACTCCCTGAGAATAAATGAGGTGAATCGAAGAGGGGAGACAATTACCTGGGGTTGCGTTAACACACATTCTAGCAACTGGAAAGAGTGATGGGATATATTGAAAACATATTCCCGAAAGCCTTGGCTATCACCGTAAACACATGTTTTTTCCAAGACTCCAGAGTTAGGGCAAGGATTTTGACCCACACAGGGTATGCACCATGTTCAAATTTATCCATGTGCAAGCCCGAGGGCCATCTAGAAAGGTGCAACACCGTCTTCCCAAAGAACCAGGGACTTCTATTGATGGCTATGAGGAAATCATCCTCTACACTAAACTGAAACAAGAAGGATTTATTAGAAATTGCAACCACTTCAATTCCTCAAAATTTTTATCATTTCATCCTTTCCCAGACCTTAACCGATTGTTTATTGGGCCTAATACCAACAAAACATCCTATAATAAAAAGAAAAAATCTATTCTTAGCCGTGTCCACCACTTAATTTGGAACAAAAAATGATGGTCATTTACATCCCACACAGGGTTTGGAGTAAAGAGAGGGGAGGCATCAAGTATAGGTCTAACTCTTTCTTCCCAGGATCCCCGTTGTCGCCTCATCAAAGATCCATAACCATCATTTTCATTTTCTTGCCCTGTAGGATTTTGAATTTTACTGCCATCCTTCACGTCGCCATCCTCCATAAGTTAAAAATACTTGATAATTATGCCAAAAGGCGTGTTCTCTATGGGGAAAGCATGAGGGGGCTCTGACACGGACAGAGACATCAACGCCCAAGATTGATTTCTTGATGATGTACAGAAGAGTTCTGGGCATTGGTTATGAGATGTCAGCTACAGCACCCTCTCTGAAAACATTTGCAAATGGAAAGGCGAGATTAAAATGTTGACTAATTATGGCTTAGGATCTTCCCTACAAGTGGTAGCAAAAGGATGGATAAGCAGCAAGACGTGGCCAGAGAGAAGGGTTGCAACTGTATCATTTTTCATGCATGGGAGGAATTAAAATTTTTCACAATAGTGTTGTATCTCCATGCAGAGGTAGGTGTTCATGTCAGATTTCTGTGATATCTAGGTGAGGGAGAGGTGGTCTGTAAGCCACACAATCACAGAGTAAAAACAAGATACTCATAAACTCATCAGAGCAACATCAATCTGTTTCATCGATTCATTGACAAAGTGCGGGAGGCCAAGGTCTATAGAAATACTTCTTAGTGTTGCAGTTTTACCATTGGTGGTTCATCGACTTCATATAGAATACGAGTATGGAAGGCCGGTTGCAGGGAATATACCAATGTTTTGACCTATAACCAAGCATTTCCTCTGAACTAATGGATGTATGGAGTGGAGATCATGTGGGTTGCGCCGCATGAGCCTCCCTGTGCAAATTAGGTGGATTGCGACCAAAAATCCTCCTGCTTGCGGGATCCAATGAATTCTGCCATGTCTATGTGCCTCTGTATTAATGACTATGGTTGGGATCCTGTGCAACGAGTCTATGCTAAGAGTATGTTTCTAAAACATAGGTCTTCGTGTTTTTTTCTCCCATGGTCTATATTGAATTGTGTTAAATTGATATCACTTTTGATGTACAGATGTGCCTATCTGCACCGATCCAAACAATTGTGGAGGAATTAATGGTTGAGGCACATTAATTGGAGGTCAGTATTACATACTTAAGATCCTCTCTAAATACTTCTTCCATAGAAACAATAATTACTTTTTGTTTTTACACATTGTTTGAATGGCCGAAATAACAATGTTGGCATTGAAATAGCATGGATTGTTGTAGGAGCATGTGTAGTATTCATAGTAGCAATAATGGTGGTGGTTTTCTATAGAAGAAAAATGTTGCAGATGGAGATTCGGGCCAGATTGGCTAGGGAGAGGGAAAAAATTCTAGCACTCAACAGCGGGGGAAAGCCTGCCAAACTATTCACCATCAAAGAGATCCACAAGGAAAAAAATGGCTTTGCAGGGGATCGACTGCTAGGAGTCAAGGGCTTCAGAGAAGTATACAAAGGAATACTCAAAGATGAAACTAATGTGGCAGTGAAGAAGGCCAAAGTGGGCAACATTAAAGGAACAGAACAGGTCTTAAACAAGGTAAGAATTCTATTGCAAGTAAACCACAGGACCCTGGTGAGATTGCTGGGGTGTTGTGTGGACGTAGAGCAACCCCTCATGATCTATGAATATATCCCAAATGACACCTTATTCGAACACATTCATCAAGGTCCCTTTCTCGATTGGAAAAAGCGTCTCAAGATTTTCGTGTGTCCGTAATTGAATGAACAGAAATTTGATCTAAATGCAGAGATTTGCTCTGTGATTGCGTGACTTACAGACCACCTCTCCCTCACCTAGAAATCATGAAAATATCTGCGCATGCTCAGATATTTGATCTAAATGCAGAGGCCACTTCATGGTAGTAGTGTTACTTGCTAGGCATTTTGAACAACCAACAACGATTATTTACTATTGCCATGTACTAACATTTTAACAACATGCAAGCATTTCATTTCAAATGGGTGAGCACCTGGTAAATGATTTTGTAAGGAATGAGAGTAAATGCAAATGGTTTAACATTTAACAGTTCTAGCATCTTCTCATTTTTCGGGTTGAGCGTGGACAAGGAGGCATACAAAAAGCACCATGAGAAGCTGTGAATCAAGTTCCTCCACATTGTCAACATCCACGCCGGTGTGATTAAGGAGCCCGGGATCCTATTCAATTAGAGGTTTAAGATTGAAAATGAGTGGATTGGAAAGCTCCCTAGAGCTACTACCATGTGGGTGTGGAGGTGGCTCTAAGTCACACCTTATTTCCCTTTCTCGAGAAGACACAAGATTCTTCCTATTTTCACAATTTGGAAGCGCATCTACATCTCTTGGATTGCTACCAACGACCCAATTTAGCATTTCACCCCACGCTTATGTCAGGGATGCTGCCATCCATTTGTTAATGATGCATTTCCTGGTAGTGTTGGTTATTCTCCTTCGAACCTGTGTGTTGTATGGGAGAATACCTGGGGTCTAGCACCCCAGTGCATGGACTGAATCGCATGCTACCGTCTATGCAGTGATTCTTGAGTTATAAATAGTAAGAATTTATTCTACATTTTTTGTTAGATCTAGGTATTTGAGCTTCTAATTTAAAATGTGTAGCTCTTTTTCTAATATGGGGTTTTTAACTTTTGTTTTTTGATCTAGTGGATGATTCAGGGGGTACTTGTGGGTATGGAAATATGTACTTGCAGGTCCATGGATTCCAAATGGCTACACTGAGAAATGCCCTATTCGGCGACGACTTAAGCTGCATAGCCTACTTTGAGATCAAGTGTCCGCATTAAAAAATGCACTTTGTTTTACATAGGTGCAATCTGTTAACGTGTAGGACTTATAATAGGTTAGATTGTAGGAAGTAATGCTCATGACATGGATTAGGTTTTAACATATGATTTTTTCCAGAAATTATCTGCACTTGAAAATTATCAAGGAGGATGGATGTGTGGATGAGCATTGTCCATTTGTAATGCCCACTTCCCTATGACACTTAGTTGATTATCATTTTGAGTTATGCAGACTTTAGGATATGGACATGACTTATACTTATGTTGATTAGCATGATGTTTTGTGACTAGATGCATTTGGATTATGATTGGATTTTGTTTTCAGTATGATCTACACTAACTCATGGACAGACTATTGGATACCGATATTATTTTTATATGGATATATTGCATGTGTTCTAACATTGGATTTCTTTGCCATGAATGAGTAGAATGTAGTTGTTGAATTAACATTACTATAATTTTGGATAATGATGAAATGCATAATTAAGTTGTGATTTAGACCTAGAAATAATGATTGATTGAATTACGTATAGATGTTAATAAATTTCATGCATATGGTTATTTTGGATATTTTGACATGGCCGCAAGGCCGAAGGAGGTATTTTGTATTTTGCAGGAAACACAACATGATCACAACCATGAGGGGGATTGGGAACCAAACACAACAGGATGTCGGGTGGTTACAACATTTGGTCGTCAAGGCAACTAGTGAATTGTATTTTTTTACCTTTGTTCTTCTATGTGTTAAGAAAAATTTCCATGAGGGGGAAATTTTCTAATGTGACCAAGGGGGTAAGAATTTTATTTACTTGTTTTAACTTACTTTAGTAGGTGATTTTATTTGTGATGTCTTTTTTTAAAAATACTTTTGCTAAGTATGTTTAGATTAATGTAATATCTTGTTTTAAATTTTAAGTTTTGGAGGGAAGTCTAGTGGGTGTAATTAATTTTGATGGTTGGCTCCTTGAGCCTTGTGTTTCCTCGTGTATTGAATGCTTGGTTTTGAGTGTTGACCACTCCAAATCCTTTGAATCTCGAATTTGAGATTGAGGGCAATTTTGGGGGACTTGTGGGACAAGTTAAACTTGTCCCACACTTCCCAAAACCCCTTACCAACCATATATATGGGTTGGGAATCCAAAAAGGGGATTATTTATTGTTTTGGGAAGGGAAATATGACTTTGGAGTGCACTTGTCTTCTTTTGCATTTATTGTGCCTTAGGACACATGGGAAGGGATGGATGTGGAAAAGAGATGTCATTCAACCCAACCACCCATTTATGGTGTTCTGGGATTTGAGTTGACTAAAGGGAGGTGGTCTTGAGGATGTGTGATGTGGCATCCTACAAGGAGCCACATCACCCTCACTCTTCCTTTTGTCTATTTATTGAAACTTCCTCTCTTGTTGAGGGGGTTGGAGTTTTTTTTTTTTTGTTGAAAGTTCTTTTTGTTATTTTGGGAGAGGAAAGAATTGGGAGAAAGAAAAAAAGGGAGTGCTTGGACTTGCATGCTTGGGATTGTTTTGGAGGGAGCTTTTGCAAAGCTTCTTGGTTTAGGCTTCTCCAATGGAGAGGTAGGAAACCTTCTCCTTTTTGTTGCTTTCATATTTTTTGTTGATGCTAAAATTGTGAATAATGTATGTTTACTTTTGTGTGTTGTGAAAAATGGATAGAATGCTTATTGTGTAGTGTAGGAGAGGTCTATGGGAAAACTCATGAGGGAGGCATAAGAGTAGAATAGGATATTGTGGAGGGATTTTGAGAGGGATGCCCATCTTGGGTAAGAATGTTTACATTCTTACCTTGTTCTTGAGGGAGCCATAAGAGGAGGGAGGCATAAGAGTATGGGAGGAAAAAGGGGTACTTGAGGGAGGCATAAGAGTCATAGGGGCTTGAGTTTTATTGTGGAGGGTTTTGGATGGGCATCTCATCTCAATGGGGAGGCATAAGGAAAACTTTCCCATAGTTCCTTCTCTTGTTGGCTTGGATGAAAGCCTTGTTGTGAAAAGTATTGTGTTATTTGTGTTTCCTTTTGTTTCTTCTATTTTAGCCTTGAATGTTGTGAAGAAATTGTATTGTGGAAGAAAGTATTGTTGCCTTGAGTTGGAGACCACCCTTCATTGTGTTGTGTTTGGGGCTCAGGGGTCAATGGAGGAGATTGCTTCTCTTCTCCATTGAGTTTTGGTTGGGAGGAGAGTGTTGCCTCTACCCCTATCTTGGTTTTGATTGAAATACTTGGAACTTGGAGCATGGATGAAGAACACCTTGGAGCACAAGAACCTTGTTGTTGACAATGTTAAAACATCATGTAATTACCCACCTTGAGTGGAAAATAAAATAAAATGTAATATTGTTTGTTTTCTTTAGCTTCCATTATTGTAAATTTGTTCCACATGAAGTAGGGTATGTTGTAATAAGATTTGAAGGAAAAGTTGCATCGAAATGATAGTATTTCTTGCTCTAAAATTTATTGGGAATGTTGTTGAATTCTTTGGTGGAATATTGGAAAGAAATTACAAAAGGAAATATATTAAAATTTTTGTTTGGATACTTGAAAGTAAGGTGTTGGAAAGATTGAAAAAAATCAAAAGTATAGTGCATCATCTCCTCTTGTGTAGTTGATGGAAGGTCTTAAATTTTAAATGATTTTTAAGATGCCAAAGAAGCATTTCAAGTTCTAGTCCCTTTTATGTTTTATTCATTCATGAATTTATTGTAAAAACCATTGCAAATAAACAAGAAAATGAAATCGAATCTCTTAGAACACCACTGCTATATCTATTGAATTGTTTGGAAAGGAGATTTTAATACAAAATTCTAAACTTAATAAGATTATAACCACGTTTCATTAATAAGGGAACTAATTTCTGAAATATTATCCATGCTTTAACAATATGACTACAAACGGATTACTATTATAGGATTTCACTGATAACAACATACTATTATGATTTCCTTCATATTAAATAGTCAGATAAATAATGCCAATGAAATCTCTAAACAAACCTATGCATAAACTACCCTTGTCCTTTGCAAAACAAATTGTGCTTGATTAATATTCTAATATGTAACAGACCCATCTTTATATGTTGTTCCTACACGCCGTTCACTTCCCTTAATATCGTGTCTAAGACGAATAACTGCTAATATGGAAAAAATGATGATACATTTCAGTAGATATCCTGATATGAAACTTGATACACAAAGTGGTTGACTGTCCAAGCAAATATGTCCAATTGTTCACATGCTTACACTGATTAGTTGAAAATATATTCCAAGTTATATTTTAGGAACTGCGAGTGATCTTAGCTTCACAAATATCAAGCTACATGGCATTCGTTAACTACCCAAACAAATGTGAAGTTAGTCTCAACCTCAAGGGCCAGTTAATCACCCCAAATCGTGTCTAAGAGCTGTTAATATAAAAAAAAAGATGATACTTTCAGTTTTCCTGACTTACAACTTGATGCACAAAGCGCTGACTGTCACAGCGAATATTTAAATTGCTGCAATGCTTACAAGAAGGTGAGTTCTGTGGTCATCTATTTTGAGAGTGTTGCAATATGACAAGCAATGTTAAAACTGCCCATGCCTTCGACCATGTCCCTCCGTCGTTTTTGATCAATATCTTGAAGGTGAAACCCAATTTTGAGGGTGCATTCAGTACTGAACAGATAACAACATAGTTGAAACCTGCTTGCTGAAACGCCTCCATGTAAATTGACTGTCCACGCGCCCAGGAACCTTTTTTATTTACCTCCCTGTATCCACGTGGCCTGGGTGACTGTGCAATGTATCCATGTGCAAATGTATAACATGTTTCATGTTACAGGTGGCTGGCTAGAGGGAAGTCACGCAAGTTAAAAAAGTATGAAGTAATTTTGGTTTTTGACAAGGTATTCGATGAACCCACCGCCCAACCGTATATTTAAAGCACAGTTTGAAATGCTTTCCCCCCCATTTGACTATAAATTTCTATCAAATTTAAAATTTAATTTAAGCACTATATAAAACAATAGTGGTGATAGGTAGTAAAGCTTCCAATAATGCATGCCATATTCCGTTAATCTTACTCAGCCCACGAAGAAGGTAATTCAATTAGATAAATTTGAGGTTAATGTAATCAAAAATGCAATCAGTCTTTGAACCACAGGTGCAACTATTCATTGACATAAAAATTGTGGATATACCTGAATTTGGAAATTGGAAAGTTGTTAGACAAGAATTGATCGAGAGCAATAAATGGTTGTGACAACAAAATTTTCTCTGATGTGGCTACGTTGGAGTGAACTTCCAAATCAAATCCAAATTGAATAAGAACCCTAGATAAATTCGTACAATCGTAGTGTATCATCAAATAGAATGAGAACATTAAAGCAATGGCAACTAGCTTGGGCATGTACGCTTTGAATATAAAAGATGAATACTCTTAAAAAAAAAGTAATTGAGGCAATGTTAGCCTTTGTATTTTGATGGGGTCAAATATAAACAAGAATCCAGCGTGGAAGCAATGTTAATCAACCTGAAAGGGTAAACAATTTCATGTTAATTTTAGAGTACAATTTTCCAGAAAAACGTTGCAAAATACAAAGCTCAGTTATAGGGCTCCAATTTACAATTGAGTGAAAGGAAAAATGTTGAAACTTGAAAGTAATTGGTGACCCGGAGTCAGTTGTAAACCAAGTACAAATTCAATTCCAATGCAACTCTGAACTTTTAAATAAATACAAGAACAGAGATTGAGATTTGAATGAATACTTTTTGGCTTTTAAAAAAAAAAACAAGTTGTCATAGTGCCTCAAGAGAGAATATTTCTAAAATAGTGAACACAATAGCAATAAATGTGTATTCTTTGTAACGCATTTCTACGACTATATATATTAAAATATAAAAAAAAAAAAAAAAACCATTTTCGATTTAGTCTCACCATGCGTGAAGCTGGAAATTCTCCGCTAAGGAAGAGGCGAATTCAACAAGTATTGAAGTAAGTCTCGAGTGAGTGGAATTGCGACATGGGGACCATGTAGCTCTAGGTTTAAGGCGAGCGGAATGCAAAGTAAAATATTGAAGCTTGTCAGTTCCCAATATCAAGAAGGTCACAAAACTGGCGGATAAAATAAATCAAACAAGGAAGTGCATTACCTTTTAAAAAAAAATTATCTTTTTTTTCGGTTTCGTTTCTTTGTCGCGAGATGGGCGTCGGCTATTTAGCGGCATTACACTTTGGTATCATAGCTAGGGGTTCGAAGCTGGGACCCTTGGGCACATGCAGTAAAACGTGAAAATTTGGAACCTTTAACTTAGTGCAGAACATTATTCTTTTAAAATATAAAATCCATAATGTTGATAATTGCCCTAGTAAACAGCAAATTTTGAAAACTAGCACAAGACCTAGAACAATGAACTAACTCTCGCCTTGATCTGTGCAGGAGGCAAAAATTCAGATTGGGTGAGGGGTCTCTTCATATAGACCTAGACATACCACCGCCATAGCAGGCCGTAGCAGCCCTTCTGACCTCAGATTTTGCAGACACTCCAGGATGTCAATGCCGCTATACGCGGGGAGCCCTTGGGAGGACGCGAACTTGCTAGACATGGGGAAAAGAATTTCCATCAGAGGCGGCTAGGGCAGAGTCACCACAGCGAGGACATGGGTACGACAGGATTTCCGGGTGCAGAGTCACTAGGGAGCCCGAAACAGTCTCGGAGCCCTAGAAGAGGGGGCCGAGGAGCAATCAGAGAAATGGCTAGGATTCGTCATACATCAGATGCAGAAGATGTCAGGGATGATCTTGAAGCGAACCATCTCAGTATTCAGGTGAAAACAAGGTGGTTTTCAGGGACAGCTGGGCCAAATGTACGGTTGGGACGCTTGGGACGCCTGGTTGGTGAGCTTGACCGGATGCTTCGAAGCAGTGTCCTTGTAGGGAGCAACACGAAAGCTCGTGTTGCGATGGGACCTGGAAGCTGAAGGTTGGAGCAGGAAGTTTTTGGTCCCGGAGGCCGAGGACAAAAGCTCCAAAGGGATGACGTGGGATACGAAACCTGGGAGCTGTTTGAAGACAGAGGAGGAAAAGGTCAACGTTTGACCCAGGAAATTTCAAAGTAGCCATAACTTTTGATCTCCATTAGCTCCGATTTTCACAAAAGTTGGACTTTCTGGAACTCCAGCACGTTGTCCTATATGCAATGAGGGTACGATATATTTAAATCCGGGGCCTGAATGTTGGATTTAGGAGGCCAGTCAGTCAATGCTCATTCCCCAAATGACATTAAAGGCCTGCCAGACCCAAATTATAGCTGCCCGAGGACTCAGAAGGCTATAACTTTTGCATTGTCTCAACGAAGATCACACAAAATTGGTACCGTTGGAATCATGGCTCCGAGACCATGATGCATAGTAGGTCAAAGGGGTCAAATCAAGAAATTCTATCATTTGATGATAAATTGATTGATTTTTTTAAGCAAAACGCTGCCCACCTTCACCGACAGTGTTTTATTTGGTAGATTGGGATGCAATTAAGAGGCATGGTAGTCATGGGGCTTTCTCTGCTGCAGCACCATGGGACAGTATGGGGGGAATTTTGCAAGTAATATCAGTCATTGGGACTCGTCATTTAGATGCCTCTTACAGGTGGTTGAAGGACAGATTTCAGGATTTCCATTTTTCCCTTCTCTTTCTCTTCTCTTTTTTCTATAAATTGGAGTGTTGGGCTCATTGTAATTGAGAGAGTTTTTGGGTAGCAAAGCTCTGCCAAAATTGCTTTGTGAAGCCAGTGTGTTGCAGGCCCTTGTAGTGGACTCCTTGCATGGTGATCCAGGCCCTTATCTTGTAATAGACTGAACTGTGCATACCAGGAAGCAATAAAATACAAAGTTCGTGGATGTATCTTCCCTTGCTGTGTTTTCTTGCATTCTTCTTGCCCCTTTTATCTTTCTACAAGAATATTGTGTCTATTTATTATATTCTTGCAGGAATTCAATAGAGCATTGTGTATGCTTGGAATATTGTTGTGAATGCATTTTGGGAGATTATGGTGAACTGTCATCACCTCTTCTAGTGTGCACTTTGCCTCTGTATTTCACAATTTGGAGACCCTCTCACACCCTCCTTTTCTGGTGTATCACCGCTTTAGTGTAGGCTTTCATTTTATGGCATTCTCTTCCCTGGTCCCTTGGAAATTTAGATTAGAACAGTTAGCTTATCCTGCATAGAGCTAGATTGTGGCAGGTAGTTTAGGAGCAAGAACTAGCTTTCTCTGGAGATCTGTCTTGGAGTAGCAAGTCCCAAATATTGGAGATAGTACCCGTGTCTATCCACCATCTCCGCTATGAGCTTAAGCGGTGTGTGCACATGGGTGCTGTGAGTTGTAGTTGATATAGTCACCACAGAGAGGACATGGGGAAGAGGATCTCAGGACACAAGGACAACTCTCGGAGCCCTAGATAGAGGGAGGAGCATACAGAGAGATCTAGTTTCGTCATACATCAGCTGCAGAGTATCAGGGAGATCCTGAAGCTGCGACCCTCTCACTATTCAGGTGATACAGGTGGTTTTCAGGCAGAGGCCTGGTTGGTGAGCTTGAGCGGGTGCTTCAAGCTCTGCCCTTGTACTAGCAACAGGAAAGCTCGTGTTGCTAATCCATCTTCTGAAGGATGGAGCAGGAGTCTGGTGGAGAACCGAGGAGCAGAAGATCCATGTTGACTCAGAGACAGTTACCTACACCTGTTTGAGGAGCGGTTCAGGAGCAGGTATTTACCCAGGAGGTTTATTCAGTAGCGCATAGTGAGTTTCATGACCTCCGTCAGGGATCGATGACAGTACCTAAGTATGAGAGTCGATTTCTGGACCTACTCCAGTAGCATTGACTATATGCAGGATGAGCAGGTACATAATTCACAGGTTCATTCGGGGCCTGAATTTGGATTTAAGTGGCGCAGTGCGCATTCACTGCCCACAAACATTAGCAGAGGTTGTGGAGAAGGCCTATATTGCAGAGGAGACACGAGGTAAGACACAGCAGTCTAGAGACAGAGTTCAGAGCCGTATTCAGCAGATGCAAGGATAGTAGGTCGAAGGGGTTAGTTCCTCCTCCACGGGGTGGACAGAGTTTAGGACAAGCTTCGTTACCCAGAAAACACCACCTTTAGCAGAAGCAGCAGCAGACCCACCCACCTTACCGACCTCCTCAGAGATTCAATGCACAGAGAGGACGTAGTATGGGGCCTCCTCCTAGGGGTCCCATCAGGACACAGGGTGCACTGAGAGCTCAGTCAGTCGGAGCTCGTCAGTAGAGACCTCAGCAGTCCATAGCCGGATCATCAGGATCTGTATCTCAGTCATCTAGAGTACCAGCTGGAGCTACTTCCCACTGGAGAGGACCAGGCAACTGTTATGGTTGCGGTGTTGTTGGACATATTTGGAGAGATTGCCCACATAACCCTACCAAGGGTAAGACACAGATCTCAGAGCCTATTGTTGGAGATATGGCACGGAGTCATCGGATCTACGCAGCGGTTGAGAACCGCTTTGGCTGAGCATCAGAGTACTGTGATTGAGACGACAAGTAGTATTGGTGGTATTTCCACCTCTATATTATTTGATTCTGGTTCCTCTGATTCTTTCATTGTACCATCTTTAAAAATAGAGCGTTGTAGGCTGGTGGCAGTTAGGTAGGGCCATAGTTGGGACGTTGAGATGGCTTCTGGAGCCAAGATTTCTGTAGACTCCTTAGTTAAGGAGTGTGTAGTGGATTTGGGACCCTTCACCACTACTTCTGATCTTCGGATCCTTCCATTAGGATCTTAGGGCGTCATTTTGGGTATGGACTAGTTGTCTGCTCACAGAGCTAGAGTGGACTATTACCATAAGACTATTGTTTGCACTGATGACCTTGGGGCGGAGTCAGTGATATCAGGAGTTAGGAGGCCTGTTTCTATTCGCACAGGGGATCTCCGCTATGCAGCTTAAGCGGTGTGTGCGACGGGGTTGCCAGTTGTATGCTGTTACAGTTAGTGACAGATCATAGGATGAGTCAGGGGGACCTTCCCTCGATGATCATCCCATCTTATCAGAGTTTGCCGATGTGTTTCCAGGGGAGCTACCGAGATTACCTCCCCCACGTGAGATCGACTTCCATATAGATCTAGTTCCAGGCGCAGAGCCTATCTCACGAGCACCCTATCGGATGACTACTCCTGAGTTATGTGAGCTCAAGTTGCAGCTTGAGGGCCTTCTGGAGAAAGGCCTAATCCATCCTAGTGTATCCCCTTGGGGTGCACCAGTTATCTTTGTAAAGAAGAAGGATGGATCTCTTCGGTTGTGTATTGATTACCGTCAGCTGAATAAAGTAACGATCAAGAATCGTTACCCCCTTCCACGCATTGATGATTTATTTGATCAGATGAAGGGGGCTACAGTTTTCTCTAAGATAGATCTTAAGTCAGGGTACCATCAGCTCAGGATTGCGGAGACAGATATTCACAAGACAGCTTTCCGCACGAGATATGGCCACTACGAGTTCACAGTGGTACCTTTCGGTTTGACGAATGCCCCCGCAGTGTTTATGAGTTTGATGAATGGGGTATTCAGGACCTTCCTTGATCGCTTCGTGCTTATCTTCCTTGATGACATTCTATTTACTCGCGCACACGTGAGGAGCACGAGGAGCACCTTCGCCAGGTTCTTCAGTGTCTTCACGAGCAGCGCCTTTACGGGAACTTGGAGAAGTGTGCGTTCTTTCAGACTGAGGTGCAGTATTTGGGCCACATCATTTCTGGGGAAGGTATCGCAGTCGATCCTTCCAAGATTCGAGCCATCATGGATTGGCCAGCACCCACTAGTGTGACCAAGGTGCGTAGTTTCATGGGTCTAGCAGGATACTACAGGAGGTTTGTTCAGGACTTTTCTCCGATTGCGCACCCCATCACTTCTCTTCAGCGGAAAGGGAAGAAGTTTGTATGGACAGATAGATGTGAGCAGGCCTTCAGTACACTGAAGGAGTGCCTCACGAGAGCACCTATCCTTGCAGTGCCAGATCCTCATGGAGAGTTTTTCGTATGCACAGATGCTTCCTTGGTAGGACTTGGAGGTGTGCTAATGCAGGAGGGTAGAGTAGTTTCCTTTGAGTCTCGCAAACTCAAAGATTATGAGCTCAATTATCTGACCCATGACCTTGAGCTTGTAGCAGTGGTACATGCCTTAGTGCGGTGGAGACATTTTCTTCTTGGCCGGAGATTTACACTCAGGACTGATCACTTGAGTCTTCGCCACCTCTTCACGCAGCCCAATCTCAACGCTCGTCAGCGGCGTTGGATGGAGTTACTCTGTGAGTATGACATGGAGATAGAGCATGTGAAGGGGAAGGAGAATGTGGTTGCAGATGCCTTGAGTAGACGGAGACATGTGGCTATGGCCACCTCAGTGGGCACAGATTTATGGAGTAGGATCTTGCAGCAGCTTCCTCAGGATAGTTTCTACCTTGCAGCCAGAGCAGAGATTGAGTCTCAGAGACCCCTTGAGGGGAGATTTGATGGATTTTCATTAGAGGTAGATGGTCTTCTCAGACACAGAGGTCAGATTTATGTTCCTAGAGATGGAGGCTTGAGGCATGACATTTTGATAGAGGCTCATCGTGCACCTTACTCAGCCCATCCCGGGGTGAAGAAGATGCACGCCACCTTGAGACAGTTGTATTTTTGGAGAGGACTTCAGAGAGACATAGCCTCATTTGTATCCCGCTGTTTAGAGTGCCAAAGGGTGAAGGCCGAGCATCAGCATCCAGCCGGCCTTCTCTATCCTCACGCCATACCAGAGTGGAAGTGGGACACCATTTCTATGGATTTCATTGTTGGGTTGCCGACGTCAAGATACCATCACGACGCCATCATGGTCACAGTGGATAAATTGACGAAGGTAGCTCACTTTTATCCAGTGAAGACTACCTACACGGCTAGTGCAGTAGCACGAGTATATCTTGATGAGATTGTCAGATTACATGGGATTCCGCGGAAGATCATTTGCGACCGCGACCCTTTGTACACCTCCCATTTCTGGACCACCATGCAGTATGCCCTCGGGACGAGGATTAATTTCAGCACAGCTTATCACCCTGAGACAGATGGACAGACAGAGAGGGTGAATCAGATTTTGGAGGATATGCTCAGGATGTACGTGATGGATCATCAGTCGAGATGGGAGGAGTATCTGTATTTGGTGGAGTTTGCTACAATAATAGTTTCCAGAGTTCTATAGGCATGGCTCCTTTTCAGGCATTATATGGCAGAGAGTGCAGGACACCTCCTTAGCTGGGACAGGATTGAGGACAGGGTTTCTCTTGGGCCAGCATTATTACAGGACATGGAGCAGCAGGTTACCTTGATCAGACAGAGATTGCAGGAGGCTTAGGATAGACAGAAGAAGTATGCAGACCAGCATAGGACAGATCACAGTTTTGAGGTAGGCACGAAGGTGTTTCTTCGTGTCAGACCGCATAAGAGCCCTATCCGTTATGGAAAAGGTTCTAAGCTTGCTCCTAGGTTTGTGGGTCCCTTTGAGATCTTGGAGCGCCTCGGCCCCTTAGCCTATCTTCTAGCATTGCCACCTAGCTTATCACGCGTCCATGATGTATTTCACGTTTCTGTGCTTAGGAGATATGTTTCTGATCCTTCTCATGTGCTAGATTGGACTGCATTGCAGGTGCAGGATCAGGGGCAGGTGATGGTGGAGCCCATGCGCATTTTAGATCGCAGGACCCTGGGCCTTCGCGGCAGAGAGATTGATCAGGTTCGGGTCCAATGGGACAGGTACGATGAGACTGCTGCTACTTGGGAGGATGCTACATCATTGCGAGCTCAGTTTCCACACTTATTTCAGTGACTTCCAGGAGGAAGTCTAGTCTAAGGGGAGGGGGATGTAATGCCCACTTCCCTACGACACTTAGTTGATTATCATTTTGAGTTATGCAGACTTTAGATATGGACATGACTTATACTTATGTTGATTAGCATGATGTTTTGTGACTAGATGCATTTGGATTAATTGGATTTTTTTTTAGTATGAGCTACGCTGACTCATGGACAGACTATTGGATACCGATATTATTTTTATATGACATGTGTTTTAACATTGGATTTCTTCGCCATGATGAGTAGAATGTAGTTGTTGAATTTACATTACTATAATTTTGGATAATGATGAAATGCATAATTAAGTTTCATTTAGACCTAGAAATATGATTGATTTTTACGTATATGTTAATAAATTTCATGCACATGGTTATTTTGGACATTTTGACATGGCCGCAAGGCCGAGAGGTATTTTGTATTTTGCAGGAAACACAGCATGATCACAACCATGAGGGGGATTGGGAACCAAACACAACAGGATGTCGGGTGGTTACAACATTGGTCGTCAAGGCAACTAGTAAATTGTATTGTGTTACCTTTATTGTTGTATGTGTTAAGAAAATTTCCATGAGGGGGAAATTTTCTAATGTGACCAAGGGGGTAATAATTTTATTTACTTGTTTTAACTTGCTTTAGTAGGTGATTTTATTTTTGATATCTTTTTAAAATTTCTTTTGCTAAGTATGTTTAGAATTAATTTAATATCTTGTTTTAATTTTTAAGCTTTGGGGGAAGTCAAGTGGGTGTAATTAATTTTGATGGTTGGCTCCTTGAGCCTTGTGTTTCCTCATGTATTGAATGCTTGGTATTGAGTGTTGACCACTCCAAACTCTTGGAATCTCGAATTTGAGATTGAGGGCAATTTTGGGGGACTTGTGGGACAAGTTAAACTTGTCCCACACTTCCCAAAACCCCTTACCAACCATATCTATGGGTTGGGAATCCAAAAAGGGGATTTATTTATTGTTTTGGGAAGGGAAATATGACTTTGGAGTGCACTTTCCTCATTTTGCATTTAATTGTGCCTTAAGGCACATGGGAAAGGGTTGGATTGTGGAAGAGAGTTGTCATTCAACCCAACCACCCATTTATGGTGTTTTGGGATTTGAGTTGACCTTGGGAGGTGGTTTGAGGATGTGTGATGTGGCATCCTACATGGAGCCACATCACCCTCACCCTTTCCTTTGGTCTATTTATTGAAACTTCCTCTCTTGTTGAAGGGGTTGGAGTTTTGTTTTTGTTTTGTGGAAGAGTTTCTCTTTTGTTATTTGGGAGAGAAAAGAATTGGGAGAAAGAGAAAGAGAGAGTGCTTGGACTTGCATGCTTGGATTGATTTGGGAAGGAGCTTGGACAAGTTTCTTGGTTTAGGCTTCTCCAATGGAGAGGTAGGAAACCCTCTCCTTTGTTTTGCTTTCATATTATTGATGCTTCTATGCTAAAATTGTGAAAAATGCATGTTTACTTTGGTGTATTGTGAAAAATGGATAGAATGCTTATTGTGTAGTATAGGAGAGGTCTATGGGAATACTCATGAGGGAGGCAAAAGAGTAGATTAGGATATTGTGGAGGGAGTTTGAGAGGGATGCCCATCTTGGGTAAGAATGTTTACATTCTACCTTGTCTTTGAGGGAGCCATAAGAGGAGGGAGGCATAAGAGTATGGGAGGAAAAAGGGGTACTTGAGGGAGGCATAAGAGTCATAGGGGCTTGTGTTTTATTGTGGAGGGTTTAGGATGGGCATCTCATCTCAATTGGGAGGCATAAGGAAAACATTCCCATAGTTCCTTCTCTTGTTGGCTTGGATGAAAGCCTTGTTGTGCAAAATATTGTGTTATTTGTGTTTCCTTGTTGTTTTCTCTTTTACCTTGAATGTTGTGAATGAAACTTGTATTGTGGAAGCAAGTATTGTTGCCTTGAGTTGGAGACCATCCTTCATTGTGTTGTGTTTGGGGCTCGGGGGTCAATGGAGGAGATTGCTTCTCTTCTCCATTGAGTTTTGGTTGGGAGGAGAGTGTTGCCTCTCCCCCTATCTTGGTTGTGATTGAACTTCATGGAACTTGGAGCATGGAAGAGGAACTCTTTGGAGCACATGAACCTTGTTGTTGACAATGTGAAGACATCATGTATTTACCCACCTTGAGTGGAGGAAAAAAATGTAATATTGTTTGCTTTCTTTAGCTTCCATTGTTGTAAATTTATTCCACATGAAGTAGGGTATGTTGTAATAAGATTTGAAGGAAAAGTTGCATTGAAATGATATTATTTCTTGCTCTAAAATTTATTGAGAATGTTGTTGAATTCTTTGGTGGAATATTGGAAAGAAATTACAAAAGGAAATATATTAAAATTTTTGTTTGGATACTTGAAAGTAATGTGTTGTAAAGATTGAAAAAAAAAACATATAGTGCATCACCTCCGCTTGTGTAGTTGATGGAAGGTCTTAAGTTTTAAATGATTTTTTTTTATGCCAAAGAAGCATTTCAAGTTCTAGTTCCTTTTATGTTTTATTCATTCATGAATTTATTGTAAAATCCATTGCAAATAAACAAGAAAATGAAACCGAATCTCTTAGTACACCCCTGCCATATCTATTGAACTGTGTGGAAAGAGATTTTAATACAAATTCTAAACTTAATAAGATTATAACCACGTTTCATTGATAAGGGAACTGACTTCTGAAATATTATCCATGCCTTAACAATATGACTACTAACGGATTTCTATTATAGGATTTCACTGATAACAACGTACTATTATGATTTCCTTCATGTTAAATAGTCAGTAAATAATGCCAAGGAAATCTATAATCAAACCTACACATAAACTACCCTTGTCCTTTGCAAAACAAATTGTGCTTCATTAATATTCTGTAGTGAAACAGATCCACCTTTATGCCCTTCCTCCAAGCTTCTATCATGCACGCACTGTCCCTCTAAGAAATCTGGCTTCAAATATAATATCCTGATATAATCTTGAAGGAGGATCCACCGAATTTAAGTGGTATTCCTCCAAGCTATCTGTAGCACGTTAACACTGTCCCTCCACTGATCTTGTTTAAAAATAGTATACTAGATCTTGACACAGGACTGTCTCAACGAATAATTATACTGGTTTCAGTAATAAACAAGTAACAACGTAGTTGGTACAAGAGGGCCGTGGAAGTCTCTTTGAATCTAAAACAAAGCATTTCTTCAGAAATTCTGATCAAAAAAACTTGCGGCATTCTCCAGGCTTCCTGTTCCCCTGCATCACTTTAGATAAGACTATTACAGAATCCCGTCATTTGAAATGCATTCGATACTGAGCAAATAAAGAAATAAAAGAATGGTTGAGACAGTCTCCTTTGTGGTAGCCACTGCAGAGGCTGTCCACTTTTGCAGGCATCCGCTATTGAATCCCGCCAAGCTGCACCCCACCTCGACCACTGCCCCCAATCGAACTGGTGAACACCTCGTGAAGGCAGAATCCGTTTTGAGTTGTATTCGTCTGAACTGATAACAACACAGTCGAACTTGCCTGTAATTTTTCTCCTCTTTGAAACGCGGCGATTCAGCTTATGCTTGTTTGAACGGATGATTAGAATAGGATTTCAAAATCCAATTGATGGCGGCAACGATAGAGAACAGTAGCCAGACTGTGACCTTACAATGCTAGATTTACAAATCCAGTAGCAATGTTTGGGAGGAGAGCGGCGCAGGTTAGGTTTGAGTCGGCACACAAGAGGCATAGCCTTAAAGTTTTCATAGTTGTAGCTCTGAGCCCACCGTACCAACCAACAAGAATTTAAGATTTAGTTTGAAAATCCTTCTCCCCTAGTTGACTCCAAATTCCTTGTATCAAAATTTCAAATTTTAAGTTAAGCGCTATATAAAACAATAGTGGTGATAGGTAGAAAAACTTCCAATAATATATGCCATATTCCGTCAATCTTGCTCAGCCCACAAAGAAGGTAATTAAATTACATAAAATTGAGGTTAATATAATCATGTAATTAGTCTTTGAACCACAGGTGCAACTATTCATGGATATAAAATTGCGGATATACCTGAATTTGTTTTTAGAAAGTTGTTAGACAAGAATTGATCGAGAGCAATGAATGGTTGCGACAACAAAATTTTCTCTAATATGGCTACCATGGAGGGAACTTCCAAATCAAATCCAAGTCGAATAAGAACCCTAGGTAAATTGTACAATCGCAGTGTATCATCAAAAGAATGAGAACTTTGAAGCAACGGCAACTAGCTTGGGCATGTACGCTTTGAACATATAAGACAAATACTCAAAAAAAAAGTAATTGAGGCAATGTCGCCTTTGTATTTTGATGGGGTCAATTATAAACAAGAATCCGGCGTGGAAGCAATGTTAGTCAACCTGAAAGGTAAACAATTTCATGTTAATTCTAGAGTTCAATTTTCCAGAAAAACGTTGCAAAATACAAAGCTCTAGTTATAGGGCTCCAATTTACAATCGAGTGAAAGGAAAAAAAATGTGTTGAAACTTGAAAGTAATTGGCGACTCGGAGTCAGTCGTAAACCAAGTACAAATTCAATTCCAATGTAACTATGAACTTTTAAATAAATGCAAGAATAGAGAGTGAGATTTGAATGAATACCTTTTGGCTTTTAAAAAAAAAAATTGTCTTAGTGCCTCAAGAGCATTATTTCTAAAATAGTCAACACAATAGCAATTAATGTGTATTCTTTGCAAACACTTTTCTACGACTATATATATTAAAATATATCAAAAAAAAAAAAAAACCATTTTCGGTTTAGTCTCACCATGCGTGAAGCGGAAGAAAATTTTCCGCTAAGGAAGAGGCGAATTCAACAAGTATTGAAGTAAATCTCTAGCGAATGGAATTGTGACAACCATGTAGCTCTGTGTTTTTCGAGTCGAAATGATAAAATAAAAGTTTGAAGCTTATCAGTTCCCAATATCAAGCAAGTCACAAAACTTGTGGGACCACTGACTTGCTTACTCTTTCAAAAAAAAATTGTCGCATTTTCGGGACGTTTGTTTGTTCGCGGCGTCGTCATCGTCGTTGTCGTGAGTGTGGCGTCAGCTATTTCGCGGCGTCAAACCATTACTACTTCTATAAATGTACACCTTCAATTTCATTAGTACATAGGTGAGATCCAGATGTGGTGCTCTTCTTTTGAAAAGCCAAAAAAAAATTGCTGCCCTAACACTTGTTGCTATTTTCAAGATAAATGTTGTACTTCTTTGACTCGATTGAAATCTTTCATATCTGATTTGTTATGCCTTTAACCTGCAACAGTGGAAGACACACACTTCAAAATCCTTGACAATCTAGAATGTAGGTGTTAACAATAATGTATATTAAAGTTTTTTTCTGAATCTAGGTGTTAACAATAAATGGCCAGGAAAACATTCAATGTATGAGACAAAGATGCCAAGTTTTTTTTCCTCTTACTATGTGCATTGGGAGATATTGTAGCTACATGTCTGTGTATAAAATGTTTTTTGCAATTATTTCCTGAGGTAGAGTTTATATGGCATTATTGATATATTTTGCATCTTTGTGCCTCCACTATGGTATGAATTAGATAATTCGGCTCAAATGAGAGGAAGTTTTTGGAACAAAGGAAAAAATTGGGGTTTTTGAAAATTTCTTGCAACAAAGTGAACACCTAGATCTTTTCCTTAGATGAAGAGACCACTAAGGACCTTATATAGATAGTATTATTGTGAGCATAGTTAAAATTGAGATGTTGTTTACTAAGATTATCCTAATTTACCAAAAGTAGGCTTGAACATAACTACTTGAATCTCTACCACTATTGATCTCTGTGTTGAACCGATCTTATCTTTATACCACATGGTCACACAAAACATTAAAATGCAATTTGAATCATCTAATTCACAATTTTAACTGTTGTGACTGGTATTGTTATGTCTTTTAACAAATGGAGAGAAAAAAAAGACGAGTCTTTGTTAGACCTTTGCAACTCAATGCATTAACTGAAATATATGGATATTCACATGGGGAAAGAGATAACAAGGTGAATGTGACTTATATGTTGTAGTTATAAGTAGATTTTCGAGCTATTCACATTAGGCAGGAGATAAGAAGGTGAGTTTGACTTATATGTTGTAGTTGTAAGTAGAGTTTCGATCTCCCCAATGATAATGGCTGGTGGTGCAACCCCCCCCCCCCCCCACCCCACCTCCATTTTGATCTCTCCCAACCCATTTTCCTCAAGTTTGTAGATTTTAGGACCGGCATTGCCCCTATTCTATATAGAGAAGGTGAATAAACAACAAAAAATTATGTAGTAAACTTAACAGTGGCATAAAATGTATTTCTGTGTGTTTTTGCATGGTTCTATGTTCAAGGAAAGAGGGTGGGTGCTTTACAAGAAATGAATTCACCTATTTCAACCTGGTACTAGTTAGGAACATGGCAGCAGTAAGGGACATCATGAATGTGAGCTCCAACAAGGTAGATGTCATTGTTTGTAATTTAGTGGTGTTATTCCATACTTATTTCATTATATCATTTTTTTTCCTGAAATATTCTCTTCTTATTTTCTCTACAATATGGAAACTATTTTAAGTAGATCTCTCAAAAATAAAAATAAGACATTAAAATTGCAAACTAAACCAATCTGTCAATGTTAGAATACTGAAGTGTTAGAGGTTCTACTAACATTAGAAATAATAAACTTTTTGTAAACCATGGAGGCCATTTTCGTATGAACAATTTTGTCTATTTGGTAGCTAAAGGAAATTGAAAAATTATTTCAACCCTTTTACTGGCAAATTGCAATCACCTAAATAATGCAAGTAATTTTCACAATTTTTATTTCGAACTTTTCATTCATATCTCGCTTTAATAAATTAGGAAAAAAATGAGAATCTTTCCACTAAAATAATAAGAAAAAACTATTTTCACCATATTTTCTCAAAATATTTTGTTCCATTCAATTGTCTATGGATATGTTAATGGTAATGAATGAGTGACCCCTCGATATAGCTTAAAATAGAGGTGGTGCAACATTATTCTTACGGTTGATACTATGAAACATATTTCATATGTGTTATGTTGTAAAACAAAAAATATTACACATTGATTCCCCTAAACATTTTCCCTCCCATTTAATTCTCCCTCAATTCACCTCTTCATCACCCCACTTCCTTATCTGGCATTTCACTCCCTTAAATTTAACTTTTTAATGACGCATCACCTTCAGTATTTCCACTCCTAGTGAGATATGTGAATACAACATTATGATAAGTAGCTTAGTGTGGACCACAATGATTATTTTGGTTGTTGAAGCATGACTAAATGCAATTAGTCCACTTGTTACATATTCATTCACAAAAGGTTGTTAAATCAGGAGACATGTTTTCAATTTATGGATGAACAAAATCCCTAATTGCCTTAAGCAGTGTCATGTTTTTTGCCTTTTTCTGACTAGGAGAAATAGATGCATAATAATATAAAATATGTTGCACTTTGATTGAACTACCCCTCCAAAAATGTCATTTCTATTATTGCCTTTGCGTACTAAAAAAGGTCAATGTCATAAATATTAAAATAGTAAAATATATAATATCAATAAATGGACAAAATCTTATTTTCGCTATTGTGCCTAATCCTTGAAGGTGATCAATTATTGATGTGTGGTCCTACATCACCTAATTTCTCTACAATTACTAGAGCTTAAAATTATAAAGCGTGCTTGCAAATTGCTACAAGAACTAACCATTGCATAGGTGGATAGTTAATTTTGACCTTTTAATTTCCAACATTCCAATCATGTTACTATCTTACCTATTAAATTAAACATCATCCTTTCCAAATCCTTGGTACCATAAAATCAAAAATATAACTAGCTTGCTTGATGGATAAAATCATTTTCATATACGCAATTTTGTCTATTTGGTATCTAAAATAAACTGAATAGTTATTTTTGACTCTTTTTAATGGCAGATTGCATTAACCGAAATAATGCAGGTAATTTCCACATTGTTTGTTTCCAAATTTTCATTCATGTCTTCCTTTTCTCTAATAAATTAAACTTCAATTAAGAACCTCCCCACCAAAAAAAAATAATAATAAAACCCATTTTCGGCATATTTTTCCAAAATATTTTGTTTCATTCAATTATTAATGGTCCAGTTAATGGAAATGAATTAGTGACTCCTCTAAATGGGTTAACATAGAAGAAACAAATGCAAAAGCATCGAGGATAATGTTTTCACTTTGTTGTAGCTGGGAGAAGCAAAATGCACAACAATTTTATTTATACTTTAATTATCCTTACATGTATGTCCAAATATTTTCCCAATTTTTTCACCTCCCATTTTCTGTTATTTTAGTAAACCGATCTATCAAATTTAGTTTATTAAATTCCATATTAAAAAATGCTTGAGATGATTAAGTTTACCACATATAGTAGATATTGTTTGGGTGGTAATAATCTACACATGTTATTTGTGGGGAACAATATGAGCCATGGAATAGGTGTGGGCCATTCAAGGTTTTCATTCCCACCTTTTTATTTTCGACTTTCCACTTGCCTCGCCTTATCTATTAAATAAATTGTTGTACACTTTAAAAACTTTATGCCATGAAAAAATTAGTAAAATAAAAATGCTCAATCAATGGATAAAATTTTCCTTTCGTTACCGTGTCAATCCTTGAAGGGTGGTCCTACATCGCATGTTTTCCCTACAATTACTCGAGCTTACAACTATAAGTGTGTTTGCAAAGTGCTAGACGAAGTAACTGGTGCATCCTCGTCCAGCACAACATTCCTTTTCTACTTCACATGATTAACAACGTTTTGTTCAGTTATTCATGTGTAAAGTTTCGGATTGCTTCCCCAATTTTGATTTCCCCACATTTACACATCTCTTCCCTCATACCCCTTCTTTTCCCATCTTCATCTCCCATTTTTCTTTCCCTCCACTTTGAATTCTTCACAAGATAACTTTCGGCATTTTCACCATACACATCACGTACGATTGCTAGTATTATTCTTAGTAGTTAATAGAAAGATGGGGACAAGTCTTTTGTAAAACATTAATTGACTTTCATTATGTCATGCATCCTTACTACAAGACATTTATTCAAAGTACCTGTATCTTTCTTTCATACGTGTGTATCCCTTAGTTGAAAGTCACGCATCCCTTGTCTAAAAATTTGTGAGTAGTTATATTTCATTATTTTCCCTTCATGTTATGTATATCAGTACTACACCTATAACATTAATAGAACAAAAGTACTTTCGTTATTTGTGCTAACCAACATATAAAATGGATTTTTGGGTATGAATTTAATTTTTATATAAAAATATATATAAAATAAAATTTGTATTCTAACATGAAGCGTATCTTATTATAACAAAAAAACACATGCAAAAAGTGCTAAATATTTTTCCAATTATATATTTATAGTGGAAAATAGTTTTGTTATGCCAATAAGATATTTTTTATTAGATTGGGTAAAAAAATTACATTTTGGAGGGATCGGGAACCCTGTACAACCGAGAGTTATGCAGTAGAGCACAAAAGAGAGAAAAAACTACGAAAAGGACCCATCGAGCCCAAGGAGCAACAACCAGACAAGCCAAAACCATGATCGAAGGCCGATCCTGAGATCAACTTGGACTCACCACCTAGCATTTACAAGATCGGTTGCATATATTATACTGTCGTTTGTCGTGGACATCCAACCAACCCTCGTTTGAATCCACGAGAGGGGAGGGAGTCAAAGAATTAAATGGTAAGGGCCCAAGGCATACCTCAAGCCTCCCCTGTCGGCGTCAACCAAGCCACAATCCAACAGTGGGCTCGAGGGTAAAGACCTCCCAATTGCACCCACTAGCGAAGCATTAATGTTCTTGACATTTTGCGATTCAAATTTCCAACCAAGGAGACTGGTCCAAACTAAAACCATCATCGACACCGCCAGTCAACACTGCATCGTACCCTCCAGCAACTGTTTGAACCTAATCTAGCACAGAAAGTGCATCAAGGAGACCTATCCTCGCAACTCTTCACCCTTCCTTCTTGTGCTTTGTAGGTGACTCGCCCATTAAAGATTCATTTTCCTCCCCCTCTGAGTCCTCCTTCCCATCCTCCTCACCCGATGAAACATCAAGTTCATCATCTTCCTGGAGGTAATTGAATTTCACTGGTGGTTCAATAGGTCCACAGCACTCTCCCATTTCATATCTGGCCATTCTACATTTACTACAAAAAAATATTTGAATCTTCCACCTCAATAGGTTTTCGCCATTCACTAGTAGGAGAATCCAAAAAATTTCGCTATGGAAATTTGAACCCAACTGGTATATTGATACATAGCCTAGCAAACACAAATCTCGATCAAGATTTGGTAGTAGGATCCACAACAATAAGAAAACCCATAGATCTGGAAATCCCCAAAAAGACCTCAAGTTCGCAGAACTCTAGGGGAAGACCCGGAAGCCGAATCCAAACCGAGAGAGTATGAAAACCGAAATCATGGGGCATGTCAGGGTGCTACTAGTGGATGGTGAAGGTTGTGCTGCCAAAAAACCGAGGTCCCTCGTTGAAAACTTTCTACATTTCCAACTCATAAGGTTAGCAAAAAATAAAACCTTCACCCTCCAATGCACGGACGTCAACATTGTAACACCATTTTCCCCTGCTCCATTCTCTTACTACATCAATATTCAGTCGTCGCCCTACGAATCTGCCAACAAGTGCAAATCTAAATCTTTGTTTGGCTCTTTCAATGATGGCCTTTGGAATATCTAGCACGGGTACCTCATTCTTCCAGAGGGGTGAAATCTTCACCGGCTCCTTTCCCTACAGGCGAAATATCCGAATAGGTGAACAACCCAAGTGCTTTGTCCTTTCCCTACAAAACTCTCCTCCATTCTGCGAAAATTCCCACCAGTTCACTGTTCACCGTACTTGGAAGCATTTATCATTTTCTTATTTTTTAAGTTTATTAATTGAAGAAGACCTTTATTCAACAAAAAATTGCAAGTATAATACCCAAACAATAAAAATAAATTTATGAAAAATTAAAAAATGTAAATGGCCATAAAATTTAACTCTCATCTCAATTCCTCGAAAACTCTATTGGTGATTTCTCGAGCCAAATCTCTTTTACTTCCACCCACCAAAATTTTTATCTTTATTTTATAATGTGAAAACTTTTTGCTTAATAAATATTTTATTCAAACAAAATAAGCTAAAAATCATATAAATGGGTGGAATATAAAAAGTGTTATCGGTCTACCATATACCTATAACGGTCTTTTTTATAACGAAATAATTATGTCGATAGTAGTGATTTAATATGAACATTCTCCTTGTACGGTACATTAATGGCGGAGATCCTACATCACACTAGCGAGAAGGGAATCAAGTTTGAGCCCGTCCCAGCCTGTCCGAAGGCTTGAGACCTTTGAAGAAGTGCCAAAAGAAAAATTAGCCGTCAAAATAATTTAAAATTCATAAATCACTAGCAAAACTGAAGTATAATATTTAATGTAAAGTTTAAAAAGAAGAGTGGAATTGTAAAATGCTCATCACATCATGTTCAACATTTAACAATTGTAAGTTGTTCGGAAGACATTGAATGAACAATGAAATCATATCATTTTGAATCTGATCTGTACTTGAATGCACAATTTCCTTTTTTTTTTGAGAGTCACTACTACAAGGGAGGGGGGAGGGGGCTGCGGACCGGGCGGTTGAGACAATAATAGAGACAATACTTGACCAAATTGTCTCAAATAGAGAATAAAAAAGTTGTATATTGTCTCTATTATTGTCTCAAACCGGGTGTCTCTAATATTGTCTCTCCGGAGACATTATAGATTGATATAATTTTTGTCTCTTGAGAGACAATATCATTTTTATCTTTTGAAAGACAATACATAATACTAATTTTTTGTCTCTCTAGAGACAATACTAATTTCAATTTTAATTGTCTCTCTAGAGATGATACGAACTTAAAGAAAGAAAAATCTGAATTTCAAGAATAAATAATAATCAAATATCATATAGTGCAATCGACAACTACATATTGTCTATGATGTCAGCGTGGGCTGATAATTAATATTAGAAATTAAAAACAATTTGATTTGAATTTTGTGCCCAACAAATGGGTCCACAAACATTTTATTATTATCAAATAAGATAAAATACAAAAGGGTGTCTAAATGCGGTTAACCCTTTAAATACAATGACAAAATAGAAAAAGGTGCCTAAATGTCGTTAACCCTTTGCGTACAATATGAACACCTTCTCTCCACCACTAGCTTCAAGCAATCTGTTTGTTTCTCTGGTTCTACTTTGAGGTTCTTTTTCTTTACTTTTATTTTGAGCAATTGCCTCTCTGCTGACAATTATCATCTTCATGTTCTTCACTTTGATTATCTCAACTTTGATACAATTCTCTATTATCGATAACAACAAAGGTGCTTTAGATTCTGAGATATTAAGAACATATATTTTACTCGAGTTATGGAAAAAGTATTCACAAATTATATTTAAACTAGGACAATAATTAAAACCTCGCACAAAACTAATAAGCTAAGTTGTACACTCATATACCTATATGATAAAATCCATGTTTCCCTGTCATTCCCAACACATAAATATCCAGGTGATCATCTGTACCCGCCATCCAAATAAAACTTTTGTTTCTTTGTTCATAGTCCTTGTAGAAAAAAATTGAGTCTATAAATTAAAATGGCAACGCAAAACAAGAGAAGCGTACTGCTAAAAATATATCCCTAGTCACTAGAGAGTATCTAGCCCAGACAAGTGCATTTAGGGTGTTAAATAAGGATGTTAAAAATGACATGTACTCAACACTTTTGGTTTTGATAACAAGTACCTAAAATAAGAAACGAAATCACCAACCTTCTTGAAAGAATCATTGTACACATTTTATAGCAATCTATACTAAAAAGAGAATAAGAATAAATACCTACAAAAAAATCATCGGGGAGGCATACATAAAAATGGAGAGGATCACGCATGAAACTCCAACCAATAACTGTCTGGATTTGTACATGTGTAGCAAGAAAATATTAACTAAAAGTAACATGACAAAAGCCAATATCATTGTTATTATCAACCCCAATGTTATCACGTCCAAGAATAGATTTAAACCTTTGTATCAACAATATTATAATAGATCCAAGTATAGAATCTAATAAACCATTAAATGTGTCCAAAATGTTTAAAATACATATCTCATAAGTGGCATATAGTAACATACCTTGTTTTTCTTAGAGTCAAAAATCACAAAGGATAGAACATAAAACATCTCCAAAACAACTATATAAAGGATAGCACAATTTTCGCAAGCTATTGACTTTGTATTCAGCACTAGTGTATTTTTTTACATGAAAATTTCAACCATCTAGATAAAGAAGGGTAAGAGCTGTCATAAATAAATAAAAAAAGGACATTTGTGCAATTGTCTTGAAAAGGCATTCTAGAGTATGAGGGACATAAACAGTGCTATGCGGGATGTGTTACCCCATTCTGGTGCCATCCTTGATGTCTGGGATGTTTAAGGGATAGAGAATAGAGGGAAACATTGCCACCATGTGTCAAAAAACATAAAAAGGGGGACATTCTCTAAATTTAAGGGACATTCTGAGGATGTGCCACTTTTTTTTTTCAAGAGTCAGTGAAGCTTTGATGTCGTTATGATGATTGAGGGACATCACAATGTCTTTGATACCTGTCCACATAAAAAATACATAATTAGTCATTCTCATCTAATGGTCCTAACAGCAAGCTGCAACACTTGCAAATCCTTGCCTTGACAAGAGGTTGTTGTTCCCTCCTTTGATTTGATAAAGGAATTAAAATATATCATAAATTGTAAAAACTTGGGAAGTGGATGGAATGGACAGACATTAAATATTTTTATAAGATTCCTCAATCTCAGTTCAGAATGTATACAATGATAAAAAATGATTTCACAACTCCCTTTACAGGACTAGTTATGGAGGATTAGAATGATTGCTGGGATGGAACAGGGTATAATAGGACCCACACAGTTCACTAAACAATTATATTTCACAAGTATAGAAATATGGTTACAACTATATTTTTAGTGCATACATAAGTGGATTCATTTCCATAGAATACCAAAGAAAGCATCTGCTCACTATGGGGAGTTTTGTTACACTATCGAATCCCTTACTACGGGAGATTATTTTTTGGACCTTCATTTTGCCGACATAGTGTTTACCAATGGGCCTCCTGGGATGAGAGTTTTCGATGTGCTTATATAACATCATAAGGTAAGAGAACATGATGCCTCCCTGAAATAAACCCTCACCATGGCACTGCATTATCATGGTTTAATTTTCTGACCTTGTTTGTGGCAGATTTTGTCCGAGTTGGATATATATGCCGGTGTGGGTTCAAACACTCCACTTATTCTTATGGATGCAAGGGCAAAAATTACCAAACATGGTACATTGACAGTAAGATTTCAGAGTGTAATTGGTAGTCCTATTCTTTGTGGAATTTGCATTCAGAAGGCACCTTAGCTATTGGGTACATAATTGTTATTCTTGTTTTTCCTAGTTGGGAATGTTTAATGGTTCTTAATCCAATCCCATCCAAATAATCTTTAAATAAATAGGTTTTCAGTGATGGGCATTTGTTTCCAGTTCTCAATTTCCAACCGTGCCCTTCTCAAAGGCTTTACATGCAAACCAATCTGCATAATTGGGATTGATTGAACTTACAGCCAAATATGATGATGCCTTGTGTTGTAGGTTCAGAAATAGAACCACATATTGTTGAATGTCATGAGAGCCTCAAAATAAACCTTGACGTGGCTAAGGGCAATGTAACTAAAAAAGTTGTGAATGTTCAATTAGAGAGAGCAGCAAGTCATAAAAACTTGCAGCACAGGTTATGGGCAACAATGTTCTTGGCAATATTATTTTTGTAAGCTTTGCTCCACTTCTAGAGATGGGCTTCCCATACATCTAGTAACAGAATAAGATATTTTGAAGGAAAACTGGAGGTTGAATCCAAGGTTCCATTGCCACATCTGGTTTTCCCAAGAGATAAGAAACTTTTTCTCACATTTCTAGTTACTGCGAGCAAAATGTTATCCATTCCCCCTACATGACTGTCTATGAATCTCTCCTATTTTCTCCTTGGCTTCGTCTCCCTAAGGAAATTGACACTCAAACAAGAGAGGTATATATTTTATTCTTTAACCTGTAATCTGTTTGTTATTTTAATTAGCTAGTCTAGACATGATCGACATCTAACATCCAATGTTTGAATAAATGTTTGTGGAAGAAGTTATAGAGCTTGTAGAATTGAGTAACTTGAAAGGTGCTCTCGTTGGTCTGCCTGGAGTTAATGGTTTTTCCACAGAACAATGAAAGATGATAACAATTACAGTGGAACTGGTAGCAAATCCTTCTATTATTTTCCAGTACGTCAAATGACTCAAACCACTTATAATTTTATTTCTATTTGAGATATTCGTCATTCTATGCATTCCAAAAAAAGACTAGGCGTAATGATTAAATTGGACATCTCCTAAGCCTTTGACAGATGCAACTGGCAGTTCCATTTCTATATTTTATCCAAATTTGGATTCCATACAGGTATAATCCAATGCACAAGTAGCTGCATAAGCACTCCTGCATTCAATGTCACTTTCAATGGTGAAACATACATTAATGTTCACTTGTCTAGGGGATTACGACAAGGAGACCCACTCAATCCGAGCCTCTTTATTATTATGAGTGAAACTCTTTTAAGATCCCTTCATCAGGAAGTAGAAGTGAACCATATCAGCAGTCTTGTAGCCACTGGAACTAGAAGGTACTCAAATTTCCATTTTGTTGATGATTCATTCATTACTTTTCTCAACTGTTCCTAGCAAGCTCTGGTGCATTGAGATCAAAAAATGAAGCTATGTGTAGGGTTATAAATTAAAACAACAAACACAATAGAGTAAGAGCTCAAAGATAACGCCTAAAGACCAAGTTATAGGAGTATAAAATAATGAGTTGAGCAACAATGAAGAATAATGTTCGTGAATGAATATAATGAAAAGGTTGGGTGTGGTAAATGCAAACCCAGTTATAAAAATTAATTTATAGATCTACAGTAAGGAAGTAACAAAACTGGGCCATTTCATTACAACAAAACAACAAGGTCCAAGTTAACACTAAACTTGAGAATGTTTAAAATACCCCTGAAGCAAGCAAGGCTTGAATCGAGCCATATATAAAACTCAGCAAGAAAATAAAAATAGTCACTGAGTAGAGATAAGGAAACAACAAAAACATCCACATGCTACCATGAGTCCATGAGTTTGAACATGGAAAATCTAGATATCCATGATAAATTTCAGCTAATATATCCATTGGTGTCACGGGATCAGATTACCACAGAGAAACTTAATGGGTGACTAAATATCAAAAAGTTTAATAAGGCACTTGCGAAGAAATTTACATGGCATCTACACCACAGTCAGGGAATGTTGTGGTAGCTCATCCTCTCTAAAAAATACAAGCTCTATCGTTTAGCACAACCTGTTCATCCTTCATCTCCAAGGACTGCCACTGTAAGTCATCTACTTATAGAAATTCACTTGCAGGAATGGATTGTAATGAAAGTCATTAGGGAAAGACAAACAAACCATAATTATTCTACCTTGCTAGTACTACTTTATGTTTTGGGGCTCTCCATATGTCTAAGCAGTGCTCTCAATAATTCTACTTGTATATCCCATATTTCTGTAGATTACTTATGGTTATCTTGATTTTATTTTCTGGTAACATCATTAAGCATTTTGTTAACATAACAAATTCACAAAGATGAAGTAACTCATTGTTCTTAGAAATCAGCTCTTTAAACACAGTGTCTAATATAGATCATAATAGCAATATTCATCCATACCATTATTTAACTATGGATTATAATCGCCATACTACACTAAGCATATATATTCTCCAATAATAAAACGTTAGAAATTATAATTCTTACCACACTGCTTGCATCTCTTCCTCCACAAAGCAAAAGTAGACCATCTGAACAAGCACTTGCAGTTACATACCTGTTAATGCAAACAAATGATTAGCAATGGAAGATTCAACAGATACCTTACTGATTTATTGAAACAAGATCAATACATTTGTCTACAATTTTTTGAATATAACAATTCAAGTCATTATGATTAGCCCCACATGTCACAAACTAATTAAAGTAAAATATTGATAACATTGTAATAAACAAGCCCATTTAGGTCTGAAAAAGAAATAGGATTGTTTTGACGTATCAAAACAAATGAGCAGTATGCAGGACAAATTGAAGTCGGCAAACCATTTCTACAAAGGATAGATTCCAAGAGCTGGTGCAAGAAGATATCATGATTTGTGAGACTGAATATAGTCTCTGATTAAAATAAATAAAATCCTAATAACTCTTACCTCTCGTCATTACAAATTCACACATCATATCAAGTCTTATCCCCAATTCTGCTTCGGGTTACTATCAATTGTGTTGATTTCAATAAATTAATGGATTATCTATAGTCCTATAGCTCAGAGCAGCTACCCTTTATCCCAGTCCAGAGCTAGTCCCTTCATGTCAGTTTGCAAATCTTCAAAATTTAGATGCAAGGATGAATTTCTTGTACATGATAAAAAAAAAAGATTTATACCTGGGGGCTACAAACCAAAAGATAATGATAATAATAGAAATAAAGATCAATCAACCTTATTGAGTATATTATACCCATCTCATTAAAAAGAGAGTATATTATAGCCATCTCATAAAAAATAAGGTTATAGAAGTTCTTATGAGGCAAAAAAGCCATCTTAAAATGTACAGATACATTATATAAATCTAGCTATCACATAAATATATGTGTTTAACATGCATTTGAGCAGTTTTATAGACCGATCAAACTCTCAATAAGTTCACTGGTAATGAAATAGCCAATAATTCATAAAATAAAAGTCAATTTAAATCTATTTAGCTGGATAGGAAAAATGTCTATTCTTTTTTTTCCTCTTTTGACGAGGAACTATAATAGATGGTGCAACATGATAATCATCCTAAACTCTTGTCTGTTGGATTTTTGGGTTGATTTCCAGATGAGTTACAAGAAGGTCAATTGATTCATTTTGTCCAACAATAAAATCATCATATCCTTCTGTGGCATCTTCATTTTCACTATCAAATGCACCCTTTAAGGAGTTTGATTGTTGGACATCCTATTAAACAACATACTTTAGTTAATTAAATTACCACAACATTGATACTTAAATGTTTTATTATGTCATCAAATACTATAATAAACTTACCTCAGATTCATACTCAATGACCAATTTCTCCCCTCGATCTATCATATGTTATCGGAGCCCTTGGGAACAATGCATTAAAGCATATTTCAGATCTTCATCTGAAGCTTCCTTTCAAAATTGGTGAACCTAAGTGTATAAAGACATTTTATTTTATCAAGTATCATTTGTCATCCAATACATGCAAGTCACCGAAAAAATATAAAAAAATTAAATGAAATTATTCACTTACCAAGATCCCAAAAAAAATATTATACCCACCCGACCCCAATTTATGGAACCCAATACTTGACAACCTAGCTTGGGTAGCCTTTTTTGTATCTCAAAGGCGTATTTTACCTCCTTCTCGTGCAGATGGCATGTAGTTTTGATTTTTTAAGGACTTTCTCTTGAATTTGGCATCTTTGATAAGCTCATCCCATGTTGTTTGGTTAGTGATCCAAGCTGGTTGGGGATATCTCAAGTCATTTGTTAGCTTTGATATTATTTTGTCTCTTTTAGAATGAATGAATTTTCGTGCATAATCCATTATGAAATCCTTGTTAAAACCAGGATTTCCAAACTCTTTTATGACATCTTCAAAGAGTTCATCTTTCTTAGAATTGGCTTGCTTTCTCCAATCCACTTGTATGGTATTTCCAAATAGGAATTTTGCGCGATGAAATAAAAATTGGAAAATTTTCGACCCCATTTCATCTTTTAAGACATTTCCATTTGAGGTTAACAAGATTGTAACCTCTTTCTTTCCTTTTGTGTTCACTGTGGAGATTTTTGCAGTCGTAGGGGTCACAGTAGCTTCCCCTATAGGTACATCAAGGGGCATGCCATTTTCTTCCTATATGTATAGAGCATGAATGTTTGTTAGGACTATTGTAAACCATGTAATATGAAAAATTGTTGTTATGACTATTTTATAGCACATGAATGATAATTAGGACTGTTAGGAATATTTTATACATAATTAATTATCATAAGCATACCTATTCAGGTGTAGCAAGACTTGTATTATCCAACAATGTAGACTCCAATGCATGAATTTGCTTAATTACTTCCTGTCTAACTTCATAAAATTCAGGAGTATCTTGTAGGAGCATTAAAATTTTGGCTTGTGATTCTATGATACTTGTGAAGGAAGCATGTTATGGTGTTGGAGGGTGAATTCAGAGAGAACCCACACATGAAGGGTTACTCCTTAACTCTTGTGCTATACTTTGTGTTGGCATGCTTGACGGAATTGGAATACTAAATGTTTCAATGTTGGATGTAGAAAGTATGGTACGGGATTTACTTCTCGGTGGCACTCTCATGTTAAGATTTTCTAGTGCATATGTAGAGGGCATGCCACGATCCTTCAAAATATCATAAAAAAAATTTATTAATAGTAAAAAAAACTTCAAAGTTGTATGTAACATTGAACAGCTTCACTAACAAATGAATAATAACATATGCAATACTAAATTTCCATTTCATTTCATGTATCAAAAAATATATATATTCAAAAGGACCAAAAGGCGTGCATCTTCTTATAATCTTCAATAAGGAAACATTTAATGAAACAAGGAAACATGTGCAATGTATGCATTGACATAGAGAAAAAAACATTAGCAATCCACTAATAAAATATATCAAATTGTGTTATGTCCTTACAATGAATTTAAGGTTTACATTATGATTAAATAAAATCATCTTCATCTAACATTACAATTTCCTCATCTGGAGGAATGAATACACCATAAATAATGGGCCCCAGATCCAAAAATAAATTAATACCATGGTTCTCATGATCGTCATCTCCTTCAGCCATAGGTAAATGATGATCAATAAACACATCATGTTCATGTATTTGATCACCAAAATGTTGTTCTTGTCCTTATGGAACTTCATCTTGTTCATATTCATCACCAATAGTCATGGTATCATCATCCTCCACTTGTTCATCTATGTCTTCAAGTGGATCTTCTACCTCTTCAATTACATCATGGCCTTCTACATCTTCGGAAAAGGTGACTCTTCGTCCTCTTGGATCATAATCTATCACAAAGGACCAGTCAGGGTGTTCTAAATTTGGAACAAGAAATATTTTACTGCATTGGTTTGGAAACACATAAGGTTAAGAAGTAGATTCAAACCTCGATGTATTTATCATATTGAATCCATTCTCATGCAACAAAACAGTTTTATCAAGGCCCACTTCAATGAGCCTATACCATTCAACACGAAAATTAACTTTTTTAAAAGATGTGAAATAAGGTCTATTATATCCGCCAACACTCCATAATACCGAAGTGTACTCGTGATTGTGTTTGTGTCATATGCATGTGAATGACACTTCACTTCAAATGGTGCTGAAATTCCACTATCATAAGTTTTCTGCTTCTCATCGATCTTCTTGATTCGAAAATGATGACCGCTAATCCACATTGGTTTGTAATATGCTACCTAAATGCATATGTACATATTATCCAATTATATTCAAGGACACAAAAAGTTAACTAAATAGTTTCAATGATAAAAAAATCTTTAGATTAAACAATTTTCATCATAATACTTTATTTGTATATTACCTCTCCATTTATAGATCCTTTAATGAAATCTACTTGTTTTTTTGTCACTGCTTTCATTCCCTTGGTTGCCTTGTGTTCAACATTTGTCTTTAACCAATGCCATTAGCATCTATCTGGACATTTTATTTTATGGCATTCAGGAAGTCCTCTATTTGAGTTTTGACCATGTATATTATATATATCAGCCCATGCCTTCTCATCTTGTATTTTCTTTTGTTCAGCATACTTCTCCATCCATTGTAACATAAATTTAGAGTTGTATGCAACATACAAATGCAATGACTCCCACTTCTTAGCATCTACAACAAAAAGTATTTAACTAATAATTGATCCAACCATTCTTTAAAGGATGCATCATACAATACTTAGGATTTAAAAACTACTACTAACATTTAAGATTACCTTTTATCCTCTTTGAAGTTCCTTGACCCTCTAGTTTTCTATCTCTAATGGATTGAGGTTGTTGATCACCCCATAATCTTGGAGCCTCCAGATGCAATTGAGGCAAGTACTTAGATAAATGAACCATGGTTTGAAAAACCATGTACCCTTTAACCATAAAACATTTAGGTCACACTCTTTGCCTCAAAAAATGTTTTAGGACCTTCATATATCTCTCAACAAGCCACATAGTCCTGAGATGGATGGGCCCACATTGTTCAATCTCTTCTACCAGGTGTATAAGGTATTGCTCTTGAGAATTGAAGAAACTTGGAGGGAAACACATTTGAATGTCACACATCAAAAGAGTAACATTCCTCTTCCAATATTTCAGCTCATCTAGATGTATCTCTTTAGATGATACCCACCTATAAATTTTAGTAACAAGCATTAACATATCACCAGTTATAATATTTGCATAATATATGTTAAAACAATTATAAAGACATTGAAAATGATATTTATAGAAGGAAAACAATTAATTATTGAATAACAAATGATGGTTTATAATTCCTCTAATATTTGGACAATTTGCAAATTGTTTGTGCGATGTCATGGTTGAAAGTGATTTGTATTGCTGTAGGAAGCACATACTACACCAACATTGAAAAATAGTGTTTAAACTATATATTATCTTCTACATTACTAATATATTGAAAATTTCAATTATACTAGTAAGAAATATAAGATATCATGAATTACCTTTATCCAATTATGCCAATCATTTGTTTTCATTCTAGAAAACTATGAACCATCTCTTGTGAATACGGGTTTTAATGTCACACCAAAACCAGTTGGAAATCTTATGGCATGCATGGTATCAAACATATATTGTTTCTCCTCTGTTGTAATAACCCATGGCACAGGATCATATGTGTTATTTTCATGTAACCACATGTTTGGCATCATATTGATGGTTTTGAGGTCCTTCCTTAATTTTATTTGGCCTTCATTGTTGGTTCCCTTTAGATGTTTCCATAAGCACTCTGCCACATTTTTTCCAATATGTATTGTATCAAATAGATGAGCTATTGAGAGATGCTCATAATAATCTAACTTATAAAACTTAGATAGTCTTTTCATTCCCAACGGATAAGCTCTCCCTTCCTTTTTGTCATATGTTGATTTCCACCTCAAAGGGTTCATCCTTTTTGGCTGCCTCCTTTCCTCTTCCTTTCCATTGAACTTATAAAATATCATGCATGCGATAACGATGGTGTTGAGCTAAGAAGTTCCTATATTCATCATACACAGTTTTTTTAAGATCCTTTGATTGCCTAGATACAGTGTTTGGCCCACATGATTGACAACCATGTTTCCCTTTAGTATATAGGCCTGAAAAAATTAGTATGGAAACCATATTTAGTTAATGGGCAGCAACATAAATAGAATGATTACAAATGAATATGATAAATAGATTACCACAACACACAGAGACCCCCAAAGTGTCATGAATTGTCAACATAAGTATTGCACGAAAAATGAAGATCCTATCATTGCTAGGTCTTGATACATCATACATGTTGACACCCTTCCATAATTCACATAGCTCATCAATGAGAGGCTCCATGTATGTGTCCATATATTTCACCTGATGTTTTCCTATGAATAAAATGTGAATTAAAATTTAAATATATTCATGTAAATGTACATCATCTTCAAGAGAACATAACACTAAGAAGTTCATATACCTGGTATTATTAGAGTTAGCATTGCATGCTCTTTTTTCATTGCCATCCAAGGGGGAAGATTATTGTTAACAAGGAAAACCAACCAAACATAGTATGTTGTTCTAAGATCTCTGAAAGGATTGACACCATCCATTGCCAATGAAAGTCTTGCATTCCTTAGCTCATTTCTTAAATTAGACCATTTTTCTTCAAGCTCCTTCCAATTTTTGTTATCAGCCACCATACGCATGACACCATCTTGGCTCCTTCTTAGTGCATGATAGTCCATAAATTTTGTCAAATCTTTACATTTGAACATCCTCTCAAACCTCTGTGTTATTGGAATGTGCCGTAGAACCTTATAAGGAAATCTCTTGGACACTTGATCTTCATGATATCTATTGGTGAAACACATTGGGCATTGCTGTAAATTTTCATTTTCACCATAGTATAAGATATGCTCATTTGGACATGCATCATATGTTTTGTACTCCATCCCAATGTCTTTCATTGCTGAAGATACTTCCTTTTGTGAACGAGGAATCTTATTTTCCTTTGGAAGTATCTTATCTACCAAAAGTCTACATAAAACAACAAAAGATCTTTATATTATTCACTATACACAATATTCAAAAATTGAATGACATGGAGAGATATAGTTTAGACGAGTTTAAAATATACCTCAAGATATCAGTGAAGCATGTATTCATCATTCCATGCATAAATTTCAAGTTCAAAAATAACATATGTGTTGCCAATACAGACAAATTTGCATTTGGGTAAAGAGGCATCCTAGCAAGTTGAGTTAGGGGTGAATCATCAACTTCTTCAGCATATGTGTAGAAGTCTTGTAAAAATTCGTTCACCCCATCCTCATTTAATTGAGAAGTGGTATCACCCATATATGTGTCTTCTCCTTCATTGTGAGTGTCACTATCATCATTGTCATATGCCCTTTCCTCAACATTATTATGAACTTGGATTGGCTAAACATTACAATATCATTTAAAATAGTTAATAATAATGTGATATGAAAAGTTTATATTTTTTAATAACAAGAATTTTTGAAATTTCATTATAGTATACCTCTTCTATATAAACTCCATACTTTAACCTATGGATACCAACGAGTCGGCGCTTGTTTAATTTTCTATTTTTGCACTTTTCACAAGTACAATATATCATTTCATTAAAATATTCATTTGTTCCTGGAGTAGGTCTTGGTACATGTTCATCTGAACATTCAGATGAAGATATACTATTTTCCTGCATAAATCATATACTTTAAATAATGAGCATCTACCTCTCAACTTGAGACTTTTATTTTTATAGTTTGGAAATGGGCAATTTTGTTATGATGTTCCCATAAAATAAAACATCATTAGTTTGAACTATGAGATTCCTAAAATGCTCACTGTGGGTCTGAAACGTGGCTTATTTAACGTGGCTTGTTAAATAAGCCATGTTTCATAATCCATTTTTTGTAAGCTAAAATAGGGTCCATTATGAGTGTTATTTAAGATCTAATTATTATTTAAAAAACTCATGACTATGATAATATTAATCTTCATTGACATTCAATTCGTTAAACAAATAATACAAGTGCTAGAAAATGAAAGTACCTGTCTTTCCATTTTTTCCAAGAATAGTGGCTAATTGGGTAATAGTGTCCTACAAAAAAAAGTAACACTCGTGATAATAATAAAGAAAAATATTTTTAAAAATGAATAAAAGTATCTGTACGTTCTAATTATTTACCAGTATATCTAGGACTAGAATGTCATCTTATCTTACCTTCTTGCAGTAAAACCACTGCACACCAACTAGAGGAAGAGAAGACAATGAAACCTGGAAATAAGGAAAAGATGAAGAAATTAGACAAGGAAAAAAAATATGATTTATTAAAAATGAAAACAAAATAGCATGAGAAGGTCCACATATTCAAAACCATGCTGCAATAAGACTTATGATAAGTTACGAGGTTAACTTGAAAGAAAACTTGAATCTTGGAAGTTATCATAGGTCTTTGTTTTCATTAGAGATAAAGTAGATTGCTTTTCATTGTATAGTATCTAGTATCAATCCAATTTATACTCTACAAGATCCGTTCATTATAATATATAATGACCAAATATGTGCCTTGAGAAGAGGCTTCTCTGCCCAAATGTTCAAGTCATGAAATATTTTAATTCCTTTCTCAAATGAAAGGAGGGAAGAGAAGCCTCTTATCAAGGCACGTATCTTGTGATTATATATTATAATGAAAAGAGATTATTCTACTTGATTATTGTGTTACTCCACTCAATACTATGGAGGGAGTTCCTCCACTCCTGACCAGACAGATTATTTGCATCACAACCTCATATATCAAAGGCTAGTTAGGAAAGCTGAATCATAACACACAAAAATAATTATGCTAGCTACATCTGGATCGAAATCCCATTATGAACCTATACAGTGAATAAAATTAACAGCTAGACCACAAATTGATGAAATTAAACCCAACATATGCTCTTACAAAATATATATCTAACTGGAACACACAGAAGCATGAGGTAGAACTAGAAAAGAAGGAAATCTTGTTCCACAATACTCTCCTTCTCAAGGTCAAACTCATGTGGGTATATTTATATAGTTGTTCCTTTATGCCTACACCAAATACCCTTTGATATGACTATATTATCAGATATCATTTGCACTATCATTTACATGAACAGGTCATTCAAAATGCATCTGGTGCCTTATAGTACACATCTAAACAAAAAGGGTATCCACTGCCAGAATTAAATCCTAATCACCAAAGATCTCAGCTATATATGTATTAGGAATTAATCCTTGTGAATATGTATGTTGTCAAGAGTGACTTGTGCTCTATTTGTTCATACTAAGAATCAAAACATTGTAGTACGGGATATTTGGTGGGGTAATTAATCTGTGGTTTTTCATCCTAGCATCTCTTTGATTTCACTTTATTGTTGCTTATTTCCCTTTGACAAGGACTAATGGTCATCTACATCTTTTGTAGTATGGATTGGTACATGTTGTTGCTGGAGACTTCTTAAGAGCAGAAGTTGCAGCAAGGACAGAGAATGGGAAGAGAGCCAAGGAGTGCATGGAAAGGGGGTATTTGGTTCCTGATGAAATTGTTTACACGGTAGATCTGCTTCTATCTTTTGTGCATTCATCTTAGTTTTTTGTGTGTTAATTTGTTATTAATGCTCTCTCCTTGATCTTTTAGGAGTATAGATGGTGAAGGAGCTACTGGAACAAGAAGATTCACAAGAAAAGGGATGGCTACTAGATGGTTACCATTGAATCCTGTCACAAGTAGCATCCCTTGAGAATCTTTTGGACTGAGATCATGATCTACACTATGCAAATTTATAAAATGATGAAGTGACTGACAGCTCCTATGAAGCCTTGAGGTAGTTGCAAAAGATTTTATTACCTAAATGTTATATTGTTTTGATTCAATACCCTTAACTCTATGTAGTCGTTAAACAGATTCCATTTCCACTTAAAAATGAGTCTATTGCCTTAAATATGGACTGGTGCTGGACCTAGGTTTGTTGTTTGTGTAAAAATCCAGCTAGAACTCTGCAAATAGAGGAATTATGAATGAACTGAAATAATTAGCAGATAAAATAATATATTTAATGTTCCAGCCAAAAATACAGTGACCTGGTCATTGTGTTTTGGGGTAGGAGAGTTATAATGGTGGTGGTTTGACAACCAAAACAGAAGTTCATGGTCCCTTTTAGTGGCCTCCACACAAGGCACACAAGTATAACTCAGGTGTTCGGATATATAGTGAATTTGGCATCTTTGATAGGCTCATTCCATATTAAAACCTCATTATTTCATGTTTTTGACTTGAAAATATCCTCCAATATTGGGAATACATGGAAAGTATGAGAAATCTTAATCTTCTTAGGTCAATATAAAAAATTATGATAGTCTAGACAGAGTTTTTAGAAAATTTTCTTAAATTTTTGGTCTTCACTATTAGAACCCTGCATTGTTTTTCCTTCTCAGACCTTCTTCTTCACCCTCCATTTAATTCTCAATAATTTTCCTATTCTCTCCTCCAAATATAAGTAGTTACATCTTAACTCTAGTCATATTTTTTCATGCTAAGATGTCTGTGGTTAAGATTAACATGTGTAAGAGGAAGGATCATAAGTTACCAACATTGATATACATGTAATTAGACCTCATTAAACTCCCACATGAGTTTCACCAATAGGAGCCAAGGAAACAATAACCCACCACTCAAGTGGTGGAGGTGTTATTTTAACATTGCCCTGCACTGGGGAGGACCATTGAGATGAGCCCGCAATAGACTTGTTACGTGGCAGTGGAGGAAAACTCCACTCCGCACCCCTGTCCACCCACCTTGCAGAATGGGGAAACGATTGCGTGAGTGGATACGGTGGTGTCTAGGTGGTGCTGGTGGGGAGCCCTGTGGAGGCTTGTATGGAGGCACACAAATCATTTTGCAAGGAGTGATCCCCCAATGGTAGAGAAGCTTGAGGTGTAATAGTAAGTACCGTTCATAGGGTGATCATTTGAAGGATATTGAATGGAGGTAGTAGTAAGTACATGGGGTGATCCCACAATGGATGTTTTTGATACAATATACTTCATGTGCAATAGGAAAGCTTAAGCTAGTACTGATAACAGTAGGATCTACAGCACACAATGTAAGAGCTGCAAGAAAAGCCTATGATCTGGAGCCTTGGAGTGTCATAGTTTCATGGCTGCCTCAGTACCATGACTGTGGTCTTATGTTCCTTTTACTCACCATTGTTAGTGCTGTAACCTATATTTTAACTTCTCCATTCATGTTCATCAAGAGACCAGTCTTATGGCTGGAAATAGTGAGAAAATATAAGGCCACCTGCACACCAGTTCCATCTTTTTCCCTTCCTCTTGTAGAAAATTACATGAGAAGAATATCAAAAGGAGAGCCTACAGTCAACCTCAAACTAGATAGCCTGAGGAACTTGATTGTGATCAATGAGCCTATCTATAGTACCATTGGCATTTTCTTTGGCATCTCATATGGATATGCAGGAAAAACAACAGCACCATAATCAGTCTGGTGTGGATACAAGCAATATGATCATGTCTAACTTTTCTCAAGATGATGTTAATGCCTATGGCAGCTGCAGTGCTGCTGGTTTTGAGCTCCCTTCAAACACAACGACCACATCTTTGGACATGGGTTCATTGAGGTCTGATAATGGGTCCTTGTACCTTTTTGAGGCTCTCAATAGAACCCATAATGCAGGTATATGATCATGCCCATTCATAGTTTTGATTGTACTAGCAGGTGACATTGTTAGTATTAGGTCTTCTCAATATAAGTGTCATCGCAGAATGCAGTACTATAGACCTTTTAATGGGTCTTATATATATTTATGTATAAGACTTATCAATAGGATGTGGTAGTAGAGGCAAAGCAACATGATAGGTTTATGATTTTGATCTCTGGCTAGCTATAGATGACTGTTATAATGGATATAATTTCTCTGTTGTGCAACAATATGATTTCTTACAAAAAGGCTTATAAGCTCACATGTTTGTAAGTTTATGTTTTTGATCTCAAGGTAACTAAAGGGACTGTCATAATGGGTGTAACTACACTTCCATACAAGAATTTGATTTCCTATAAAAGGTTAACAATCTAATTCTTATGTATAGGATTTATCACAGGATGTGGTAGTACGGATAGTGCCATCAATATTTTTAGCAAGTTATGTTTTTTATCTCTAGGAAACCATAGATGACAGTTATAATGGGTGTAATAATGACTTGATTTCCTATACAATGTCTGGAATCTTATTTTTCAAGTGTGTGTTGGGTTTATTATAATGGGTGTGGCAATGATTTGATTTCCTACAAAGAATACAATGTTTGTGATTTTTTTAGTCTGTAATCAGCTACACTGTTATAATGTGTGTAACTGCACTGTGACACAAGGATATGATCTCCTCCAAATGGTTTAGAATGTCATTCTTATATTTCTCATATGGGTTGCTCTTAAGATGATGAAAGAAATATTGTATTCATGCATTAGGGATTCCTTACTAGAATGATGTACTGGTTCATATTAGGCCTTTCTTATATTAGTCATGTTTTTAGTGTTTGTATTGTTTGATCTGTTCATAGATATGCCAAGTGTATGTGTAGCACTGAAACACAACTTAAGATTGCTGAGATCAAGGCTTTCTGGTTTCATTATCAAGGATTGTTATGGAAAGCCAACTCCTGATCAAAAATATGTGATTATTCTCACTACCTAAACAAAGCAGGAAGCCACTTTTTTGGGCATCTTTACCTAGGGTTAGTGTACTCCATTCATGTTCTTCTCGCTAGATCAGATCTGCTTGCATGCTTGCATTTGTTAAGACTCTTTCAAAGTCAAGTCTTGTTAATAGAAATCATGTTATAGAGCAACCGCAGACAAAAAGCTTGATTTTCTATTTTGGTTTGAGACCCCAGAGCATAAACAAAAAAATTCCATAACAGTCTCTCTTCTATATGTCATTCAGATTTTGATGATAATGAAAATGATTGCAGTATGGTAAAATACATTTTTGTTTTGTTATTTCTCAGTACATGCCACAGAATCTTTCAAATTTGTATGTGGGTTATTTAATAACAGTGTAGGTTAGGTATCTCCGTACATGACTCCCAACATGATTATGGTGGTACATAATTTATTGGACTAATTTGACAGAAACATTGTGATACCCAGTAAACTATGGACCCTAACATTAAGTTTGTCATACATAGTTATTTTTGCAGAATGGGCCCTAACGTTTGTTTTTTCATGTACAATTTTGTTGCAGAATGGCATCAAAAGCTTGAGCAGTCAGTCAGAAGTTGAAATGTGAACAACAATGATGAACAGATGATCACACCAAAGCTGGAAGATTTCTTGGGAGGAGCATTTGTAGGTGTTCAGTTTTAAGATGATGCAGAAACTCATGACATTCATACATCAGAACTGGATCAAATTTATGGCAAGGCACCTACACCTGCATTCAGTAGAGGATTCAGATCACAACTCAGTAATGAATACCAACATTGTGGGAGATCATATGCACGTCAATGGATTCTCAGACTTAACCAGTGATTCATCTAAGCACTCCCAGGATCAGTCTGACCAAGCTCATGCTTCGACTGCAATGCAGGACATATACAACAATAATGGGGATCAGGCCTACAACATGTTTTTAGATTGTAGCCTCTAGCTTTCTCAGAGCTCAGTAAATAACAATAATAATATGCACGAGCTCTCAGATTTCAGGACATGGCTAAGAATCCAATCATATGAAGAACACAAGACGACCAATAATAACAACTTTCCTAGCAGTACCGTTCCAACTGCTACATAAACCCATTGCAAATAAAGACTATTTTGTTTTGGCTATACCATGTCTATAAATATAAGAATCACCCTGCAAATGCAACCCTCCTCAACAGGGGCCATGATATTATGGTTAATACTTACACTAAGTAACCCTCTTTCTTTTTAATCAGGATTTTTGTGATTGTTGATATATTTTGGTGATGATCAGATAAAGTGGATCACAGGCGGTCAGTATTGAAATAGAGGGAAAAAGATACAAGCTTAACCAAGGCCACCGGCACACCCCAAATGAGCACACTATCTATGGCACAAGGTAATATAATTTTTCTTATAAAAATTAAAGTTGTGCCAAGAAAACAAAATCTAATTAATAAGTATATCGGTGCAGGTATCCTCTGGAAATGCATCTGGTGCACGAATCAGAAGATAACAAGATTGTGGTAGTTTCAATCCTGTACACCTATGGAAGGCCTGATCCATTTCTTGCAGAGGTACCCATTTTCTTGCAGAGGTGATCCAAGATTTCTAGGAATCTGGAAGATCTTACAGTTTACAAAATACATCAGAAACCCCTTGCCATCTGAAATAGGAATGCTAAGAAAAGATCTAATATCAGAAAGATCTAAAAAATGGCATTTAAGAAAGATTCCCTAGTAGCTGCCACAAAATATACCCTCGAATCCTGTAAGGGACAAGTCGAAAACCAAACCATCGCCATTTCTGTGCACAAATCTTAGAAATACTCAATAAAATAGTACCAGGTAAAAAATAAAATAGGGGAAAATGGTGGATACCTCTTAAAAATGCTCATCATCCTCCTCTGGGACTGAAATCCTACTCCCTCTCCTCCTCTGCACCATCTGCATGCAACACGAATGAATTTCCCTCCCGCCCAAGCTTGTTTTCCATTTTCCACACATTCAGAATTTTTCCCACATTTTGCCTCACTTTGCAAGCCGCCCAAAATTATAAAGAGTTTTTTTAATTAAAAAAAATACATTAAGGGTATTAGAGACAAAAGTAGGAGGGGTGTATTAATTAGAGACAAAAATATATGTTTGTCTCTAATTAATGTCTCAAATGACCCCCCCTTGTAGTAGTGAGTTTTTAAAGCAATTACAAATGTGAAATGAAATAAGGCAAACAATAATCTAATCCTTGTGAGACAGAGAGAGATGAGATTTGACACCTTTCCTGGACGTTTTTAGTTGTAGAAGACATTTTTTCACATTTTTTATTGGTGGAAAACCGTTTTATAAAACTTTTGTTATTTGCATGAAACCGTCAAAATGTTGTTTCACAAAATTAATGAAAAGTCATTTGGGTTAAAACCTATCAATTTTCAGTTGGCTGCGAGTATAAGAAGTCACGGGTTCGTTGTATTGAAGATATGTTTGAATGTGACACAACTATTTTGACCGGCTCTCCAGTTCCGCCCTTCCAGTCAATTGATTTGCATTCAATTCAATTGAAATTTAAAACATAGATTTGATATTTAATAAATCTATACCATATACAGATATATTTTTTAAATTAATTCGAGATTCGGACATTAAATCTGCTACTACTGAAATAGATATGAATGTAGTATGAATGTAGTCTGAAAATCAATGGAGAATGTTACCGTTTGCAGTATCGGTGGCTCAATAGCACTAGAAATTAGTACTTCGCCTCTGAAAAGGTGGATCGTAGGGGAAGATTGAGGTCCATAATCTTTTTGTCAATGGACAAAGAGAATCAAATTACAATCAACGGGCTTGTTCAATCAGGGTACGTTAAATCTTTGATTTATTTCGTAGATAAGATTTGTTCCCGTGTTTTCTATCTGATTTTCTCCAAATCTCCATTATTTATGCGGAAAGTCTGAATCAAGGATGTGACTTCCATAAATATTTTCCCCATTATCTCCAATATCTCCAATATTCCAACGTTTCTTGGAAATTTCTATTTCTACATTATTTAATAGACCGGTTTGACTGTAAGCTTATCCCATTGAGTTTTATAGTCTAATATTTTTACGAACAAGTACCAGTTTGTTAGCGCCTATTCCTCTCCCATTGATATATTCAAATAGACATCACCATTTCCCATTTCCACCGAATTGATTTTAAATGTTCCTGATTTGGATTTTGAGACAAAAGTTTTAATCGATTTTAGCTTGTTCATTTAGCTATTTAACATAAATAGGATCTGGTCTTTTCTTTTTGTGAATATTTTCATTAGGTCTTTTGGAAATTTTGTGAATAGTTTCATTATTGTAACTACATTTCCCAATTAGTTAGTTTCGTGTAGTTATAAACTGTGATAACACAATTTGACAAAATGGTAAACCGTCCAGAAGTTTTCCATTTAGGGGTTACGGTGGACGTCAAATCTCATATGACGTACCTATCAGTGGGTTACGGATCCATTAAAATTAGTGATGAGCCCCTTCGAAATATTAATAATTTTTTTTCATTACCACGCCCATGGCCATTTTAGGAATTTGTAATACCGTGTTCAACTGAATTATAGAGCATTTGACATTACCACTTTTCTGTATGAGAAAGTGAAAAATTTTAGGAAAGACCGAAGGCTATTTCGAAGTGGTCAGTCATCTGTGCTGTGAAATTATGATTTTTGTTCTATGCTACACCTCTCAATGTATAAGCTGCCTTCCGAATGTGAAGGAACCTATTCAATAAAAGATATGATCTGAGCCTTAAGTCGAAGTGAAAGCATTGAAAGAGAGTGGTAGCGTGTTAGGAAGAAGAGTGGAATTGGGGAAGACAGCTACACCATGTAAGCTAAATCGGGTATCTATATCCATCAAAGCATAATGAAAAGTAGTTTTTAATTCAAATGTTAGAGTTTTGTGTGCCTTTATGCTCGCAATATGTTTGACAATTCACCTCGTTCAACAGATCCTCTCTTCATTGGTCGTGGGTGGCATTGGCGTGCCATTTCCACTATGACTTTCACTAAGGAGACTCTCCATAGGAGAGTAAGGCACGGAAGAAGACATGACATGTAAACAACTCAACTAAGATTGTTTTTCCTCATCAAAAAGCATAATATTAGGACCTTGAGGGTTTAGGTTCTAGTTGTTCGTTGATGTCCCCCACCATTTGTACTTTCATCAAACTACAGTCCCTTAGGGATATCTGTGGGACTTTACTCCACCCTTAGGGTGGCATCAGAGCCTTTTAGATGGCCTCCATTTTGACACCCTCATCTATTGATGGAGGGCTCGTTCACAATGTGGCTACCAACCATGGCTCCAAAGAAAGCTTGAAAGTTTGTCCGGAAGGTGTTCGACGAGGTAATGAAATAGATATGAATATAGTCTGAAAATCAATGGAGAATGTTACCGTTTGCAGTATCGGTGGCTCAATAGCACTAGAAATTAGTACATCGCCTCTGAAAAGGTGGGTCGTAGGGGAGATTGAGGTCCATAATCTTTTTGTCAATGGACAAAGAGAATCAAATTACAAATCAACGGCTTGTTCAATCAGGTATGTTAAATCTTTGATTTATTTCGTAGATAAGATTTGTTCCCGTGTTTTCTATCTGATTTTCTCCAAATGTCCATTATTTATGCGGAAATTCTGAATCAAGGATGTGGACTTCCATAAATATTTTCCCCATTATCTCCAATATCTCCAATATTCCAACGTTTCTTGGAAATTTCTATTTCTACATTATTTAATAGACCGGTTTGACTGTAAGCTTATCCCATTGAGTTTTATAGTCTAATATTTTTACGAACAAGTACCAGTTTGTTAGCGCTATTCCTCTCCCATTGATATATTCAAAAGACATCACCATTCCCATTTCCACCGAATTGATTTTAAATGTTCCTGATTTGGATTTTGAGACAAAAGTTTTAATCGATTTTAGCTTGTTCATTTAGCTATTTAACATAAAATAGAGAATCTGGTCTTTTCTTTTTGTAAAATAATTTCATTAGGTCTTTATGGAAATTTTGTGATAGTTTCATTATTGTAACTACATTTCCCTTTAGTTAGTTTCGTGTAGTTTAAACTGTGATAACCACAATTTGACAAATGGTAAACCGTCCAGAAGTTTCCATTTAAAGGGGTACGTGGACGTCAAATCTCATATGACGTACCCTAATCGTGGGTTACGGATCCATTAAAAATTAGTGATGAGCCTCTTCAAATAATTAAATAATTTTTTTTCATTTACCCCCCATGGCCATTTTAGGAATTTGTATCCGTTGTTCAAACCACTGAATTATAGAGCATTTGAACATTACACACTTTTCTGTATGAGAAAGTGAAAATTTTTAGGAAAGACGAAGGCTTTTCGAAGTGGTCAGTCATCTGTGCTTGAATTATGATTTTTGTTTCTATGCTACACCTCTCAATGTAATAAGCTGCTTCCGAATGTGAAGGAACCTAATTCAATAAAAAGATATGAATCTTGAGCCTAAGTCGGAAGTGAAAGCATTGAAAGAGAGTGGTAGCCGTGTTAGGAAGAAGAGTGGAATTGGGGAAGACAGCTACACCATGTAAGCTAAATCGGGTATCTATATCCATCAAGCATAATGAAAAGTAGTTTTTAATTCAAATGTTAGAGTTTTTGTGGCCTTTATGCTCGCAATATGTTTGACAATTCACCTCGTTCAACAGATCCCTCTCTTCATTGGTCGTGGGTGGCATTGGCGTGCCATTTCCACTATGACTTTCACTAAAGGAGACTCTCCATAGGAGAGTAAGGCACGGAAGAAGACATGACATTGTAAACCAACTCAACTAAGATTGTTTTTCCTCATCAAAAAGCAATAATATTAGGACTTTGAGGGTTTAGGTTCTAAGTTGTTCGTTGATCGTCCCCCACATTGTACTTCATCAAACTACAGTCCTTAGGGATAATCTGTGGGACTTTAACTCACCCTATAGGGTGCATCAGAGCCTTTAGATTGGCCTCCATTTTGACACCCTCATCTATTGATGGAGGGGCTCGTTCACTAATGTGGCTACCAACCATGGCTCCAAAGAAAAGCTTGAAATTTGTCCGGAGGTGTTCGACGAGGTAAATGAAATTAGATATGAATATAGTCTGAAAATCAATGGAGAATGTTTACGTTTGCGTATCGGTGGCTCAATAGCACTAGAAATTTCAGTACAATCGCCTTCTGAAAAGGTGGGTCGTAGGGGAAGATTGAGGGTCATAATCTTTTTGTCAATGGACAAAGAGAATCAAATTACAATCAAACGGGCTTGTTCAATCAGGGTATGTTACTCTTTGATTTAGTTCGTAGATAAGATTGTTCCCGTGTTTTATCTGATTTTCTCCAAATGTCATTTATTTCTGCGGGAAGGCTGAATCAAGGATGTGACTTCCATAAATATTTCCCCATTATCTCCAATATCTCATATTCGCAACGTTGCTTGGAAAATTTCTATTTATACATTATTTAAAGAACGGTGGACTGTAAGCTTATCCCTTTGAGTTTTATAGTCTAATATTTTTACGAAACAGTACAGTTGTTAGCGACCTATTCCTCTCCATTGATATATCAAATAGACATCACCATTTCCCATTTCCACCGAATTGATTTTAAATGTTCCTGATTTGGATTTGCAGACAAAAGTTTTATTAATCTATTTTAGCTTGTTTTCATTTAGCTATTAAAATAAATAGGTCGGAGTCTTTTCTGTTGTAAATACTTTCATTAGGTATTTTGGAAATTTTGTGCATAGTTCATTCTTGTAACTAATTTCCCATTAGTTAGGTTCGTGGAGTTATAAACTGTGATAACACAAGTGACAAAATGGTAAACCGTCCAGAAGTTTTCCATTTAGGGGTTAGGGTGGACGTCAAATATCATATGACGACCTATCAACAGAGGGGATTAAGCCTTAGGCACAAACTAGGCCAGTTGCAGGGCGCAGATAGCTATCAGGGGGCGCCTGAATATAAAAATTTCTTTTTTTGTTCCGTTTAATTTTAGAACTTAACTTTAAAATAATTATCTAAAGACTATATTAATAAAACCATTATAGATCTATTGTATAGTAGTAACATAAATTTTACGCATACATATAAAAATTAATTTGTAATATTTTTTCAAATAAAAGAAACTATCACATATTTATAAAGGAATAGACTTTTTGGATGGTTACCGTTCTTGATATAGCTTCCAGATTATATAGGGTGTAATTTGTTTTAAAAAAAGATAATGGCTTTTTTATAATGTTGTTGGTGTATCAGAGCAGGCGAGTAGGAGTATAATTAAAGGAAATAAGGTATTTCATTTTCTATTTTTAATTTTGTGCGGGAAATTTCCTTTTTTTTTATGGAGAAAGAGGGAATCGTAGGCCAGTCCAAATACGACTCTTAAAAAAACCATGGGAGAGGTAGCTACATAACGTTTTTGTTTCTTGGCACAAAAATTTTCCTACATACGAACCCAAGTGAAGCTTAAATTACATTCATCATAATTTAATTTCTCCTTAAAAAAAACACTTAAACAACCCAACTAAATTAATTAATTAATTAAGGCACATTAAAGTATCAAAGTGTGGAAGGTCAATTAAAGGTGACTAAGAATAATTTAAATCCTAAGGCATTAAAAAAAAAAAGGTAACCAAGTTCCTACAAGTATAAGTTTACAAGTTAGTTAATATGAAAAACCCACAAGTGGCCCTCAAAAGTCAACCCATGTGTTGAGGATAAAATACATTTAAATTTAAATTTTAAAAACTAACATTCACCCACAACTACTTCTTACCTACTTTTTGTAGGGATGAATTCCATCCTTAGGATCAACTCATTTTGAGCCCTTGGATGGAAGAGAGGATTCCTAACCCTAACTTTGCTTTATATCTTTCTCTTCTCATTTTTTGTTTAATTTTCTTTTTGTTCTTTTCACTTGCAGGTTTGGGAAGGATAAATGGCAGCCATGGAAGGACTCCTCAAGCTTCTGGAAGGGATTCGAAGGGAAAAAATTTATTCATATTGTAAATAAAGAAATACCCTTATTAGGGTACTAAAGAAATTTATTACCTAGCTCTATCAAAGCATTTCTTACCCAAAGACTTATGGAGAAATCCCATTAAAATTATTTCAAGTTTGATGTATGTATTTCATTTACAAGAAAACATATACTTATGTTTATATTTATTGAGGATATTACCTGTATATTAATGTAAGTTTTAATAAAAGAAATTCCTTTACTCTCTCTTTATTCTTTTTTTTTTAAATTTAATATATGATAATACACACACACACACATACACATATATACATATACATATACATACATACATACATACAAACATACATACATACACACACACACACACACATATATATATATATAATATATAGACACACACACACTACATGAAGAAAACCGTTGCCATGGCCGACAGGCACAGTCGTGTTTTTTTGTGTGTTTGATCTAGTGTAAGGTGAGTGGTGGGGTTTCGGCCCCCAACGAATACAATACTAAATAGATTGAGGGGTGGGAGGGGTCGGCAACCCCACCCCCCACCCCATATATGGGGGTGGGGGTGGGGTTGCCGACCCCTCCCCACCCCACCCCCAATTACGATTTAAACCCGGTACAGTCCCGACCACAAAACATAGAATATGACCCCTATTTTTTATATATTTTTATTTTTATTTTTATTTTAAATATCATATTTACAATGTAGTAGATACTTTTATATTTATTCTTTTATAAATATATATATATATATAGATATATACATATATATACATATATCCTTATTTCTTGCTGTATTTATTTTATAATTAATTATACATACATACATACATATATATATATATATATATATATCTATATATAATATATGGTTTAAAATGAACTATAGTGGTATTAGTTATAATTTACTACAAGTTACCAATATAAGATAATTTTTACAAGTTAATATTTGAAATACTTTGAATAAATAAAGAGAACACCTTGAACTTATAAAAAGGAACACCCATAATCCTACGAACTAGTTCTTTTTTTTTTTTGGAAAAGAGTAGTCAATAGAATACTATTGCAAGTTACTTAAAGGAGGAACAAGTAATTTTCTTTCATACTAGTAGAACTCATGTTAGTAAAGAAACAACTCTCTTAATTTCTTCCTTAACCCAATATCACATACACCATACTAACAATCTTATTTACATACATTTACAATATTATCACAAGACGTTTTAAAGCACATTTCTTTTGTTTCTTCCTTACAACAACTCTTAAAATAAATATTAAACACATTTCAAGTAAAACTTGCCTTCAACCATATAACCTTTTTGTAAAAATATAGCTTACAATATCCTTTTCTTTTGAGTTGAGGAATAATATAATAAAACTTCTTTTCACATAAAAATTTACAACAAAAGTATATTTCAAGGAAATGGAAATAGTCTTCATTATCTCCAAGGTATTTTTCATCCAATCTCTAAGTTCCAAGTACCTCCAATCACAACCAAGATAGGGGAAGAGGCAAAACTCTCCTCCCAACAAATATAATCAATGGAGAAAAGAAGTAATCTCCTCCATTGACCCCCGCACCCCAAGCACAACACAATGAAATGGTGGTCTCCAACTCAAGTCAACTACACTTTCTTCCACAATACATAATACTTTCACAACAATTCAAGAAAAACACTTAAAAATACAAAGGAACATAAATTATTTCACAACAAGGCTTTTATCGAAGCCAACAAGAGAAGGAACTATGGGAAAGTTTTCCTTATGCCTCCCCATTGAAATGAGATGCCCAACCAAACCCTCCACAATAAAAATCAAGCCCCTATGTCTCTTATGCCTCCCTCAAATACCCCTTATACCTCCCAACACCTTATACCTCCCTCCTCTTATGGCTCCCTCAAGGACAAGGTAAGAATGCAAGCATTCTTACCCAAGATGGGCATCCCTCCCAAACTCCGTCCACAATTACATATTCTACTCTTATGACTCCCTCATGAGTTTTCCTATGGACCTCTCCTACACCATGTCTTAAGCATTCTACCCATTTTTCTCACAACCACAACAAACATACATTTTCTACCAATTTAAGCATAATAACAACAAACAATAAGCGAGCAAAAAGAGGAAGATCCCTACATCTCCATTGAAGAAGTATAACCAAATAAGCTTTTTCCAAACTCCTCCAAACAATCCAAAACATGCAAGTCCAAGATCTTTCTCTTCCCCCCAAAAAAAAAATTCTCCTCTAAAAGAAAAGGCCCGTAAACAAAACCTCCAACCCGCAAACAAGAGAGGAAACTTCCATAAATAGAAAAAAGGGAAGGAGGAGGATGATGTGGCTCCATGTAGGATGCCACATCACCCATCCTCAAACCCAACTCCCTTAGTCAACTCATCCCCTAAAGCACAATAAATGGGTGGTCGGGTTGAATGACATATCTTTTCCACACTCCATCCCTACCCATGTGCCTTAAGGGCACAATTAAATGCAAATGGAAGAGAAGTCCACTCCAAAGTCACATTTCTCTTCCCAAAATAATAAATAATCCCATTTTTTGGCTTCCCAACCCATAGATAGGGTTGGTATGGGGTTTTGGGTAGTGTGGGACAAGTTTAACTTGTCCCACAAGCCCCTGAAAATTGTCCTTTATCCAAAATTCAAGATTCAAAGGACTTGGAGTGGTCAAAACTCAAAACAAGCATACAATCAAAGAAAAACACAAGGCTCAAGGAACCAACCACCAAAATTAATTACTCCCACTAGGATTCCCTCAAAAATTAAAATTTAAAACAAGATGCTAAATTAATCTAAACATATTTAGCAAAAGAAATTTAAAAAGGAGAAATCACAAATAAAATCACATAACTAAATTAAATTGAAACAAGTAAATAAGATTCCTAACCCATTGGTCACCATTAGAAAATTTCCCCCCACGGGAATTTTCCTATCAACATAAAGAGAAATTAATAACACAATAAAATTCACAAGTTACCTTGACGACCAAATGTTGTAACCGCTCGACATCCTGCTGTGTTTGGTTCCCAATCCCCTTTTAGGTTGTGATCATGTAGTGTTTCCTACAAAATACAAAATAACTCCTTCGACCGTGCGGCCATGTCAAAACATCCAAAATAACCATATACATGAAATTTATTTAAACATCTATACGTAATTCAATCATCCATTATTTCGAGGTCTAAATCACAACTTAATTATACATTTCATTATTTTCCAAAATTATAGTAATGTAATTTTAACAACTAAATTCTACTTATCATGGTGAAGAAATAAAATGTTAGAACATGTTGAATATATCCATATCATAAAATATCAGTATCCAATAGTCTATCCATGAGTTTGTGTAAATCATAATGAAAGAAAAATCCAATCATAATCCAAATGTCTCTACTCAGGAACATCACACTAATCAACATAAGTATATGTAATGTCCATATCAAAAGTCTGCATAACTCAAAATGGAAATCAAATAATTGTCATAGGGAAGTGGGCACAACATCCCCCTCCCCTTTGACTATACTTCCTTCTGGAAGTCACTGAAATAAGTGTGGAAACTGAGCTCGCAATGATGTAGAATCCTCGCAACTAGCAGCAGTCTCATCGTACCTATCCCACTGAATACGCACTCGATCAATCTCTCTAACTTGAAGGCCCAAGTTCCTATGCTCTAAGATACGTATGGGCTCCACTATCACTTGTCCTTGATCCTGCACCTACAATGAGGTCAGATGTCAATACGTGGGAGGGATCTGCTACATATCTCCTAAGAACATATACATGAAACACATCATGGACGCGTGACAAGCTAGGTGGCAATGCTGAACAATAGGCCAAAGGGCCAATACGCTCCAAGACCTCAAAGGGACCAACGAATCTTGGAGAAATCTTAGAGCCTTTTCTGTAATGGATAGGAATCTTATAAGGCCTGAAACGAAGAAATACATTCATGCCCACCTCATAGCTATGATCTACCCTCTACTAATCTGTATACTTCTTCTACATGTCCTTTGCCTCCTGCAATCTCTGTCTAATCAAAACAACTTGCTGCTCCATGTCCTATAATAATGCTGACCCAAGAGAAAATATGTCCTCTAATCTGTCCCAACTGAGAGGTGTCCTGCACTCTCTGCCATAAAATGCCTGAAAAGGTGCCATGTCGATCGAGCTCTGAAAAATGTTATTATAAGCAAACTCTACAAGATATAGGTACTCCTCCCATCTATACTAGTGATCCATCACGTACATCCGCAACATGTCCTCAAGAATATGATTCACCTACTCTGTCTGCCCATTTTTCACTAGATGATATGCTGTAATGAAATTGATGCTTGTCCCAAGCACCCGCTGCATAGTAGTCCAGAAGTGGGAAGTATACAAGGGATTGCGGTCACAAATAATGTTCCACAGAATCCCGTGTAGTCTAACAATCTCATCCAAGTAAACTCGTGCCACTACACTAGCTGTATAAGTAGTCTTCACCATAGAAAAGTGTGCCACTTTTGTCAATTTATCAACCGTAACCATGATGGCATCATGATGATATCTCCACGTTAGTATCCCAACTATAAAGTCCATGGAAATGTTGTCCCATTTCCACTCCGGTATGGCATGTGGGTAAAGAAGGTTAGCTAGATCCTGGTGCTCGGCCTTCACCCTCTGACACTCCAGACAATGTGACACAAATTGAGCTACATCTCTCTAAAGTCTATCATCACCAATCCGGCACTATGATAATTCTTCACCGGGAACTCCTCGTGCTATGATTATTTACTAATGCACAGCCTTTAGTTTGGTGGATGTAATCTGGAAACAAAACAACAACATAACACAAGAATACCATCGACTATGATAAGACGGAGGAATGACAAATCTGAAATATCAAAGTAAATAATAATATTAACATGAAATTGTTACAATCTCACCCATGAGGTACTTCAACAAGACTATGGGAGAAACCTTACAATTACGCCTCTTGATGGCTTCTTCAACACACCTTTAACTGATGGCTTCCTTTGCACACTTCCTACAATATTTCTCACTACTTCTTTCTATCCTAAATGAGGGGGGTGGCCTCTCTATTTATAGAACTTCCAAGATTATCCATCCTATCTCTAAGATAGGATAAGAAATCCACTCTGACGAATCATATTCCATACCTTAACTCTTATCTGTACATATAAGCTTATCTCTTAAGATAAGATAAACCTTATCATTTTACATGGGTTCCACATTTTTAGACTTTTTACAAATAAAATACACAAAATATTTATGACCTCACTCCTTGTCCTTATTACCAATATAATATTTCTAATTCCTAATCATGTAGACCCTACTTCTCTAATTACCCAAATTTTAACATTACTGGACCACTTACGACAAATATTTACTTTTTACAACATTCCTATTGTACTTTGACTGTTACCGTACTCCACATTATTGGCGACACCATACTGACGGCGCCGTTATCTTCTATCAGAGGCTACTACTAATTATACTTAACAACATCCTATTCCTAATACATACATTAATGAAATAGAAATTATGGAGGAAAATTTTAGTGTCGACAAGTCCTCGCCAATGAAAGAGCTGCCTCAAGGTGGCATGCATCTTCTTGACCCCTGGATGGGCTGAATAAGGTGCATGGTGAGCCTATGTCAAAATGTCATGTCTCAAATTCCCTCCTTGTGGTACATAGATCTGTCATCTGTATCTGACAAGACTATCTACCTCAAGTAAAAATCCCTTGAATTTCCCTTCAAGGGGTATCTATGACTGAATCTCTGCCCTAGCTACAATGTAGAAACTATCAAGAGGAACCTACTGAAGAATCTTGCTTCACAAATCTGTGCTCATTGAGGTATTCAAAGCCAAATGTATTCATCTGCTCAAGGCATTAGCCACCATGTTCTCCTTTCCCTTAAGATGCTCTATCACCATGTCATACTCACAAATCAACTCCATCCAATGCTATTACCTAGCATTTAGATTAGGCTATGTGAAGAAGTGTCGAAGACTCAGATGATTAGTCCTAATAATGAATCTTCAACCAAGAAGAAAGTGTCTCCAATATACTAAGGCATGCACAACAACTGCAAGCTCAATATCATGAGTTGGATAATTGAGCTCATAATCTTTGAGTTTTTGAGACTCAAAGGCAACAACACGGCCCTCCTACATCAACACTCCTCCTAACCCTGCCAAAGAAGCATCTGTACAAACAAAGAACTCACCCTAAGGGTCTGGCACTACAAGAATAGGCGCTGACATGAGACATTCCTTCAATGTCCTGAAGGTCTGCTCACATCTATCTGACCAAACAAACTTCTTCCTTTCCACTTAAGGGAAGTGATGGGGTGCGTAACCTGAGAAAAGTCCTAAAAAAATCTCCTATATTATCCTACTAATACCATGAAATTGCAAAATTTTGTCATAGTAGTAGGTGCTGGCAAATCCATAATGGCTCTAATCTTGCAAGGATCGACTACAATACCTTCCCCTGAAATGATGTGACCTAAATACTACACCTCTGACTGAAATAATGTACACTTCTCCAGGTTCCCGTAAAGCTACTACTCACAAAGACACTGAAGAACCTGGTGAAGCTGCTCCTCGTGTTCCTCACGCATACGTGAGTAAATCAAAATCTCATCAAGGAAAATAAACACAAAGTGATCCAAGAATGTCCTTAACACCCCGTTCATCCGTTCATCAAACTCATGAACACTGTGGGGGTATTCGTCAAACCAAAAGGTACTACTCTGAACTCATAGTGCCCATACCCCATGCAAAAAGTTGACTTATGGATATCTACCTCTGTAATCCTCAGGTGATTGTATTTTGACTTAAGATCAATCTTTGAAAACACTATGGCCCTTTTTCTTCTGATCAAACAAATCATTGATCTGAGGAAGGGGTAATGATTCTTGATCGTTACTTTGTTCAACTGTCTGTAGTCCACACACAAATGCAAGGAATTGTCCTTATTCTTAACAAAAATCACTGGTGTGCCCTAAGGGGACACACTAGGATGGATTATGTCTTTCTCAAGAAGGCCCTGCAACTATAACTTGAGCTCACAAAGCTCTGGTGTGGTCATCCTGTAAGGTGCATGAGAGATCAGCTCAGCTCTAAGGACAAAGTCAATATGAAAATCTACCTCACAAGGAGGTGGCATCCGGGGTAACTCTCTAGGAAAAACATTGGAAAACTCCTACAAAATGGGGTGATCATCGAGTGAGGGACTACTAGGTCCATCCTCTGATATAACACTCACAATAATAGCATATAATTGACATCAGCGTCATGCACACCGCTTGAGCTGCATAGTGGAAATAGTACAAACTGAGATAGGTCTCTTAACCCCAGCTATCACTGACTCAACCCCTAAATCATCTAAACAAGCTATTACCTTATGGTAATAGTCAGCTTTGGCCCTATGAGTAAATAGAAAATCCATGCCCAAGATGATACTATATGATCCCAAAGGGAGGATATGCAAAAAATGTGTAGTGGTGAAAGGTCCCAAATCCACTACACACTCCTTCACCAAGGAGTCTACAGAATCCTTGGCTCCAGATGCCATCTCAAAATCCCAACTAAGACCCTGCCTAACTATCACTAGCCTACAATGATCTACCAATGAAGGTGCTATAAAAGAATTAGATGAACCAGAATCAAACAAGATAGAAGTAGGAATACCACTAATGTTACCTGTAGTCTTGATGACTGTGCCCTGGTGCTCAACCTAGCATTTCTCAACCGCCACATAAATCTGACGACTACATCCCATATCACCAATAGTAGGCTCTAAAACTAGTGCTTTACCCTTGTTACTGGGGCTCTAAGGGAACTCTCTCCAATGATGGCCGACAACACCACAACCATAAACTCCACTTGGTCCTCTCTAATTTGATTTTTCTCCTATAGGCACTCTAGTGGTTTGTGCCGTAGATCCAAACAATCTGTCTATAGACTAGGGTGAGCGCTACTAATGAGCTCCTACTGACTAAACCTTGGGTGCACCCTACATCCTGATGGGAGCCCTAGGAGGTGGCCAGGTACTACTTCCCGTCTATGCGTCAAACCTCTGCGGCTGTCTAAAAGGAGGATTTACTTACTGTTGCTACTGTGATTGTCATGGTGGCCTAAAAGATCACTATGTTGTAACCTGTCCACCATGAGGAGGAGGGGCTGATCCCCTCGACTTACCATCTTGCATCTAGTGTATGTGGCTACTGGACTCTATCTCTAGCCTGTTGGGTCTTCCCCCATGTCTCCTCCACAATATAGGTCTTCTCCATGGCCTCTGATAAAGTAAGAGGGAAATGGATAGCGAACTGCCCTACCCAAATCTAGATTTAGGCCCCTGATGAACATGTGGATTCTAACCTGCTCATCCTGCATGCAGTCGACGGTACTGTAGGAGGTCTAAAATCATCTCTCATACTCTGCCACTGTCATGATAGCCTGACATAGGTCAGTGGAACTCATCTATACACTTCTGGATAAACCTCCTGGGCAAGTATCTACTCATGAATCTCTCCTCAAATAGATCCCAAGTAACTGACTCTAAATCCACATGGAGCTTATGCTCCTCAGTGCGCCCCCATACCCCTGCTCCATCTCTCAGAAGGTGAATCGCAACATGAGCCTTCGTGTTTCTGGTACATGGGACAAAGCTTGAAGCATCCACTCAAGTTGACTAACCAGGCCTCTTCCTAAAAGCCTCCTATATCTCCAGAGTAGTGTGATGGTTGAAGCTTCAAGATCTCCATGATTTGGTCTGTTGTTGTTTACTGTCTGCCTCTATGTCCCTCTACATGATTAGCTCTTGGCCTAGGGCTCCTAGACTAGTCTCTACGCCCTATATCTCTGTCTCTGAACACCCTAGGAGGGGACTCATGCCGCACTGACTTCACATGGGAGTGCTCGACCAGGTCCTCCGCACTGTGATGTGAGGGTGTATGTGCCTCCACTGAGGGTTCCACATCCCATCTATCATGTCATCCTCTCAAAGCCCCACCATGAATGGCCGCAGTCACCTCCTGAAGTGTCTGAAGTATCTATGGTAAAATCTCTACCATGGCCTGCTCTAGGGGTGGTATACCTAGATCTACGTGTAAGATCCCATTGTCTTGTCTGCGCCTCCTGCACAAACCAAAATGGGAATTAGTTTTAAATTCTTTAGTTTTGTTGTTTGTTTGCTAATTTTTCTCTATTTTAATATATCAAGTAATGTTTTGTACTAGGTTTATTATTGTTTAGGTTTTATTGTTTGTTTCATTTCATGTTTTCCAAGGTCTATTAAATTAAATCAAAATGTCATACACTATAACGTTTAGGTTTTGAGTCATGTTAGGTTTACTGTTTTTGTTCCGTGGATTTCTAGGTGTACCCAAGGGTCCAAGCGTAGAAACCATAGCTCTGATACCAAGTGTAACGCCCGTAAAATTTGACACACGAAACCCAAGGAGAATTTGGAGAAATTACGAAATAATTTTTTTTTTAAAGGCATGCCCACATCTTGGGCAAAAGAGAAGCAGTTATAAAGAAGATTATTACGTTTAAACACACCTCTTAGAATTAATTTTAAGTGAGGCTTAAATTACATTCACCATAATTTAATTTCTCCTTAAGAAAACACTTAAACAATCCAACTAAGTTAATTAATTAATTAAGGCACATTAAAGTATCAAAGGGTGGAAGGTTAATTAAAGGTTACTAAGAATAATTTAAAACCTAATGCATTAAAAAAAAAAGTTAACCAAGTTCCTACAAGTATAATTTTAGAAGTTAGTTAATATGAAAAACCCACAAGTGGCCCTCGAAAGTCAATGCATGTGTTGAGCATAAAATACATTCAAATTTAAATTTTAAAAACTAAACATTCACCCACAACTACTTCTTACCTAATTTTTGTAGGGATGAATTCTATCCTTAGGATCAACTCCATTTGAGCCCTTGGATGGAAGAGAGGATTCGTCACCCAAACTTTGCTTTATATCTTTCACTTCTCAATATTTTTTTTTGTATTTCTTTTTGTTCTTTTGACTTGCAGGTTTGGAAAGGAGGAATGGAAGCCATGTAAGGACTCCTCAAGCTTTTGGAAGGGCTTGCAAGGGAAAATTTTTGTTCATATTGTAAATAAAGAAATACCATTATTAGGGTATTGAAAGAAATTTATTACCTAGCTCTATCAAAGTGTTTCTTACCCAAAGGCTTATGGAGTTATCCCATTAAACTTATTTCAAGTTTGATGTATGTATTTCATTCACAAGAAAACATATACTTATGTTTATATTTATTGAGCATATTACCTGTACATTGATGTAAGTTTTTAATAATAGAAATTCTTTACTCTCTTTATTCTGTTTTTTTTTTTAATTTAATATATATATATATATATATATTATACATTATTATATTTTTTTATTAAAATAAGGATTAAAAGATATATCTATATATATATATATATATATTATATATATATATATATTAACACTGGCATGAAGAAAACCCTCTGCCATGGCCGATAGGCACAGTCACTGCATTTTCTTTTTTTTTTGTGTGTCTAATTTAATGCAAGGGTAGTGTTGGGGGTTTTGGCCCCCACCGAGTACAGTAATAAAAATATTGGGGGGTGGGGAGGGGTCGGCGACCTCACCCCCCACCCCATATTTATATGGGGTTGGGGTGGGGTTGCTGACCCCTCCCAATCCCACCCAACTAAGATTTCAACCCGGTATAGTCCCCGGCCACAAAACATGAAATAGGGTCCCTTTTATATATATAAATCCTTATTTATTTATATCTTTCTTTCATAAGTTAATTATATACATATACATATACATATACATATATATATATATATATATATATATATATCATTTCCCCCCTTTTTTTAAATTTTAATATCCATATTTATAATGTGTGTGTATATATATAAAAGAAATAAATATATACATTTATGAATGTATGTATATATATTAATATGGTTTAAAATGAAATATAGTGGTATTTGATTTAATGTACTACAAGGTAACAATATAAGAAAAATTGTTACAAGATAATATTTGAAATACTTTGAATAAAAAAAGAGAACAACTTGAAATTATAAAAATGAACACTTATAATCCTGCAAACTAGTTCTTTTTTTCTTTTTTGAACAAGAGTAGTCAATAGAATACTATTGCAAGTTACTTAAAGGAGGAACAAGTAATTTTATTTCACTTTAATAGAACTCATTTTACTAAAGAAACAACTCTATTAATTTCTCCCTTAACCCAATATCACATACACCATACTAACAATCTTATTTCCATACATTTACAATATTGTTACAAGACTTTTTCAAAGCACATTTCTTTTCTTTCTTGCCTTATAACAACTCTTAAAAAAAAGTAAACACACTTCAAATAAAACTTGCCTTCAACCATATAACCTTTTTGTACAAATATAGCTTACAATATCCCTTTCTTTTGAGTTGACAAATAAGATAATACAACTTATCTTCACATAAAAATTTACAACAAAAGTATATTTCAAGGAAATGGAAATAGTCTTCATAAGAACCAAGGTATTTTTCATCCAAGATCTAAGTTCCAAGTAGCTCCAATCACAACCAAGATAGGGTGAGAGGCAACACTCTCCTCCCAACCAAAATACTCAATTGAGAAAAGAAGCAATCTCCTCCATTGACCCCCGAGCCCCAAACACAACACAATGTAAGGGTGGTCTCCAACTCAAGGTAACTACACTTGCTTCCACAATACATAATACTTTCACAACATTCAAGCAAAACAATAAAAAATAAAAACAACACATATCATTTCACAACAAGGCTTTTATCCAAGCCAACAAGAGAAGGAACTGTGGGAAATTTTTCCTTATGCCTCCCCATTGAAATGAGATGCCCATCCAAACCCTCCACAATAAAACTCAAGCCCCTATGACTCTTATGCCTCCCTCAAGTACCCATTATACCTCCCAAACTCTTATACCTCCCTCCTCTTATGGCTCCCTCAAGGACAAGGTAAGAATGCAAGCATTCTTACCCAAGATGGGCATCCCTCCCAAAATCCCTCCACAATTACCTATTCTACTCTTATGCCTCCCTCATGAGTTTTCCCATAGACCTCTCCTACACCATGCCTTATGCATTCTACCCATTTTTCCCACAACCACAATAAACATACATTTTCTACCAATTTAAGCATAATAACAACAAACAATAAGCGAGAAAAAAGAGTAGGGTCCCTACCTCTCCATTGAGGAAGCCTAACCCAAGAAGCTTTGTCCAAGTTCCTCCAAAAAATCCAAAGCATGCAAGTCCAAGCTCCTTCTCTCCCCCCAATTTTTTTTTTCTCCTCTAAAAGAAAAGGCCCTTAAACAAAACCTCCAATCCCCAAACAAGAGAGGAAACTTCCATAAATAGAAAAAAGGGAAGGAGGAGGATGATGTGGCTCCATGTAGGATGCCACATCACCCATCCTCAAGCCCAACTCCCTTAGTCAAGTCAACCCCAAAAGCACAATAAATGGGTGGTTGGGTTGAATGACATCTCTTTTCCACACTCCATCCCTACGCATGTGCCTTAAGGGCACAATTAAATGCAAATGAAAATTGAAGTGCACTTTAAAGTCACATTTCTCTTCCCAAAATAATAAATGATCTCCTTTTTGGCTTCTCAACCCATAGATAGGGTTGGTATGGGGTTTTGGGAAGTCCGGGACAAGTTTAACTTGTCCCACAAGCCCCCAAAAATTGTCTTCAATCTCAAATTCGAGATTCAAAGGACTTGGAGTGGTCAACACTCAAAACAAGCATACAATCAAAGAAAAACACAAGGCTCAAGGAACCAACCACCAAAATTAATTACTCCCACTAGGCTTCCCTTAAAACTTAAAATTTAAAACAAGATGCTAAATTAATATAAACATATTTAGCAAAATAAATTTAAAAAGGAGACATCACAAATAAAATCACATAACTAAATTAAATTGAAACAAGTAAATAAAATTCGTAACCCATTGGTCACCATTAGAAAATTACCCCCCCACGGGAATTTTCCTAACAACATAAAGAAACATTAACAACACAATACAATTCACAAGTTGCCTTGACGACCAAATTTTGTAACCGCCCGACATCCTGTTGTGTTTGGTTCCCAATCCCCCTTTAGGTTGTGATCATGTAGTGTTTCTTGCAAAATACAAAATACCTCCTTCGGCCTTTTGGCCATGTCAAAACATCCAAAATAACCATATGCATGAAATTTATTTAAACATCTACACGTAATTCAATTATCCATTATTTCAAGGTCTAAATCACAACTTAATGATACATTTCATCATTTTTTTAAATTATAGTAATGTAATTTTAGCAAATAAATTCTACTTATCATGGTGAAGAAATCCAATTTTAGAACACATTCAATATATCCATATCATAAAAATATCAGTATCCAATAGTCTATCCATGAGTCTGCGTAAATCATACTGAAAGAAAAATCCAATCATAATCCAAATGTCTCTACTCATGAACATCATGCTAATCAACATAAGTATATGTAATGTTCATGTCAAAAGTCTGCATAACTCAAAATGGAAATCAAATAAGTGTCATAAGGAAGTGGGCACTACATTTACATATTGGTTTCTTGTAGTTATATAGATGAGGACTGTTGATAAATCAATGACATTACCAACCTTTCAATACACCTACTATTCATAATTTGTATGAATGGTTTCCCCTCTTGGGCATGCTAGCTATCTAGCGGAAACTGTAGACTTTATAGTCACAATGGTTAGGGAACTGTAGAATTTAATTATGTGATGCTTGATAACTTAACTCATTTAAAAGTGATATAAAGAAGAATGCATTTTTGACCGAAACAAAAAATAGGTTAAGATTTGGAGGTTGAAAGTGGAACAATAAATAATCTGTATTGCCATTGCATTTTAGCATCACCAATATTGCTGCGAGCTCTAAAAATTGATAGGTTGTCCCCTCCTCTAGATGTATGTAATCTTGGAGGATATTTGGCATGTTTAAATTATTTGTTATTACTAGCATTGAGCTTCTTTTCTCAAGGAATATCTCAGACTATATCTGATTTCTTTTCAAACCTATGACAGGTCCTTGCTCAGGCATTCTCATGAAGTGTGGTTGTTATTCCACCATGTGCAACAACTAAGGGGACTTCATGGTTAGTTCACTTCTTTCAACATCCTCCTAGCCTACGCTACCAAGGAAATTGTTGTTGGCCTACAAGGAAAGGGGTGTTTTGGACCAGAACATATAGTGTGACACATCCTAAACGTCTTTTTAGACTTGTCATTTCCTTGCATAAAAAAACAAACCATTTATTTGATATCCCAAAGAATTAACCACAACAAAACCCAAGCTAACATTGTAAATTTAGTAGTAATTGGTTAGTAATAGTGAATAAATGCAGCTCTGCTGACACTTGTCTGAAAAAATATTAGTATTATTATTGGTTAAAACATCTTTGTATAATGAGATAAATTTGTAACTATAATATCTCTTCATTTTACTTATATATAAAAATTGATTGATCTTGATCTGTATTTGTATCTGAACCAGCTTCATGATACTCTGAGAGGAAAGGAAACTACTTCATGCTTTTTTTTTGTTGTTGTATGCAAAAGAAGATGAAGATTGAGGTTTAGGAGGTGCTTCATTTTGGTATAATGTCTAGCTGTATTTATTTTTCTTCTTATTCTATTTTGTACCTGTGTTACATGTACTTTAATCCTTATAACACCTTTCTAGAGGTAGTCATTGACTACCACTCAATTTTCTTGCTCATTTATTTTTTATTTCGAGTAGTTGGTGTCTGGATTAAGGATTTGAGAGTTCGCTTTCATACTATCCCACATATGCCTCTACAAGAAAAAATTTCACTGGCTACCAAAATGGTAGCTTCAAAACAAGTTATGGATGCAACCCAAGCATGGAAGATAGAGATTTTTTTCATATTAGGTAGGTGTGGGTATGTTGGCAGACCTATTATTTGGGCAATATCGTCATTTTCCTAAAAAATAAATATACGGAGCTGAACTAATACAAGACACGCATTATATTTTCTATCTTCCCCCACACCTGCACCAGATTAAGCAGATTGAACTGAGTTTTGGTGTCACTTAAGAAACAAAAAGAGAAGTATTTTAGCTAATGGTGGCATGGATGCATCGTATAACTGTGTATTCACAAAATGGATTTGTGTCAAGGTCTTAGAACCTTCCAATAAAATGCGTGTAGGCAGGGTACACAAGTTTTCCACTCAAAATGTATCAGGGGAGTTGGTTATTTGAGGTATTTAACAATTGTTGGTCATGAAAAAAATGAATTTGTTGAAAATACCTTGCCAGGGACTATGAAGTGTCTAACAAAATTCCTTGAAGGAATGTGGCCTCATAAGGCACGCATACTGTTTGATAGAATGTGTTAATAAAAATGGGTTCATAGAATGTCATGCTTACTAGATATGCAAAAAATGAATTCATAAAAATGGTATATCAAACACCACAGTAAAAATCCCCTAGTTGATGTCTTTAGCAAGCCTCGAGAAAATTGTATGGATTTCCCTTCCTCTTGCATTAAAATTTTTCATTTTATTCTTTCTTTTTTGGTTCCTAATTTCTTAAAAAAAACATAGGATGAAATTAGAATTTAAAATAAAACCTTTTCCTACTCACATATTTATAAAAAAACACATTCCATATACCATACACTACGTGCATGGTGAGTCATAGAAAATTATTTTACCAACCTAGAACTCTAGTATTATTCCTAATGGTATATGACACCATGAAGGCCATAAATATAATTTAAACTCAATTTTATGCCTTAGAGAGATGAGTTCAGTTGAATTCTACATTTTAGTCACTTGGATTGATGCTCCCATTTTTTTAAGAAAATGCGATTAGTTGTGGCTTGTGGTTGCCGTATAGATTTGGCTAAATTGAAAAATAACTCTATCCACCTCTAGAAATATGTTAGGAGAATTGAAAAAAACTCTCAGTTTTGCCAAAATTATTTCATAAGTTAGAGTTTCAAGTGGGTTTTTGAGCCCAATGGTTGTTTTACAATAGTAGTATTTGACGTGTTTATGATAATTTCTCTCAGAGTAACCTTTCGATTTTCAACCTTGTTTGTCGTAATCAACTTACATCGAATCTAGTTAGTTTTTTGTATATAGTGGAGTAAATATTAATCGTTTAAATTTACATTTGAACTAAAAACAATTTTTTCTGCACCCATATTGTAGGAACTTTAGTTGTTTTTGGAAAATTTTCAAAACTCACAACTTGATCTAGACATTCCTCCTGAAGCTCCAATTTGACTTGTATATACTTGTGAACAATTTTCATAGATTTTAATGGTTTTGTAAAGTATACATTAATCAAATTATCTTCTTTGAATGGATTCATTAATTTATAATTTTTTCTCTCTCCTCCCTTCTCTCTCAATAGAAATAAATATGAAATATTGGTTGATCTTGAAAATGTATATTGATTTGACATGAAATGAAAAATGATACGTTATGTATGTAGTTATGATATGATGAATATAAAATAAAATTAACTCTATACTTTTGCTCTCTTCCTTTCTCTCTCTAGAATTGAAAAAGAAAAAGGAGAAAGGAATGTGAAAGTGTGAATATGTGATGAGATGACCTCTCTCCCTCTCTCTATCTCCTCTCTACCTTATTTTGGAAATAATTGAAATGATGAATGTGTTCTTTCATTCTTGAGTGTAAGGAATTTCCATACTAGTCATAGGGTTGATGCAACATTTGTTGCAGATACTCCAAACAAGAAGGATTAAGAGTGTGATATATTGTAGTACTTGAGATGGTAGTGAAATATTATACACTGGTATAGATTACATATGCTATATAGATGTGAATTAAAGAAAATTACATTATCAATATTATTGTGTCAAAAACCATTCTTCCTCTTGGATTCTTATTTTTTCAATCATTATACCTAGAAAAATGTAACGCCAACATTTTACACACACAAATTCAACAGAAATAATAACAGTATAATTTATTTTTCTTACATTGCTTGATACATAACATCAAATAGGATTCACTTAGGATAATGTATAACACATGAGACATTTGTGTCACCATGGACCCACACATATAACATGAAACACATGATGCACATCAAAGCCACATTTCAAAAAATGACAAAGTACAAAAATCACCCACTGCAATATACACTTACTCACAGGAATTTCTCACAACACATCATTGTTCATGGTGAAATATTTATTACAATCCTATTTTTTATTAGTTGACTATAATTGTCTTAAGAACACATAACGTTGGACCCTTCATTCCTTTACAACTAGGCTACATGTTTTTGTTAAACATTTCACCTATAGTGGTTCCTTTAGAATTCACTCATTTCTCTTTGTGGAAATAACTTTATATAGCATAATTGTGATTAGGAACATATGTCCACCAATGTTTCTTCTAATATTTTACTTAAGTATTTATTTGAAAGAGCCGTGTTTACTTGGTTTGGAAAAACACTCTCGTTACAAAGAAGAAAATTCACAGGAAGAAAAAAGAAGTTTACTAGATCAATAGAAAACTTATCCCGAGTTTATTTCCTAGCATTGTTTTAATACTAACAATAAACACTTTTAATCTTGAAGTTATTACAACCAACTATGTAGAGTAACAAATTAAGTCCTATCACTCTTGATTCACAATCCATTTCTCCAATTAGGAATTGATATTTTCATGATCATATTGCGCATGGAAGGGTACATTACACTCATGTTCCCATTATAGATATTTTTCTTTAAATTTAAGTGACAAATTTCACATTTCAAACTACTTATGTTTCATCATCTAAAGGATTTACTCTCAATAACAACATGTTCATTACATGTTTCAACCATAAATTTTACTTCCTGGTTGATCCTAGGTTTGATATATTCTTATCTACACCAAGGGTTCTACTAAATTTTACAAGTCCAACTAAAGTCCAATTTCCTTAACTCACAAGACCTTTGCTACAACCAAATTTATCCCATTCTCAAAGCTACATTTTATTATTTAATTAACATCATTGTTTAATCCACATTTATGTAAAAAATCTTGTGATCATGCATCATATTTGGTTCTTTGATTTATTATGGTGTTGTGTTAGTCTTGGACCTCTACTCTATTACATTAATTTTATAATCACATTTGACATTTTAGTTGGGTTTGACATCAATCAATGGTCTACCATTTTTTTGTATCATTCATTCCTTAGTTTAATATTATTTACCCTTTTTATGAACTATATTTACGAATTTAATTTGGTCCTATATTAATATCCATTTTGAACAAATGTAGTTCCTATAACTCTTATGCAATACTTAGGGATTTAAGACTATAAGGAGTACAAAATTGCACAAGATAACTCATTTCATTATTGTTATACACACAACTATAAAGTGTATATTACAGTTGCATTACAAAATCCTCCTAAGGACCTATTTCAATTGTTGGGTAACCATGAAAGTAAATTGGCACGTAGTCTCCATTCACGCAACTTGGATCTCAGAAAAGATCAATCATAAGTACAAATACCAACTATCTTGCAAGGCATTTCCCACCCACTAAGGTACCAAGGGAAATTACGCATAATATGGTTAAACTTATTCTTGATATGGTTATACCTACAACACCTAGACATGATCACCTGACTCATCCCATTATGATAGGTTTCAAAATGTAAAATCACCACCTCTTAAAATATTAAGGTAAAAGGTCCTTAATAAGGTGCCTTAAGTGTGAAACAAGAATATTATTAATAAGGTTAGATTATTTTATTAACAAGATCAATGTTTTATAACCTAAAAATAGACTCAAATTGCAGGAGGAAGTACAATAGGAATTATAACTTGTTCTTTTGATTTTATTTGTTTTGAAGAGAGGAAATTCAACCTAGCATTGTGGGTGTTAATCAAATAAAAAAATAATTAACATAGAAAAATATAATTTTAATATATTTATAACATAGGTACAACATTGAGCACAACTTCACATCCAATTTGACACTATACAATATAGCCAGATTGGTATTCCCTTTTCAAAATATACAAGACAAATTGGTCGAACAACAATAGTTATCACTATTCTATGGTAATACATGTATTTCAAGATTAATATAACTTTACAATGAAAATTCATTAACTACAACATATCGCATCCTGAAAATTCCTCTTATTTAGGGTACCTGTAACAAATGTTGAGTCTGTTGGTGTATGAGATGCTTTATGTCCTCCACACACATATGGAGCCCATCGTGTCACTTGGGTTAGGTTTAGGGTTTCATGTCTGTCATGCACTAGGGTTACTCAACACCCTATATGTATCCCTTCATTTAACATTTATGAGTATGCCAAGACACTCTGTTGTCTTTCTCTTCATGTGCAAGCTTTGTTCTCTTCAGTTGATTGATCAATTATTCCTTCTTATTACGTTGGAGATATTACATTTCCTTCAGTGTGTAAATTTATCGTGGTGCACAATTTTCAATACGATTCTCACCAACTCTTTCATGGTATCAGAGATGAGATCAGGTAAACTAGCATTCATCATCTGAGTTGCAAATTATTCCTTACTAGTGTAAGTTTTTTTTATCATTAAATTTTTGAAATATATTACTAACATTCTTAGTCTTGGAAAGTTTTTGATTTTTCTATGTTCTTCGTGCATGTATAGGTATTCCTAAGTTATAAGGGTTTTGTAGCAACATTTAGCTAGTGGTAGCTAAATAAACTGAAGAACTTGCATAACAGAAAAAATATTGCACATGTAGAGAAGACAACACAGTGTCTTGGAATAATCATAAATTTCAAATGAAGGGATCCATATAGGTTGTTGAGTAACCCTAGTGCATGACACACAAGAAACCCTAAACCTAACTATTGACAAGTTTTACACTTGTGCAAAAATGGGCAACTCGAAACTTTGTTACAATGGATAGATTTGGTGAAGTATACCTAAGCTAATGGAATTATATCAAATTATGTTGTTATTGCTGATTTTTGGAACAAATCAAATGAAATCTATGGCTGTGTGCTATTACAAAATGTAACAACTCACATAGTCTACAATTTCACAAATATCCTCAGCAAAAGAACACAAGCCCCAAAGGACATCTGTGTTATCTTGATGAAGACATCGGACTACAAAGTATGTAAGGTGTATAGTTTTGGAACAATAGACATAGTGGAATTTTTCAAGTAATCAAATTCACGGTTATTATCTATGATCCTATAATATTTATTGCTCTTTATTCATTAAAGTTGTCATGATTAATGATTTTGCATTTATATATGCTGCAATAAAAGATTACAATTGACTCCTTTCCTGCTACTTCCATCGAGAAAATATTGACAAACAAACAGTGACAATAATGTCCAAATGGAGATAGCAGAAAGGAGTCAAAACAAAGAATAGAAGCTAAGATAATCACACATCATACAATGAGACACATTTAATTCAATGATTATCCACTGGAGTTACAGGTATTCACTTCATGTTATCCCTTATGTTAATTCATTTTATTGAGATATTGAGTTTCCTACATCATTGAACAATCAAATGAAAACTTAACGCAAAAAGAGATAATCAACTCATTATTTCAATTTAATGGTATATTCATAAGAGATCATAATATTTACCACACAAGCCGTGGGATATGACTAAGTGACTCATTATTTACATGGAAATGAGAATACTGCATGTGCTAAGGAACAAGAGTAGAGGAGTAAAAAGGAACCCATCATTGCCTTTTTTGTCTTCTATCTCTACTCCTCAGCCTTTCCATCTCCATCTCAACTCTTTCATCTTCCGCTTCCATCTCCATTTCTTAACACCTATAGGACAAGAAAAGTATCTGTCAAAATTGAGCTCAGGGTACAATGTTATTCCAATACTCATGTTCTAAAAGCAAATACATATTCTAAATTCAATACATCTAATGGTACTTGAAAGAAATAAGTATAGAAACACATGGCACATGAAAATAAAGAAATACAGATGAGTTGGCAGCAAGGAAGAGGCAGAGTCCATAAAGTGAATCTGAAAAGAGAAGATCAAAGAAGCTAAGGATTGATTTAGAAAGGCATAAACTTAAGAATCTTGTGAGAGAAACAAATTTTAAGAATGACACATGTAGAAAGTTGGAAAAAAATTGTAATACAAGGAGAGAAGAAGAAATAAACCACATGGATACAAGAGAGGCCAAAAATCCTATTTATTTCTAACTCATTTCTGAATTTTGCAGGAATAGGTTGCAACATTGATTGAAAATCAGTTAACTGTTTAAGAAGGAAGCATCTATAGAATAAAGACAAATATCATTTTTAGATTGTTTACCGAAGAAAGAAGAATCAGAATAAGTCAAAAAGAGGTATTTTTGTAAATCAGGATCAAAAATCTAGAAAAGGAGAGAGAAGAACGGGATTTTGGAAAATTTTTGCCAAAGTCTCCCCTTGCAAAATGGACTTTTCCATAAAAATAGAATTGAGAAATAATGAAAGAATTGAAACAAAATTGCTACTATAACTTCTAGGAAGTGAAGTACTATTATAGAAAAGAAAACTAAATATTTTCTTTCACTTTCTGGAAATGGGATACTTACTTCATTATACAAAAAGTAAGCAATCATGTTTACAACAAATAAACCTCATACAACTTCCAGATACATCATTCCAAATGCAAATATCAAGCTACAGAATACACAATTACCATTCAACTTTTAACTGAAGGAGTAAAACTACAAAGCCCCGCAAGTTTTCAAATCAAAGCATGCCTTCAAGAAAAGGATAAACTACAAGTACACATGCACAGGGTTCATAAAATCAGTTTGAACTACATCTACAAAGAGAAGAATGCATCTACATAATGAAAGAAGGATTGAAAAATTCAAACATGCATGTACAGAATGGAGAAGATATGCATAAAACTCCAAGAAGACATCTATCTACAAAAAGTAAAAAAAAATGAGCTCACACACAGGATAAAAACTAGAACAATCAACAATTTTGGATACTATGCCAAGTCTGTATGGAAGCATTATTAGAAACAATGTTATGGAGTGATGTGCCCTCACTACACTTTCAGAATGAGTCCAAAAATTAAAAATATTTCATCTACAAAGAGAATAAGGAAAGGCAACAAGTCTGTAATAATATGGATGACTTATTTCCAAGATTAAAAATACCCACTTGAAGAAGATAAGGGTCTACTAAAGATCAAATATACATCTACAAATGCAAAGAAGTAAATGAAAAACAATCACGTGTGCATCTTCCACGGTAAGGTTAAATGAAAAGAGCTCATGTTTTAGATGGAGAACAAATAGTATGCATCTACCAAATGTGAAACAAAGTTTGAGTATCAAGTGTGGAAATGATTTAACAGTTAATATTTCCAACCACCGAGCCAAGCCCACAGACAATTCATCAAAATGCAAAAGAACGAAGTTTCAATAACTTTTAAACGACAAGTCAGAGTTTAAAAGTTAACTTCAGAATTAAAAGGAGCAAACCCACACAATGCTTTTGATTTACAAATATTTTACTGGTATTTGCAATGGGTTCAGAGCTAGAAGAACAAAACTTGAGCTCAAAATGGGAAAATAATGTTGGAACTCACCATTGCCTAAGAATGAAGCAATCAGACAAGCAAAAACAAATGGTGGTGACTTCTCTCTACAGGCTCATCCTAAGTTCATTATCTTTCGACTACCAAAACTAGACAGAAAGCCAGATGCCAAACAAATATTTATCAATCTATGAGGAAGAATAGAGCAGTTTAATCGATAAATGATATTGAGATCATATACAGGAGGGAAACTGAACATAGAACCAAAAAACAACAAAAATACCTTTGAGATTCTTCAGAAAATGCATGCAACAGTTGAGCAATAATGGCGTCAATAGTTCAGAAACAAAATGCAAACTTGAAAACCACCAAGTCTCCAAGCATTCATCGAAAAATCACAAAGCAGTAAAATTTTTTCCAGGGCTTCACCCGCAGAGTGAAGATGCAAATAAAATGACCAAATGCCAAGCTCAAAGGTTTAAATTTGCATTCGAAACTAGGGTTCAAAACCCTATCTCATGGTCGAGATTAACGACCCATCAAACCCCAAGTGGAAGATTAAACGGTGGTCATTCCTCACAGGGTCCTAGGAGATAAGGCCCAATTAAACACCACCGACCACATTAGTTTCTCAAGAAAGAACCCTAATCAGGGTTAGAAGATCTATCGTGGAGAAAATACCAAAGCACAGATCAAGGGTACCAAAACGCTTCACAAAACCCAAGTTAAAACTGCAACGGTCGGGTTCCACAGACCAAGGTTAAGTGAAGAGTGAGTCATCGTGGAGAAGGGGCCAGCCCATGTGGATGGTTGACATAATCAATTTCCAAGACTTTGTAAAGTCTAAACTATAGTCCACGCCAAAAAAAAATCAAAAAAATAATATTATATGCCATGATCACCAAAAAGGTGAAAAGTGGTAATACATGCCAAGGCCCAAAGGTGGAAAACCAACTATTCATGATGGGCTAGCCAAAAGCGTAAACCCCTTAATTTTTTATACATGCCAAAATCTACAATGTGGCAGCATTCGAAACCAAATGTGGTCCCCACATTAGATTTTTAAACAAATTTGCAAATGTCACTTTTGTGACTATCTAGATCAGTGAAGGAAATTAGAAAACATGTATACCTTGGAGGTGGTCCTCTCATTACCAATCCGGCACTATGATAATTCTTCACCAGGAACTCCTCGTGCTATGATTATTTACTAATGCACAGCCTTTAGTTTGGCGGATGTAATCTAGAAACAAAACAACAACATAACACAAGAATACCATCGACTATGATAAGACGGAATGATGACAAATCTGAAATATCAAAGTAAATTATAATATTAACATGAAATTGTTACAATCTCACCCATGAGGTACTTCAAGTGTTATTGACTTCACTTGACTTTCGCCAAGACTATGGGAGAAACTTTACAATTACACCTCTTAATGGCTTCTTCAACACACCTTTAAACTGATGGCTTCCTTCGCACACTTCCTACAATATTTCTCACTACTTCCTTCTATATTAAATGAGGGGGGTAGCCTCTCTATTTATAGAACTTCCAGGCTTATCCATCTTATCTCTAAGATAGGATAAGAAATCCACTCTGACAAATCATATTCCATACCTTAACTCTTATCTGTACATGTAAGTTTATCTTCTAAGATAAGATAAACCTTATCATTTTACATGGGTTCCACATTTTTTTAGACTTTTTACAAATAAAATACACAAAATATTTATGACCTCACTCCTTGTCCTTATTACCAATATAATATTTCTAATTCCTAATCACGTAGACCCTACTTCTCTAATTACCCAAACTTTGACATTTTAACATTACAGGACCACTTACGACAAATATTTACTTTTTACAACATTCCTATTGTACTTTGACTATTACCGTACTCCACATTATTGGCGGCACCGTACTGATGGCACCGTTATCTTCTATCAGACGCTACTACTAATTATACTTAACAACATCATATTCCTAATACATACATTAATGAAATAGAAATTACGGAGGAAAATTTTAGTGTCGACATCTTCCCCCTTCCTAGCTTCTACTCCGTCCTCGGAGTAGACTATTCTGGTGCTTGGAAAATCTTCAACTTGTCGTGGTTGACCCATTTCGTAATGGGAGTGCCATCCAATTCCTCCAGTCGGTACGTACCATTTTCATGCACAGCTGCTATTTTGTAGGGCCCCATCCATTTTGGAAGAAATTTTCTCTGTCTTCTTTTTTTTGTATCTGGAATCATATACTAGAACCAAGTCATTCACATGAAATGGAGACCACCGGATCTTTTGATCAAAGTATTCCTTCTGCTTCATTTTCTTCTTATGGCTTGTATCCTTTGCTATTTCTCTCATTTCCTCCAGCAAATGAAGATGTACCAACCTTTCTTTTACTGAATCACTTTCATCCATCCTTTCATTTTTCATAACTCTCACAGTGGGAATATCAAACTCAATAGGAAGAACTGTATCAATGCCATAGGCCAACTGAAATGGGGAGTATCCTGTTGCTGACTTTGATGTTGCCCTATATGCCCACAATGCTGCATGAATCCTTTTATCCCACTTATGTACCTGCAAGGTTGCATCTGAGGCATCAGTGTACACAATGAATGGTTTGCTCCAATCTGGATTCTTCAAAATAGGTGAAGACACCAGGGCTTCCTTCAGTTGTCCAAAAGCTTCATGCGCCTTATTTCCTGGTTCATAAGTAACATCCTTCTTCAAGAACTGGGTTAGTGGCTATGCAATCTTTGAGAAATTCTTGATGAACCTTCTATAGTAACCCACATGGCCTAAAAATGATCTCAAATTACTTCTATTCATAGGAAATGGTAAATCTTTGATTTTTGAAACTTTATCAGGATCAGTACCAATACCATCTCTGGATACAACATGCCCTAACAAAACACCTTTAGAACATCCAAAGACACACTTTGTAGGGTTTAGTGAGGCTTGTGCTTCATCTAACCTTTGAAATGTTGTCTCCATTTGGTGCAGGTGGTCCAACTTGCTCCCATAGATGTAAAAATCATCCAGAAATACTCTGATGAAGGTCCCAATGTAGGGTTCAAACACCCTATTCATCAAACGCTGGAATGTTGCTGGAGCATTACACAACCCAAAAGGCATAACTCTATAAGCAAACGTTCCCCAAGGAGTGGTGAACGTGGTCTTCAGCTGATCTTTCTCTGCTATACGAACTTGGTTGTAGCCGCTATATCCATCAGCAAAACTATAGCACTCCTGGCCAGCTACTTCGTCCAAGATCTGATTTGAAAATGGAAGAGGGTAATGATCCTTCTTTGTTGCCTTATTGAGCTTCCTGTAATCAACACAAATGCGTAGCTTCCCATTCTTTTTTATTGAGATCACAATGGGAGAAACCCATTCTGAATTCTCCACAGCAAATATGAATCCCGCATCAAGCAACTTATCTATTTCTTCTTTTACAGTCTTGGAAAAATTAGGATTCATTCTATATGGCATTTGCTTTATGGGCTTAGCACCATCTACCAGCTCAATACAATGTTCTACCCAACTTACTTGACGGAGTTCCTTGTAATCAAAAGTGAATAGGTGTATGTACCTTCAAAAGAGCTGGAGGTAGGATTCCTTCTCACTCTCCATCACAGCATCACCAATCTTTATTTGTTGGAGACGATCATCAACTTCTTCTTCAGATAATTTTATGGGGTCATGAGTTGGTGTGACTGGAAGGATATCCATGACTGAAACATCCACCTCACTTTCTTCATCTTCAGTGTCCACTTCACTAGTACTAGAGTAATCAGAGGATGTCCAATCATCAGTTTCATCACTTGAATCCATAGGTTCTGCTTTATGATGTCAAGGGATCACGTTTATCTTCACCCTCTCTCTACCATGTCCAAGTGTCATGAAACCTTCATTCCAGTAGTTTCTTGCATGAACTCTCCTTAGCCATGGTCTTCCCAGCAGCATTGGGTACGCAACAGTACCATTTTTCATCACCTGAAAGTCTACCACACATACAACACCCATAACAGATATTGCCACATTTGAAACTACACCTTCTGGTTTAGTTTTTCCCTTATTTAATGACCTTAACATAAGTGTTGAAGGGCGATCAATTTTTAAACCCAACATATTCATTACAGACTCGGTCATTACATTAACTGCAACACCTCCATCAACTAAGACATCATGAATTGAAATACCATTACATAATACCTCAGCTTGTGGAGCATAGGGATCCGCCTCTGCCTCCAAAACAGGGACCTCAACCTCCTTCCTTCATCGAGCATTGAGTCCACTTCGCAACTCCCGCCTCTTCTCAGAAGACATAGCCAAGAGTTGACCATATGTAATATTTGCAGGCCTTTTGGACAGATCTTCCAAGATGGAGTATGGTCCTTGCCCCTTTGAAATCAGAAAATCCTGCACACCCAACTTTCTTCTCCTATGTTTCTTACTAGTTTCTTCTTTCATCTTCTTAGGATCAGTTCCATCTTGATTATCTTTTTCTTTCTTTTTTTTTGTTACAAACACATCTACTTCATTATTTCTTCTCTTATCTACTACATCAAAAGAATTCACAGGTGCTTTTCCTTTATCATTATCTCCTTTACCAGATGTAGAAGCTCTATCTGGACAATTATACTTATAATGACCCTTTTTATAACAACCATAACAAACAACTTCAGAAATATTTCTTTTTGGACCTCTATCTCCTCCCTGAGAACTAAATTCCTTCCCTTGAAGAAGATTAATAGTTAATTGACCCATCTTTTTGAGCAGATCTTCATACTCAGTAGATGTACTAGGAGAAATATTTGTGCTCACCGGGAGTGGTTGTGGATTCTGGACCAAAGGTGCTGGTGTAGGCTCTACTTTAGTAACAATTTCTTTGGGCTCCTCTTCCATGCTTTCTTCTTGCCTTCTTGCAATCTCCTTTGCTTGTTCAATGGTAGCTGGGCGGTCATACTTCACTCTGTTGTCTGATCTCTGGCTTCATCCTAAGAATGAAGTGCTTACATAGGATATTATCCATGCCATTCATCAACCCATCCACTAGTCCTTCCTTCCGGATCTGGGCATCGAGCTTCCTCCTTAGCTCTAGAACACGAGCATGATAATCCCTTATCTTCTCCTTCTCTCCTTGGGATAGCTTTGTGATCTCGATCATGAGATCTGCATATTTCTGTTGTTCACCAAATTCTTCAAGAAAACTTTCAGTTAATAAATCCCATGAATTTTTCACATTATCACCTAGTGTTTCAAACCACCTAAGTGCTGAACCATCCAAAAAGGTAGGAAAAAATTCAGTCCATTGTTCCCTTCTTATAAGGCCATTACAAATACAAGATCGCTTAAACTCTTGAATGAAAGAAGAAGCATCTTCATTAGATTGAGCTGAAAAAATAGGAATCTTTCCCATTTTCAAAAGTAACCACCGTGAAATACCGACTCACAAGTACAATCAACAAGACTTATGTGTACAAATAATTGGAATCACTATACTAGAAAGTGACTTTACACCTTTCTACAGTAAAATAGAAATGACCACGGTAAACTATGGTAAAACTTGACTTACTGCGGTAAAAACTGACTTTACTGTGGTAAACACTATTCACGGTAAAAAGTGAAGTTACTGTGGTAAATACTATTCACGATAAAAAGTGACTTTACTGCGGTAAATACTATTCCAGCAAAAATGACTTTACCATGGTAACTACTATTCATGGCAAAAATGACTTTACCATGGTAACTACTATGCACAGTAAAAACAAGGTTACCCTCCAATTGATTTTTGACTAAGTGGGAATATCTCTCTGGAAAATCCACCAACGAGGAATGATCCCGGCAACGGAACCAAAATGTCATCACCAATCCGACACTATGATAATTCTTCACCAGGAACTCCTCGTGCTATGATTATTTACTAATGCACAACCTTTAGTTTGGTGGATGTAATCTGGAAACAAAACAACAACATAACACAAAAATACCATCGACTATGATAAGACGGAATGATGAAAAATCTGAAATATCAAAGTAAATTATAATATTAACATGAAATTGTTACAATCTCACCCATGAGGTACTTCAAGTGTTATTGACTTCACTTGAATTTCACCAAGACTATGGGAGAAACTTTACAATTACACCTCTTAATGGCTTCTTCAACACACCTTTAAACTGATGGCTTCCTTCGCACACTTTCTACAATATTTCTCACTACTTCCTTCTATATTAAATGAGGGGGGTAGCCTCTCTATTTATAGAACTTCCAGGCTTATCCATCTTATCTCTAAGATAGGATAAGAAATCCACTCTGAAAAATCATATTCCATACCTTAACTCTTATCTGTACATGTAAGCTTATCTTCTAAGATAAGATAAACCTTATCATTTTACATGGGTTCCACATTTTTAGAATTTTTACAAATAAAATACACAAAATATTTATGACCTCACTCCTTGTCCTTATTACCAATATAATATTTCTAATTCCTAATCACGTAGACCCTACTTCTCTAATTACCCAAACTTTGACATTTTAACATTACCAGACCACTTACGAAAAATATTTACTTTTTACAACATTCCTATTGTACTTTGACTGTTACCGTACTCCACATTATTGGCGGCACCGTATTGTCAGCACCGTTATCTTCTATCAGACGCTACTAATAATTATACTTAACAACATCATATTCCTAATACATACATTAATGAAATAGAAATTACGGAGGAAAATTTTAGTGTCGACAGTCCCCACTTCACCTAATTTTCACAAATATGGCTAAGGTTGCATCCTCTTTCCTATACATAGGAGATGATTTTTGCATGCCTTCACAAAATGACAAATCAAATAAGAAGAAAAACTTGCATTTGCAAAGAGAGAAGACTTTCCTAGAAAGTAAATTTTAAAATTAGCAATTGTTCATCTTTCTTTCTTAAAAATAGAATAGTCAACTTAAGTTTGACTATATTGTATCTAATGTTGGTAATGCCTATTTTTATCACATGCTTTATTTTGTATTATTTATTTCCTTTATTTATTATTAAATAAATGGTAAAATTAGGATGCATGGGAGAGTACAACTTTTAAGCTATTTTTTGGAAGGGGGTGAACTTTTGCTATATATTGTGTGCTCTTGCAAAGCACAGGGGGGGATTTTTTAGAGATTTTTCCCAGAAGAACTTTTGATGAGTACTAAAGTAATTTCTTCCAGTTTTACCCTCTCAGTGTTGAATTACTCTTGACTTTCTAAGTTATTCTGCAGTCTTGTGTATGCCAGTATTAATCTTGTGAATCAATATTCCCTGATCAGTCACTTTACCCTACTACAGATCTACTATTTTATGCTAAATTTCATTGTGCATGTTAGCTTACTAGTACTGTTGTGATTTTCCCTCAGTACAAATTAAGTGTTTTTTCCCTTACATTCTGTAGAAAGTATAAATTGGTTCATGCACACAAAGAATTCTTCACAAGTCAGTTGTTTATTCCTCTCAAGTCAAGTTATTTATTCAAATTTGTTGTATCACCTTAGTAATTATTTCATTTTTCAGTCACCTCATAACCCTAAAACTCCCAGAAAGTAGTCTAGTGAACACCAATAAGGAACCGACCTTTTAACCCCAGAGGTTCACCTCAAAATAGGTATACCCATAGACCTGAGGTGTCCCCATTATATCTATGGGAGAGAGAGAGATATCTTGCAGAATTATAACTTCTTTTGCCATCTCTCTTCTGGGTGCACTTTTGAGAGATAATAGTTTTTGGCACACCCGGTGGGACTACGAATCAGATCTGCATGTAAATTTTAGATTCTAGAGAAGATCAAAAGCAGATTTACAGCAGATAAAAGTTACTTTCAGGAGCAAAGCTACATAAAATTAATTCTAAAGATTCAATGATATTTTGGTGACTCCGTAAATCTGATTTCATACCAGTATTGTAGCATGTTCCATGCCTAAAGTGACTACAAGATCATCAGTAAGAGGTATTCCTCCTGAGTTTATTTCTTTACCTTTGAAATCCGCTAGAAGAAGAAGCGTTGGTAATACTTTGCCTTATAACAGAACTGGTTTTGAAAACCCTCCTGATATTCCTTCACCACAAATAAATTTTTCAATCAATATCCCAATTTTTCCAATAGCTATTCAACCACCCAAAAATTTTGTAGCCTTGACTAATGGCAATCCATTAGTAATTACATTGCATCATGACATTCCTAATGCTGCTCTAAAAATTCTGCCATCATTTACCGGTGAAAATCAAGTTACACCAACTGAACACATCAAATATGTTGCAGTCATATGTGCAGGCCACAATATTACTCATGACGACATAGCTTTAAGACTTTTAGTTGCATCTTTTAAAGGAAAAGCCTTGCAATGGTATAGGAACCTAGAGATTGGAAGCATAAGAACTTGGGATGAATTAGGAGAGAAATTGCTGGAATAGTTCTAAGACAATTCAAGTCATTTGTCCCTGATAGAACATCTATCTACTATCAAGAGAGCCCCTCATGAATTTTTGTCTAGTTTCAACATTCATTTTGCTAGAACTTGGGAAAGAATCCTAGCAAGTGTTAAGCCTCAAGATGATCACGCTTTCCTTTATTACCTCACATCATTGAATAGTCATCTTGCAACTATGATTCAATCCATGGGAGCTTTTACTCTTCCAGGGGCCTATGACACTGCCATAAAAGATGACAAAACCTTATTCAGGCTGAAAAATTAGCACTAAGGCCTATAATGCCATTTTTTGGAGATTTAGCTCCTATCCCACAACCTATTACAATCGTACAGCCTACTGTTGCAGCCCCATCCCCATATATGTTTAAAGCCTTGCAAACCATGGGAAATAAGCTGACATCAATTGAAAATAAGATTACATTGCATAATAGGCCATATCAAGCTCCTTATCAGCAAAACTAGCAGAATAGGAAGCCTTAACAACAAAATCAAAATTACAGGCAGCCTTATCAGCAAAGGCAGTTTGATTCTAATGTTCCTAGTGCATCTAACGCTTTGGTTCTAGTTAATATGACTATAGAAGAATGGTGCTAACCTTGTAATCAACCTCATCAAACTATAAATTGCCCAAATGCATTCCTGAACCTGAATCTTATTGTGCAACCTCAATCTGAAGCATTGTTTATACCTCAAATGGAGGGTGGGCAGTCACAAAGTCATGTTTAGAAAACACCTGAATAGAATTTGGTCAGTTTTAATGAGGATTATTTCATTGTTATTACCACTGGAGCTCAAGGGAAAGCTATAGAAAATAAAAAACAACAAAACAAACCTATGTTCTCCATTATTACTGATATATCAACATCTACAGTATCGAAACTAACCAACAGTCCTACTGTCCCTCAGAAAATAACAAGTGTTACAGCTAGTAAAGAGAAACAAAAACAACTTAATCCTGATCCAAGAAGATTTTTTATCCCTCAAATATCCAAGGTTGTCGAATCAGAATCAGTTTTTGCTAAAGCTTATGCTAAAACGGTCGAGTCTATCTTTAAGACTATTGCTTCTTTTAATATTGTTGTTGTGATGAAGAATCACAATGTTAACATCTCGATGTGGGATGCCTTAAGAATTCCAAGACAATAGGATTTACTCTCTCATGAACTTGTTAAACTGTAGATTTCTTAAAAAACAATAGTAATGGAAGTCCAAAATATAGATATGGTCCTTGGAACACTTGATCAAGATCAGGTAAAGGATGTTAGATGGATGATTCAGAAGGTTCTAAATGCTCATGACATAATGAATCCACCACCCTTTTACCTATCTCTGATCATTGGAGAAAATTTAGTTCATAACTGTATGGTGGACAGTGGTGTAAGTAGTATAGTCATGCCTAAGTCAATTGCTGAAAAATTAGGCCTGCCGTATGAACCTACAGAAAAAAGTGTTTTACAACTTGATGGGACTGCAACCAATACAGTTGGAGTAATCAGAAATTTGTAGGTAACGTTCCATGTTTTCCCAAATGTTTCCATTTTACAAGATGTTACTATTGTGGATTTACATCCATATTTTGCTTTATGCCTATCTAGAGACTTTACAGCAAAAATAGGAGGCTACCTCTATTCTGATTGGTATTTCTTATTATTCACTACACGTTATGGCAATAAGGTTACCATAAATTCTGAGCCATTGGCTAGATTTCATATTGATCCTCATTCACCGAATGCAATAGCGAATTATTCAGCTTTAGGTCAATCTGATTTTGATGATGTAGCTCAGATTTCAGCACTAGAAGGTGTTTCTAACATGTTCATGGATGAGAAAACAGTTGAAGAACATGCTCATGATCCTTTTAAGGAATTTGAAGAACATCTTTTCAATGTTTATTGCATGCACGAAGAAAGTGCAGCAGTTCCCTTATTGTCGAAAACAAAAAATAAAATAGAAGGGATTTGGAAGCTTCATTTTGATGGAGCTAAGAATAAGGAGGGGTGGGGAGTAGGTCTGATCTCACTTCCCCAAAAAAATAAAGGTATTTTACAGCTCTGAGTCTTCAATTTTTGTGCACTTGTAATGTAGCTTAGTACAAAGAGTTAATTCATGGCTTACTATGGGCCAGAAAAAGAGGAATTAGCACGTTACAAGTCTTTGGCGATTCTAAGTTAGTAATAAATCAAGTAAAAAACTTAAATGTAGGTAAGAATCCATTAATGAAGTCTTACAGGCATAGAGTTTCAGACTTAATGGAAGATTTGATGCCATTAATATTCAGTCTATTCGTACAGTTGAATATAAACATGTTGATAGACTGCAAATAGTTGGTGCTAGTTTCAAAGTGCTGGAAAAAATAGAAAGCAACAAAGTTTAGCCTCATGTTAAGTAGATTGTCAAACCTTCTATACCTAATAATGAATCTAATTGGCAGGTGTTTGATAGTGATGATCAAATCTACAGGTTTTTACAGTAAGAAGCTGAATTTTCTACAGTAAATCAGGATAAATTACAACATCTATATGGTGACCAAATTGTTCAGTTAAAGACAAACAAGTTTCCTCGAGGACTTGTCACATTGGAAGACATCTTCAGCACTGATGACTAGTTAAGAAAGAAAAAAGCTAAAATGACTACTCATGTTGATAATTATGAAGAGGTTTCAGTTGATGAAGGAAAGAACTTATTTCTTAGAAAGGTATGTTCGTTATCTGAAAAAAAGTCTTTTATTAATCTTTGCACTGAACTTCAAGATGTTTTCACTTGGAGATACCAAGACTTGAAAGGGTTTGACCCCAGTCTAACACAACATACGATTGAGTTATAGCCAAATTCTAAACCAGTTAGGTAGAAACAAAGGCCTATAAATCCCATAATATAACCTCTTATGAGGAGAGAATTATCAAAATTGATTGAATCAGGAATTATTTTCCTGGTTAAGCATTCAAGTTGGGTAGCAAATCTTGTTCTAGTTAGGAAAAAGAATGGAGAAATCAGATTATGTGTGGATTTTAGAGATCATAACAAAACATCAGTAAAAGATCATTATCCACTACCGAACATGGATCAGATTTTGAGAATAGTTTCAGGCTTAGATAGACTATCCCTTCTAGATGGTTACATTTGATATAATAAGATTTTAGTCTGAGGATAAGATAGATATAAAATAGATTTTCCCACCAAGAGGGGTACTTACGCTTATAAAAGAATGTCTTTTGGTCTTTCAAATACCGATCCAACATTTCAAGGTGCAATGGACATGGCTTTTCGTAGCCTACTAAATAAATGCATACTTGTTTATTTAGATGATGTCACTGTATTCTCAAATTTTTTTGATGAACATCTAATGCATTTTAGATAGACTTTTTAGATCTGTAGGCAGTTTGGAATACCTTTGAATCCCAAAAAGTCTATCTTTTCAGTACATGAAGGTAAGCTACTTGACCATATTGTTTCCAAACAAAGTTTAGCAATTGATCCTTTCATAATTGAAGCCATATCACAGCTATTATTGCCTCATCAAAAGAAGGCATTATAGAGCTTTCTGGGAAAAATCATTTTTTTCAGAAGATTTGTCCTAGATTTTACAGCATTGGTTAAGCCATTGAAAACCATGCTAAGGAAAGAGAAAACATTCTCTTGAACTAGCGAAGGGAGAGAAGGTTTTGAGGCTATTAAAACAACTATTTCTCAGGATCCTACTCTTGCAAATCCAAATTTTGACAAATATTTTACAATGTATGCACTTGCAGGAGCTGAAACAATCTCAGTTATTCTAACTCAGGTCAATGACGAGAATATCGAACAACCAATTGCTTTCTTTGGACAGAGCTTGCATGATTACGAAACAAGGTACACATTCCTTGAAAAAAAAGTACTTTCCATAGTCAAAGGACTAAAGAATTTTAAGTACATGCTTTCAAACAATAGAATTCATGTTCTTGTTTCTCATCCAAATGTGAAATATTTCTTATTGAACAAATATTTGAATGAGAAAAGAGCAGGATGGATAACGAAGGTTATGGAATATGATGTTGATATCCGAGTTGTCAAGATAGTTTGAGGTAAAAGTTTATGTGAGCATCTAATTGCTGATATTCAGAACACCATGCTGAAACCACATATCAGCAATCAAATGTTATGTTGCAACCAGAAAATCAGCAACTTGAACCTTCTCAAGAAATTTAGAAACTAATATGGATGACTAATTTTGTTGACTATTTACAACATGACACTTATCTGGAAGGTATGGATAAGAATAAATGAAGATATTTCATATTATGGGCTATTCCTTATCTCTTCGTTGATGGTGTATTGTTCAGAAGAGATATAAATGGAATCTTGCTCTAATGTGTTGATTATGACAAGATTTAGAAGATATTATCAAAATTCCATGAAGGACATGCAGGAGGTCACTTCTCAGCATGTATTACAACTTTGAAGATCATGAAAGCAGGTCACTATTGGCTTATCATATTTAAGGACTGTTTCGAATGGATCAGAAAGTGCAAGAAATGTGCTTTCTTTGTCAGAAAAGAACGTTTTGCTTCACTACCTTTACAATCTATTTTATTTGATCAGCTCTTTATGCAGTGGGGTCTTGAATTTATTGGGATGATTAACTTGCCTTCTTCACAAGGACACAAATGGATTCTAACTGCTACAGATTACTTTACATGATGGACTGAAGTAGTAGCCTTGAAGGATGCTAATGAAGCTTTAATACTAGCTTTTACTGAAGGTATAGTGTACAGATTTGGTGTTCCAACAATTATCATATTAGATATTGCTTTAGCACTTCTCGGTGCTAAAGAAACAAATTGGGCTATTAGCCATGGAATCTACTTGAGCTCTTCATCTAATTATTACCCATAAGATATTGGCTTAGCTGAAAGCACTAACAAGAATCTAATAAGGATCATCAGAAGAACACTCAAGGATAATCAAATAGCTTGGCATCTAATGTTAAATTCAGCACTTTGGGCTGATAGGGTGACCCCTAACAGATCAATTGGAAACTCACTGTACAAACTTTTGTATGGGAAAAAAGTTGGAATGACAATTTCAGTTGAGTTACCTACATTGGATTTACTGCATCAAATGGAATTACTTGAGAATGAACCATTATAGGTCCATTATGCATAATTGATGGAATTACAAGAGCTAAGAGATCAAGCTCATTTGAATATGGAGAAAAATCAGAAATAGATGAAGAAGACTTTTGACAAGAAAGCCAAATTCAGAATCTTCAATGAAGGAGATATTGTGTTGAAATGGGATGTTGATCATCCTAAGCCAGGAAGACACTCAAAGTTTTCTACACTCTGGAGTAGTCCTTACATGATATCAGCTTGCAAAAAATACAACGCTTTTCAGCTTTCCAAGCTGAATGGAGAGGAAATCCCCATTCTTGTGAATGGTATGTTTCTCAAACACTATTATTGAAAATCTTATAGTAATTGGTTAGATTAGGATTTCCCTTTCAATAAGTGCAGTTTTGCACATTACATCGTTCTTTGTTTTCAATAAGTGCATTCATGCACATGTTCTAGTTTGCCAGATATTTTACCCAACTTTAGTTGTTTTGATAGGGTTGGACCTTTCAGGAAAAGGTAGATTTTGGTTACAGATTTGAACTCCATACCCAACGGACGAAAGTAAGGCACTACTCTATAAGCTAGTAGGCAGCTTTCCCCATAGGATCGCAAGAAATGTTGACAATTTTTACACTTGTGAAAAAATGGGAAACTCAAAACTTTGTTACGATGGATATCTTTGGTGAAGTATACCTAAGCTAAGGGAATTATATCAGATTATAATGTTATTGCTGATTTTTGGAAGAAATTAAGTAAAATCTGTGGCTATTTGTGTTGTTACAAAACGTAACAAATCACATAGTCTGCAATTTCATGAATATCCTCGATAAAAGAACACAAGCCCTGAAGGACATATGTGTTATCTTGATGAAGACACTGGATTACCGAGTATGTAAGGTGTATAGTTTTAGAACAACAGACATAGTGGCAGTTTTCAAGTAATCAAATTCATAGTTATTATCTGTGTGCCTATCAGATTTATTGCTCTGTATTCATTAAAGTTGTCATGATTAATGAGTTTGCATTTATCTATGCTACCATAAAAGATTACAATTGACTCCTTTCCTACTACTTCCATCAAGAAAATATTGACAAAATAATAGTGAGAATAATGTCCAAATGGAGATAGCAGAAAGGAGTCAAAACGAAGAATTGAAGCTAAGATAATCACACACCATACAAAGAGACACATTTAATTCAACAATTATCCACTGGATTTACAAGTATTCACTTCAAGTTATCCCTTATGTTAATTCATTTTATTGAGATATTGAGTTGCCTACATCATTGTACAATCAAATGAAAAATGAATGTAAAAAGAGATAATCAACTCATTATTTCAATTTAATTCTTTATTCATAAGAAGTCATAATATTTCCCACAAAAATCCGTGGGATATGACTAAGTGACTCATTATATACATGGAAATGAGAATACTGCATGTGCTTAAGAACAAGAGTAGAGGAGTAAAAAGGAACCCATCATTTCCTTTTCTGTCTTTTGTCTCCACTCCTTAGCCTTTCCATCTCCATCTCAAGTCTTCCATCTTCTGCTTCCATCTCCATTTATTAACACCTACAAGACAAGAGAAGTATCTGTCAAAATTGAGCTCAAGGTACAATGTTATTCCAATACTCATGTTCTAAAAGAAAATACATATTCTGAATTCAATGCATCTAATGGTACTTGAAAGAAAGAAGTACAAAAAAACATGGCACGTGAAAAGAAAGAAATACGGATGAGCTGGCAGCAAGGAAGAGGTAGAGTCCATAAAGTGAATCCTAAAAGAGAAGATCAAAGAAGCTAAGGATTGATTTAGAAAGGAAGAATCTTAAGCAGCTTGTGAGAGAAAAAAATTTCAAGAATGACACATGTAGAAAGTTGGAAAACAATTGTAGAACAAGGAGAGAAGAAGAAATAAACCACATGGATACAAGAGAGGTGAAAAATCCTATTTATTTCTAACTCATTTCTAAATTTTGCAGGAACAGGTTGCAACATTGATTGAAAATCAGTTAACTATTTAAAAAGGAAGCGTCTACTGAATAAAGAAAAATATCATTTTCAAATGGTTTAACAAAGAAAGAATCATCAGAATAAGTCAAAAGGAGATATTTTTCAAATCAGGATCAAAAATATGGAAAAGGAGAGAGAAGAAGAAGATTTTGGAAATTTTTTGCCAGAGTCTCCCCTCGCAAAATGGACTTTTCCAATAAAATAGAATTGAGAAATAATGAAAGAATTGAAACAGAATTGCTACTATAACTTCTAGGAAGTGAAGTACTATTACAGGAAAGAAAACTAAATATTTTCTTTCACTTTCTGGAAATAGGATTGTCGACACTAAAATTTTCCTCCATAATTTCTATTTCATTAATGTATGTATTAGGAATAGGATGTTGTTAAGTATAATTAGTAGTAGGGTCCTGATAGGAGATAACGGAACCGTCAGTACGGTGCCACCAATAATGTGGAGTATGGTAACAGTCAAAGTACAATAGGAATGTTGTAAAAAGTAAATATTTGTCGTAAGTGGTCGGGTAATGTTAAAATGTCAAAGTTTGGGTAATTAGAGAAGTAGGGTCTACATGATTAAGAATTAGAAATATTATATTGGTAATAAAGACAAGGAGTGAGGTCATAAACATTTTGTGTATTTTATTTGTAAAAAGTCTAAAATTGTGGAACCCATGTAAAATGATAAGGTTTATCTTATCTTAACAGATAAGCTTACATGTACAGATAAGGGTTAAGGTATGGAATATGATTCATGAGAGTGGATTTCTTATCCTATCTTAGAGATAAGATGGATAAGCCTGGAAGTTCTATAAATAGAGAGGCTACCCCCCTCATTTAGCATAGAAGGAAGTAGTGAGAAATATTGTAGGAAGTGCGCGAAGAAAGCCATCAGTTTAAAGGTGTGTTGAAGAAGCCATTAAGAGGTGTAATTGTAAAGTTTCTCCCATAGTCTTGGTGAAAGGCAAGTGAAGTAAATAACACTTGAAGTACCTCATGGGTGAGATTGTAACAATTTCATGTTAATATTATAATTTACTTTGATATTTCAGATTTGTCATAATTCTGTCTTATCATAGTCGATGGTATTCTTGTGTTATGTTGTTGTTTTGTTTCCAGATTACATCCACCAAACTAAAGGCTGTGCATTAGTAAGTAATCATAGCACGAGGAGTTCCTGGTGAAGAATTATCATAATGCCGGATTGGTGATGACATTTTGGTTCCGTTACTGGGACCATTCCTCGTTGGTGGATTTTTTGGAGAGATATCCCCACTTAGTCAAAAATCAATTGGAGGGTAACCTTGTTTTTACTGTGCATAATAGTTACCATGGTAAAGTCATTTTTGCCATGAATAGTAGTTACCATGGTAAAGTCATTTTTGTTGGGAATAGTATTTACCGCAGTAAAGTCACTTTTTACTGTGAATAGTATTTACCACAGTAACTTCACTTTTTACCATGAATAGTGTTTACCATAGTAAAGTTAGTTTTTACCGCAATAAGTCAAGTTTTACCATAGTTCACCGTGGTCATTTCTATTTTATTGTAGAAAGTTGTAAAGTCACTTTCTAGTATAGTGATTCCAATTATTTGTGCACACAAGTCTTGTTGATTGTACTTGTGGGTTGGTATTTCACTGTGGTTACTTTTGAAAATGGGAAAGATTCCTATTTTTTCAGCTCAATCTAATGAAGATGATTCTTCTTTCATTCAAGAGTTTAAGCGATCTTGTATTTGTAATGGCCTTATAAGAAGGGAACAATGGACTGAATTTTTTCCTACCTTCTTGGATGGTTCAACACTTAGGTGGTTTGAAACACTAGGTGATAATGTGAAAAATTCATGGGATTTATTAACTGAAAGTTTTCTTGAAGAATTTGGTGAACAACAAAATTATGCAGACCTCATGATTGAGATCACAAAGCTATCCCAAGGAGAGAAGGAGAAGATAAGGGATTATCATGCTCGTGTTCTAGAGCTAAGGAGGAAGCTCGATGCCTAGATCCGGAAGGAAGGATTAGCGGATGGGTTAATGAATGGCGTGGATAATCTCCTCTGTAAGCACTTCATTCTTGGGATGAAGCCAGAGATCAGACGATGAGTGAAGTATGACCGCCTAGCTACCATTGAACAAGCAAAGGAGATTGCAAGAAGGCAAGAAGAAAGCATGGAAGAGGAGCCCAAAGAAATTGTTGCTAAAGTAGAGCCTACACCAGTACCTTTGGTCTAGAATCCACAACCACTCCCGGTGAGCATAAATATTTCTCCTAGTACATCTACTGAGTATGAAGATCTGCTAAAAAAGATGGGTCAGTTAACTATTAATCTTCTTCAAGGAAAAGAATTTAGTTCTCAGGGAGGAGATAGAGGTCCGAAAAGAAATATTTCTGAAGTTGTATGTTATGGTTGTTATAAAAAGGGTCATTATAAGTATAATTGTCCAGATAGAGCTTCTACATCTGGTAAAGGAGATAATGATAAAGGAAAAACACCTGTGAATTCTTTTGATGTAGTAGATAAGAGCAGAAATAATGAAGTAGATGTGTTTGTAACAAAAAAGAAAAAAGAAAAAGATAATCAAGATGGAACTGATCCTAAGAAGATGAAAGAAGAAACTAGTAAGAAACATAGGAGAATAAAGTTGGGTGTGCAGGATTTTCTAATTTCACAGGGGCAAGGACCATACTCCATCTTGGAAGATCTGTCCAAAAGGCCTACAAATATTACATATGGTGAACTCTTGGCTATGTCTTCTGAGAAGAGGCGGGAGTTGCGAAGTGGACTCAATGCTCGACGAAGGAAGGAGGTTGAGGTCCCTGTTTTGGAGGTAGAGGCGGATCCCTATGCTCCACAAGCTGAGGTATTATGTAATGGTATTTCAATTCATGATGTCTTAGTTGATGTAGATGCTACAGTTAATGTAATGACCAAGTCTGTAATGAATATGTTGGGTTTAAAAATTGATTGCCCTTCAACAGTTATGTTAAGGTAATTAAATAAGGGGAAAACTAAACCAGAAGGTGTAGTTTCAAATGTGGCAATATCTGTTATGGGTGTTGTATGTGTGGTAGACTTTCAGGGGATGAAAAATGGTATTGTTGTGTACCCAATGCTGCTGGGAATACCATGGCTAAGGAGAGTTCATGCAAGAAACTACTAGAATAAAGGTTTCATGACACTTAGACGTGGTAGAGAGAGGGTGAAGATAAACGTGATCCCTTGACATCATAAAGCAGAACCTGTGGATTCAAGTGATGAAACTGATGATTGGACATCCTCTGATTACTCTAGTACCAGTGATGTGGACACTGAAGATGAAGAAAGTGAGGTGGATGTTTCAGTCATGGATATCCTTCCAGTCACACCAACTCATGACCCCATAAAATTATCTGAAGAAGAAGTTGATGATCGTCTACAACAAATAAAGATTGATGATGCTATGATGGAGAGTGAGAAGGAATCCTACCTCCAACTCTTTCGAAGGAATCTCAATAAGGAAACAAAGAAGGATCATTACCCTCTTCCATTTTCAGATCAGATCTTGGACGAAGTAGCTAGCCAGGAGTGCTATATTTTTGCTGATGGATATAGCGGCTACAACCAAGTTCGTATAGCAGAGAAAGATCAGCTGAAGACCACGTTCACCACTCCTTGGGGAACGTTTGCTTATAGAGTTATGCCTTTTGGGTTGTGTAATGCTCCAGCAACATTCCAGTGTTTGATGAATAGGGTGTTTGAACCCTACATTGGGACCTTCATCAGAGTATTTCTGGATGATTTTTACATCTATGGGAGCAAGTTGGACCACCTGCACCAAATGGAGACAACATTTCAAAGGTTAGATGAAGCACAAGCCTCACTAAACCCTACAAAGTGTGTCTTTGGATGTTCTAAAAGTGTTTTGTTAGGGCATGTTGTATCTAGAGATGGTATTTGTACTGATCCTGATAAAGTTTCAAAAATCAAAGATTTACCATTTTCTATGAATAGAAGTAAGTTGAGATCATTTTTAGGCCATATGGGTTACTATAGAAGGCTCATCAAGAATTTCTCAAAGATTGCACAGCCACTAACCCAGTTCTTGAAGAAGGGTGTTACTTATGAACCAGGAAATAAGGCGCATGAAGCTTTTGGACAACTGAAGGAAGCCCTGGTGTCTTCACCTGTTTTGAAGAATCCAAATTGGAGCAAACCATTCATTGTGTACACTGATGCCTCAGATGTAGCCTTGCAGGTACATAAGTGGGATAAAAGGATTCATGCAGCATTGTGGCCATTTAGGGCAACATTAAAGTCAGCAACAGGATACTCCCCATTTCAGTTGGCCTATGGCATTGATCCAGTTCTTCCTATTGAGTTTGATATTCCCACTGTGAGAGTTATGAAAAATGAAAGGATGGATGAAAGTGATTCAGTAAAAGAAAGGTTTGTACATCTTCATTTGTTGGAGGAAATGAGAGAAATAGCAAAGGATACAAGCCATAAGAAGAAAATGAAGTAGAAGGAATACTTTGATCAAAATATCTGGTGGTATCCATTTCATGTGAATGACTTGGTTCTAGTATATGATTCCAGATACCAAAAAAAAAAAGACAGAGAAAATTTCTTCCAAAATGGATGGGGCCCTACAAAATAGCAGCTGTGCATGAAAATGGTATGTACCGACTGGAGGAATCAGATGGCACTCCCATTACGAAATGGGTCAACCATGACAAGTTGAAATTTTCCAAGCACCAAAATACTCTACTCCGAGGATGGAGTAGAAGCTAGGAATGGGGAAGATGTCGACACTAAAATTTTCCTCCGTAATTTCTATTTCATTAATGTATGTATTAGGAATAGGATGTTGTTAAGTATAATTAGTAGTAGCATCTGATAGAAGATAATGGTGTCGTCAGTACGGTGCCACGAATAATGTGGAGTACGGTAACAGTCAAAGTACAATAAGAATGTTGTAAAAAGTAAATATTTATCGTAAGTGGTCCAGTAATGTTAAAATGTCAAAGTTTGGGTAATTAGAGAAGTAGGGTCTACATGATTAGGAATTAGAAATATTATATTGGTAATAAAGACAAGGAGTGAGGTCATAAATATTTTGTGTATTTTATTTGTAAAAAGTCTAAAAATGTGGAACCCATGTAAAATGATAAGGTTTATCTTATCTTAATAGATAAGCTTACATGTACATATAAGAGTTAAGGTATGGAATATGATTCATCAGAGTGGATTTCTTATCCTATCTTAGAGATAAGATGGATAATCCTGGAAGTTCTATAAATAGAGAGGCTACCCCCCTCATTTAGCATAGAAGGAAGTAGTGAGAAATATTGTAGGAAGTGTGCGAAGGAAGCCATCAGTTTAAAGGTGTGTTGAAGAAGCCATTAAGAGTGGTAATTGTAAAGTTTCTCCCATAGTCTTGGTGAAAGGAAAGTGAAGTCAATAACACTTGAAGTACCTCATGGGTGAGATTGTAACAATTTCATGTTAATATTATAATTTACTTTGATATTTCAAATTTGTTATAATTCCGTCTTATCATAGTCGATGGTATTCTTGTGTTATGTTGTTGTTTCGTTTCCAGATTACATCCACCAAACTAAAGGCTGTGCATTAGTAAATAATCATAGCATGAGGAGTTCCCAGTGAAGAATTATCATAGTGCCGGATTGGTGATGACAGGATACTTAATTCATTATACAAACAGTATGCAATCATGTTGACAACAAAGAAATAATTTACATCTTCCAAATTCATCATTTTGAATGCAAATATCAAGCTACATGATACACAAAAAACTTTCAGCTCCCAACTTAAGGAGTAAAAATGCAAAGCCCTACAAGTTTTCAAATGAAAGAATGACTTCCAGAAAAGGATAAACTACAAGTACACATGCAAAGCATTCATAAAAGTAGTTTGAAGTACATCTACAAAGAGAAGAATGCACCTATAGAACGAAAGAAGGATTGCAAACTGCAAAAATGCATGTATAGAATGGAGAAGATCTGAATAAAACTCCAAGTAGAAATCTATCTATACAAAGTAAAAAAAGGAGATAACACACAGGATAAAAACCAGAACAGTCAATAATTCTCGATACTATGCCAAGTCTATAGGGAAGTATTATTAGAAACAATGTTATGGAGTGATGTGCCTGTTATCACCAAATCACAGAACCCTTCTATGGTTTATACAAGCGCATGTATTTGAACTCACGGTGTGATTGGATAACATGGGTACTATCTCCAAGTTGTGGGACTTGCTACTTGAGATAGACCTCTAGAGAAAGCTAGTTCTTGCTCCTAAACTACCTGCCACAATCTACTCTAATGCAGGGGAAACTAACTATTCTAATCTAACCTTCCAAGGGACCAGGGAGAGAGAATGCATAAAATGAAAACCTACACTAAAGCAGTGATACACCAGAAAAGGAGGGTGTGAGAGTAGTCTTCAAATGCGTGAAATATAGAAGCAAAGTGCACACTAGAAGAGGTGATGAAAGTTCTCCATAATCTAGCAAAATGCATTTACAACAATATTTCAAACATACACAATGATAATGGATCCCTGCATGAACACAATAATAGAAACAATATTCTTGTAAAGGAGAGGTTGAAGGGGCTAGAAGAATGCAAGAAAACATAGCAGGGGAAGATACATCCACAAACTTATATTTTATTGCTTCATGATATGCACTGTTCAATCTATTACAAGAGAAGGGCCTGAATCACCATGCAAGGAGTCCACAACAAGGGCTTGTAACACATTAACTTCACAAAGAAATTTTGATAGAGCTTTGCTATCTGAAAACTCCCCCCCTTTTACAATGAGCCCAACACTCTAATTTATAGAAAAGATGAGAAGAGAGAGAGAGGGAAAAATGAAAATCCTGAAAACTTTCCTTCAACCACTTGTAAGAGGAATTAAATGGAGTAAAATGATTTTATATTACTTGCAAAAGGCTCCCCATACTGTCTCAGGTGCTGCAGCAGAGAAAGAATGATGACCATGCATCTTAATTACACTCCCAACCACCAAATACAACACTGTTATGAAACCGGACATGTTTTATAAAAATATCCATCAATATCTGATCAAATCTGGAATTTCTTGATTTTTGTGCATCGAAGTCGGAGCCACAATTCCAACGGTACCAATTTTGTGCGATTTCGTTGAGGAATGCAAATGTTATGGCCTATTGAGTACGAGCAGCTATTTTGGGTCTGGAAAGCGTTTTCTATCATTTGATGAGAATGAGCATTAACTGACGTCATGCTCATTCCAGAAAGTCCAATTTTGTGAAAATCAGAGCTCGGAGTCAAAAGTTATGACCATTTAAAGTTTCATGGGTCAAATGTTGACTTTTCTTCTTTGCCTTCAGCCGATTCAGATTTTCGTGTCCCTCACGTCTCATGCGTACCTTTGTCCCAACTATCCCAGATGAAAATCTCCTACTTCGGCCGATTTGGGCTTCCTTGTTCCTGTTTGCAGCTTTTTCACCTTTTCATGTCCCACGCGTCCCTCACGTACTTTTGTCCCAACTGTCCCAGACTGCCTGGGACAAATATCTCTGAACCGCCCGAAATGGACTATCTGTCGGCAAATCAGTTGATTCACGTCCTGCGTGTACTTTTGTCCCGGCTGTCCCAAAACCACACGAAAATAAAACTTGATGATTTTCCTTGCTTTTGGCAATTTTGGCTTTTCGTGTCCCTCGCGTCCTGACATCCCAACTGTCCCGTGGACCGCCTGGGAAAAAAATGTATGACTTAGCCGATTTTATTTGTATTTGGGCCCCAAGCTTGGTACGACGAACCTCGGTACGACCCGCATTGGTACGACCCGAACCCTTCAGACCCAAAATGCTTTAAAACAGTCTTGCAACCTTATTTTTTGCTTTTTTTCCATTTTTTCTAACTCGTTGGGATTTATTCTTGGATGGGAGAGTTAGAGAGAAGCCAAGGGGCTCCCAAAAACATGATCTCAGGCCTTGAATCAATCTACTTGCTTGGGACTGAATAATTTGATGCATGTTATCAAAATTACCTTGAGGGTGAATTTTGGATAACAGTGCCCTCACTACACTTTCAGAATGAGTCCAACAGTTACAAATATTGCATCTACAAAGAGAAGAAGGAAAGGAAACATGTCTGTAATCAAATGGATGACTTATTTCCAAGCTTAACAATGCCCACTTGAAGAAGATAGAGGTCTACTAAAGAAAGTTGCAGGAAAGATCAAATATACATCTATAGATGCAAAGAAGTATATGAAAAACAATCAGGTGTGCATCTTCCACGGTAAGGTAAAATGAAAAGAGCTCATGTTTCAGATGGAGAAAAAATAGTATGCATCTACAAAATGCAAAACAGAGTTCGAGTATTGAGTTGGGAAATGAAAATAGTTAATATTTCCAAGCACCGAGCCAAGCCCGCAGACAATTCATAAAAATGTACAGAACGAAGTTTCAACAAGTTTTAAAAAATGAGTCAGAGTTTAAAAGTTCACTTCAGAATTAGGAGTGAACCCACAAAATGCTTTCGATTTCCAAAGATTTTACTGGTATTTGTAATGGGTTTAGAGTTACAGGAACGAAACTTGAGCTCAAAAGTGGAAAATAGTGTTGGAACTCACCATTTCCCGAGAACGAAGCAATCAGACGAGCAAAAAAAAAGGTGGCAACTTCTCTCTACATGCTCATCCCGAGTTCATTATCTATCGACTACCAAAACCAGACCGAAAACCAGATGCCAAACAAATATTTATCAATCTATGAGGAAGAACAGAGTAGTTTAATTGATAAATGATTTTTAGATCATATACAGGAGGGAAAACAAACATAGGACAAAAAAAAAACAAAATAACCTTTGATATTCTTCAGAAAATGCATGCAACAGTTGAGCAATAATGGTGTCGAGAGTTCAGAAATAAAATGCAAGCTCGAAAACCACCAAGTCTTCAAGCATTCATCAAAAATCACAGAGCGGTAAAATTTTTTCCAGGGCTTCACCCGCAGAGTAAAGATGCAAATAAAATGAAAAAATGCCAAGCTCAAAGGTATAAACTCACATTTGAAACTAGGGTTCCAAACCCTAACTCATGATGGAGATAAACGACCCATCAAATGCCAAGTGGAAGATCAAACGGTGGTCATTCCTCAAAGGGTCCCAGGTGATAAGGCCCAATTAAATGCCACCGATCACATTAATTGCTCAAGCCAGAACCCTAATTATGGTTATAAGATCTACGGTGGAGAAAATACCAAACCAAAAATCATGGGTCCCACAACTCTTCACAAAATCCAAGTTAAAACCGCCACGGTCAGGTTCCATAGAACAAGGTTAAGCGAAGGGTGAGTCATCGTGGAGAAGGGGCCAGCCCACGTGGATGGTCAACATAATCAATTTCCAAGACTTTGTAAAGTCTAAACTATAGTCCACGCCACAAAAAAAATCAAACAAATAATATCATATGCCGTGATCACCGAAAAGGTGAAAAGTGGTATTACATGGGAAGGCCCAAAGGTGGTGAACCAATTATGCATGGTGGGCTAGCCAAAAGGTTAAACCCCTTAATTTTTTATACATGCTAAAATCTATAATGTGGCATCATTCCAAACCAAAAGTGGTCACCCCATGGGGTTTTCAAACAAATTTGCAAATGTCACTTTTGTGACTATCCATATCAGTGAAGGAAATCAGAAAACATGTATACCTTGGAGGTGGTCCCCACTTCACTTAATTTTTACAAATATGGATAAGGTTGCATCATTTTACCTATACACAGGAGATGATTTTTGCATGCCTTCACAACATGACAGAACAAAGAAGATGACAAACTTGCATGTGCAAAGAGAGAAGACTTTGCCTAGCAAGTAAATTTTAAAATTAGCAATTGTTCACCTTTCTTTCTTAAAAATAGAATAGTCAACTTCAGTTTGACTATATTGTATCTAAGGCTGATAATGCCTATTTTTATCACATGCTTTATTTTGTATTATTTTATTCCTTTATTTATTATTAAATAAATGGTAAAATTAGGATGCATGGGCGAGTACAACTTTTAAGCTATTTTTTGAGGAAGGGGGTGAAATTATGCAATATATTGTGTGCTCTTGCAAAGTACAGGGGGGGTTTTATAGATTTTTCCCAGAAGAACTTTTGATATGAGTACTGAAGCAATTTCTGCTAGTTTTACCCTTTGAGTGTTGAATTACTCTTGCCTTTCCAAGTTATTTTGTAGTCTTGTGTATGCCAGTATTAATCTTGTGAATCAATATTCCCTGATTACTCACTTTACCCTGCTGCAGATCTACTATTTTCTACTAAATTTCATTGTGCATGTTAGCTTACTAGTACTGTTGTGATTTTCCCTTAGTACAAATTAAGTGTTTTTTTCCTTACATTTTGTAGAAAGTACAAATTGGTTCATGCACACAAATAATTCTTCAAAAGTCAGTTGTGTATTCCACTCAAGTCAAGTTCTTTATTCAAATTTGTTGTATCACCTTAGTAATTATTTCATTTTCAGTCACCTCCTAACCCTAAAACTCCCAAAAAGCAGTCTAGTGAACACTAATAAGGAACCACATCCTTTTAACCCCGAAGGTTCACCTCAAAATAGGTATACCCATAGACCTGAGGTGTCCCAATTTTATCTACAAGAGAGAGAGATATATATATCTTTTGCAGAATTAGAACATCTGCTACCATATCTTGGCCAGGTGCACTTTCGAGAGATAACACTAACCCTAAACCTAACCCAAGTTACATGACCTTTAATGTGTGTGGAGGACATATATGATCTCACACACTAACACCCCCCTTCATCGAAGCTAGGGTAGTCACTATGATGATTCAGACAGAAAAATAAGACACTCCTGAACAACTAAGAAAGATGTGTCAATGGGGCCTGATAACTAAAGGCCTGATAAGGTGCCCATATACAAACATCATCTTCCTAGACGAAGAAGAAGAGAAGTTGCATAAGACCTCATCCCAAGAAGAGACCGCAGGTGAAGAAACTTTACCTTAGTGAAGGGCTTAGTGAATATATCTACAATTTGATCAGTTGTCTGAATGTACTGAATGTTGATGATACCATCATGAGTAAGCTCTCTTATGAAGTGTATATGGATCTCAAAGTGCTTCGTCCGCTAATGCTGAACTGGATTTCTACAAATTGAGATAGTGCTCATGTTATCACAATAGATAATGGCGGGCCACTGAAATTGGATACCGAAATCTATTAGAATACCCTATACCCAAAAGCTTCTAGTATTCCTGAGTGGGACTCTCCCATGGATGAGGAGTATTCCTCTCTCATGAATAATGATACTTGGGATCTCACCCCTCTTCCGAAAGGAAGAAAAATCATTCAGTGCAAGTAGGTGTTCCATACAAAGTATGGAATAGATGGAGATGTCAAAAAGTTTAAAGCGTGATTAGTAGCTAAGGGTTTCTCCCAGATAGTTGGAGTTGATTATACTAAAAAAATTTCTCCAGTTGCTATCATGACTTCTATTCGACTAACCCTATCCATTGCCGCAGCAAAAAGATGGAAATTCCATCAAATGGATGTTAAGAGTGCCTTCCTTCATGGTGACCTAGAGGAAGAGATCTACATGGAACAACCTCCAGGTTATGTCCATGATCCCTCCCATGTTTGTAAGTTAAAGAAGTCTCTTTATGGTCTTAAATAAGCCCCTCAAGCTTCGTATGCCAAGATGAACTCATTTTTACTTACATCAGGGTTTACAAGGTGTCACTCTGATCTAAATGTTTATATTCTATGGCAAGATGACTCCGTACTCATTCTTGTTCTCTATGTTGATGACTTTTTGATTACCAGTAGCTCTTCCTCTATCATTGATTCTCTGAAGACCAAATTGGCCAATAGGTTTTCCATGACTGACTTAGGTCTGCTTCATTACTTTGTTGGGATCTATATTTCACAATCTGACTCAGGAATTTTGATTTCACAACCTAAGTATGCTCTTGACTTTCTTTCTCATTTTCAGATGTCCAATTGTAAGTCTTCTCCTACTCCTTTTCTTTTTGGGGTTAAGTTGGTTTCTGATTTCTCTACTCCCTTGGTTGATGGTACCCTTTATTGACAATTGGTGGGGAGTTTGTTTTAATTGACTCAAACTCAACCAAATTTATCGTATGTTGTTGGGATCATGTCCAGATTCATGCAGGAGCCACATGAGTTCCATTGGAAAACAACTAAGCTTATTCTTCATTATGTTCATGGCACCTATACTGTTGGCATTCACTATTTTTGAGGGTTTCTTATCGACTGGATTGGGTTCACATATTCTGATAAGGCCGGTGACTTAGATCATCAGAAATCTACCTTTGGCTATAGTTTCTCTCTTGGTTCGAGTCCTATTAGTTGGTCTAGCAAGAAGCAGAATGTAATTGTGATTTCTTCTACAGAGGCAGAATACAAAGAGGTTAACGCTGCTACAAAATCTATTTAGCTATAGGGTATTCTGATAGATTTTGGCATTCACTTTCAGTGGCCCACCATTATCTATTGTTATAACATGATCACTATCTCAATTTGTAGAAATCCAGTTCAGCATCAATAGATGAAGCACACTGAGATCCCTATGCACTTCATACGAGATCTTATTCATGATGGTATCACCGACATTCAGTACATTTAGACAACTGATCAAATTACAGATATATTCAACATTCCCTTCACTGAGGTGAAGTTTCTTCACTTGCAGTCTCTTCTTGGGGTGAGGTCTTATGAAGTTGCTCATATTCTTCAGGCTATATAGTTCTCTTCTTCTTCATCTTCTTCTAGGAAGATGTTTTTTGTACATGGGCACCTTATTTGGCCTTTAGTTGTTGGGCCCCATCGACACATCTTTCTTAGTTGTTTAGGAGTGTCTTCTTTTTCTGTCTAACTCATCAAATCTACTACCCCAACTTCGATGAAGGGGGGCTATTGGTGTGTGAGATTCTATATGTCCTCCAAACACATATGGAGGGTCATGTCACTTGGGTTAGGTTTAGGGTTTCTTGTGTGTCATGCACTAGGGTTACTTAGAACCCTATATGTATCCCTTCATTTGACATTTATAAGTATGCCAAGACACTTCATTGTCTTTCTCCACATGTGCAAGATTTTTTCTGTTATGCAATTTCTTCAGTTGATTTATCAATTCTTCCTTGTGATGACATTGGAGCTATTACGTTTCCTTCAGAGTGCAACTCTATCGTGGTACATAGTTTTTGATACAATTCTCGCCAACTCTTTTAGCATCAATCCTATGAATGAGTATGTAAATCCCCTACACTGAAGCACACATCCACACATTCATCATTTTCAACATTTAAAATTAAATATAAGAGAGAGAAATAGAGAGATAGTTAGAGAGAGAGTTCGTTTCTCATGCATTCACGATTATACATTCTGTTGCACTTAATATTTTGGTACTAGAGAGAAAGGATGAGAGAGAAAGTTAAGAGTCATTTTGTTTCCATTCACCATGTCATAATGATTTTCATTTCCTGTCTATTATCATCTCATTTCAAACCAATTCACATTTCCCAATTCATTTATATTTTCAAATAAATTAAGTATTATATTCATTTCTAGAGAGAAAAAAGGTTGGAGAGAGAAAATCACAATACATTTGAAAATTCATTTATACAAGATAAGAGATTGAATTAAATTCTACCTAACATTGCAATGGTATTACAAGGTCACACACGCGGCTAAAGTCAAATGAGACTAACAAAGGTGATTCTAGCTAAGGTTGAGGAAATTGACCCAAAAATCAAAAGTACCGACAAACTAGGTCTCGAAAACACTCGGTTTGAGTTTTATCACCAATTTTTGTGATTCCTACTTAGTCTCCCATATATATATATAGATTTCTTTGTATCTAACGGAGGTTTATTTTGACTACTAGAGCTCAATTTACAAGGGCAAGTTTGGGCTAGTTATCGTAATTACATTAACAACTCTTGTCACACACTAACCAGTGCTCCCCAAAACCCACTTCAAAAATTACTTTCCGAAGGCAGTTTCATTTAAAAGTAGGTGGTTTAAGCTTCTTTTTTTGGCATTCTAGGGATAGGTTGAAGTGGTTTTCATTTTCGCTCTAACTAAGTAGTAACCGAAGGCCGAAATCGATTGTGTTTTAATCAAAATAGAACCTCACTACAAGTGAATGATAAGCTAAGCGGGCTTAAAAAATTGATATGAAAGGGAATTAATTAAGTTAAAAAAACATTTTTATGTTCCCCAATAGTGTCCCATGTTACTAGGAGTCATGTAAGGAGTTCAAAGTTTTCTATATATTTGGGTGTTGTGGTCCATGCGCATACTTTTGGGGTCATAATATTTTTTAATGTTTGACAGTATGAAATGAAGTAAGATTTTATCATGGGTTGGAGTTATATTTCCTAATACTTAAATTTTAATTTCCAAATACAAGAAATGATGAAAGTGTAATTTAGTACAAGAGAAAAAGGGAAATTCCACACCTTTTTACCGACACTTGCTACAGACATCAGCTAGGAAATTTTCACTATGACGCTTGACCGAGGAACTGCATTTGGTTGAAAACTTTCGATTCCTTTTTCCATGAATCCATTCCATATATATCCAAAAATCATGGCATTCCATGGGAACAAGGCTTCTCTAGGCATTTTTACAAATAATTTACATGCTTTGTACTTGTTTCCTCTCTTTTAATGTTGTGATAGTATACATACAATGCCAATGTCGTCTACTTTAAATATCAATTTCATAGTCAAATGCAATATGGGTAAAAAAGGGAAAGGTACTAAAATTTTTACTTGGTACAAGCAAACACCCTACGCCATCACACATTTATAAAGGCCCAAATCTGGTTCCAAGATCATGTTTTTATAGAGGAATAGCGGATGATGAAAAAAAAAGTTATTGCATTTTCTTCTAGCACCTACCCATCACATTTTCCTTGACATATTGTGAAGATTTTCCAACGAACCCATTTGCACATCTTTCCTACCTACATTGCAAGGATATAAATTCCAAAGGATAGATTTTTTTGACTTGGGTTGCTTACCAGTTTCATCCCAAATGACCAATTTACCATATTATTTAAACTCCATAATCCCAACACCCTTGTCTCTAGTTTTGGTGGACTATACAACAGTTCCATATTTAGTCAAGGATGAATTGTCTTTCTTTAACAAAAAATGATCAAAATTTGATACTGGTGTGTCTCGGTTAGAAGTACAGACCACTGTTTACCTGCTTTACTGACAGAAAGAAGGCATAATATTTTGCTGGACTGAAAAATCCAATGGTAAAGGTCATGTTCATTTGAGAAGTAACCATTGAAGACAACATAAAGCTCTGGCCCTCTTCACTCCAAGAATGGTGGAACCAATTCACAACAATTAAAAGAATCTGAATATGCCCCAATATAGTATGAACCATCTTAACATAATATTTTAAGCACTGAATAGAAAACTAAAATTCAAATCATTTACAAAATGGTTACTTTCAAATGAATGAGATTCATTTCTTTTGAGGAGAAATTTGGTAGACTACAAGTTGACAGATATCTTTCATAAGCCAATCTAGAATCTGCTTGTAATTTCCAAGCCAGTTACAAGAGACTAAGATCCCTAAAACAAAAAAAGGCTTGAATTTATTCCACAGATCTATACACAGTTTCCAATCCTTTTACATTAACTCAGATTCCCAAACCAAAAGGGAATGATTTACCCTGAATATATATTTCCCAACCAAGAGATAGATCAATACATCCACTACTCAAAATAATAGATAAAAAGGAGGAGAAGTGAAGTTGTATCCATTTCTACCCAAGGTTGGCGTTGTACAAGTTATTGTGGTTGTAACACAATTTCTTAAAACCAGAAGGAGAAAAATTGATGCAACTAGGTGATACACCTAGATGGAGTGCTTCCTCAGCCTCAATATTAGTCTTCTTGATCTTCGACATACAACCACAAAACAACAAAATAAGTACTTTTCTTCCTCTCTAAGACATTGAACCGACTTCAAATACAGATGCAGATTAAGATCAATCAATTTTTGTATAGTAAAATGAAGAGAGAATTTGATTTATATTTTTATCACCATGCAAGAAAAATTTAACCCATAAAATATTTATTCAATGACAATTATTAACTGTAGCTCAGTTTATCACATTTCCACATAACGTTTTGTTTTGTTTTTTAAGAATTTTGAGAGTCCCCAAGTATACTCTTACAGAAACTATTGCAATCACTTCTAACCTTACCATGTTAACTTGGATTCATGTGATTAAGGCCTAGGGATTCGAGACAAAGTGCTTGTTTTATTATGGAGGGAAAGTGATAGGTCAAAAAAAGGAATTTAGGATGTGTCTCTCTCCATGGCTGCCTGCAAATAACAACCCACTTTTTTTTGGGGGGGTGAGGGTGACATTATATTTCCCTCCCCTTATAAGAGTATCATCCTCCATGCAACAGAACAACGAATCTTGAGGAATTCATGAGAAAGAAAGTCAATAATGACACATCTCATTTAACAACACCACATGCTAGTACAACGCTAACACAAGGAAGAGACTAAGTTTTGAAATATCCTAAATTTTAATGTTCTATGAATATTGGTAGTTAGTTATATTTTAATTTACTACTCAATTAGTCTTTTCTTTTACATTATTTCTTAATCTCAAGTTCTTAATACTCCTTGTTTAGAATTTCAATTGTTTTATGTTTGTGGGTTCCCAATAGTAATTGGCCTCAAGATGTCACAAAAGGATCAAACACAACACTAAAGGTTCAAAAGACATATTACTACACACTTTCATAAATGCATCACATAAACAAAACTTTAACTCTAGCATGGAGAGATAACAAGTAGTCCACATAATAAATAATTTCCAACAGTTATGACATAGGCATAATTCCAACACCTACATGTGACTTACAAACATAATCATCACATTGATACATATACGACTTGTATCACATGACCCAAATACTATGATTGTAACTACATAGTGCCAAGACAAAATTCAATAATACATACTAACCAAGGGGAGTGTGAAGCCTCAATCATAACATTACATAATAAGACTCACAAGAGTAACTCATAGATCAACGTAATCACTACAAAAGATCTCCATATACCTTCCAAAGCATCAAAATACAATTGCATATACCTCCCAAAGTGAAATAACCATAGTGCCAAAACTAAGCCGTGTGTCACTCAGCCATAGAGCCCCATCATCTAATTTCATTATATCGGGTCACTCAACCATGGAGCTCCATAAATAATATCAGGTCACTCAACCATAAAGACTCATCAAGAATATCAGGTCACTCAACCATAGATCCCAATCAATAATATTGGGTCACTCAACCGTACAGCCCCATCTCCTTTCTCCATTTAATTAGGATAGGTCACCATATGACCCTAGGCACATAGAGCCCTGTCACCCCCAACAAAGTGGTGAAGTAATTTTTAGTTCAGAAAAAACACTGTGCTATCACACCCTTGGGGTGTACTCCCATGCAACGAAGCGGGTCCATAAGTCCTACCACTCCATGGTGTATCCCATGACCCTAATCCAACACATTACGACATTAGAACCAACAAAACAATTCATTTCAAGTTCGAAGTGGAAAAAAATCCCAAGCCTTGAGCTAGGCTATAAAAATTCTCAACATGAAAAAAAAAATTTAAAACTAAGAAAAACAAATGGCTAATTAGCCATAGTTAGTGCAAAAATATGTAAGTTAGTGCAACATCCAAATAAAAACCCCAAAATATAAGAACACATCAATAAAGAAAACTATTAGTTTCAACAAAAAAAAGAGATAATGATTAATTTACAACGAAAATATGTATAGAGAAATAACACATTAAAATCACTATGTGGCCTTATACAACCACCAAAGGGGTACTCATTGAGTTCCTATAACTTGAATATCAAGCCTCATCTCATAAAATAACATGTCAAATATTATAAATATCATCATCTTTGCCTCAATCATCCCTCCATACTCCCACAATGCTCATACATAGTCTCAACATAGTTTGAGCAGAGGAGGGGTGTATGGGTTTCCATTCACTAAACCTAAGGTGTTTGCGAAACAAAATATATATGGTAGCCATGCATACCAAACAAACAGAAGTGGGTTTTCAATTAATGTAAGAATCCACTCCCTATCTAATACTTGGCTCAAGTAACTGGTCAATAATATACCAATGCTAAGTTACACATAGGTCATTTATACAAAAACCATATAGGGAGAGAGAGGATAGTACGGTTCGCCATCTACTGAGCCTAAGGTGTCTGTAAAACACATTATATATGGTGCCCATTGTGAAATATTCCATACATTCCAAACTAATAGAGGTGGATTTTAAATCTATGTAAGACTCCACCTCTTATCTTCTACTCGGCTTGAGTGACTGGTAAAATGTACTCATTTCCTCTCTCTAACATACACATTTTACCAATTTATTCCCTTAGGTTTTGTGTGTGTAAGGTTAAAAACATAACACGTAACCACATTACTAAAACAATCATGATTCACGCACATTAACCATATCATCTTAGGCATGGTATATATGTAGGGTATAACACAATAATTAATTTTATAGGTTATAATACATCACGTTTCCACATAATGCACCCAAAGTGTGAGCACTATATAATAGGGGTCATATGATCACAATATGCCCCTAGTTCGCAACATGAACCATCACATTATCCATGAATTATAGTCAATTGCAATAAAACATGTTGATGTACATGATTCATCACAACATAGTGGTGAAATCACGATACAATCCAATTCATTCTACACCAATTTTATCATACAACACTTTAACACACCTACATATCATCAGAATAACCAAAACACTCCAACACTCCGAAATCTGCAATAACATCATTTTCACACACAACCAAGTGGTAAGTCACACATGAAATCATCATTTAATCCACAAAAAGGAGAGTGAATAATCTCATCAAAATCACATCAACATGATAAGAAATACTCACTACATGAAATGCAGAACACGTGCATTCATAATATCACAATTAGAACATTTTTCACATCAAAACATATATCACATTACTCTTCCCATCTCCACCACTACCATGCAAAATCATCACAACTCCAATCTATCCCAGAGGTTCGAGAGCATGAACTTTCAATCTGATACCATATGTAAGGCCCACATTTTACACACACAAATACAACACACATAATAACAAGATAATTTGTTTTTCTTACATTGCTTGATACATAACATAACATAAGATTCACTTAGGATAATGTATAACACATGAGATGTTTTCATGACCATGGACCCACATACATAACATGAAAGACATTATCCACATAAAATCAAAATTTTCAAAAATGAAAAAGTACAACAATGACCCACTACAATATACACTTACTCAATAGGTACTTCCCACAAAAAATATTTTTCATGGTGAAATACTTATTACAATGGTATTTTTTTTAAGTTTACTATTATTTTCTAAATAACACATAACATGGGACCCTTCATTCCTTTGCAACTAGGATACATGCTTTTGTTTAACATTTCACCTAAAGTCATTCCTTTAGAATTCGATCATTTCTCTCATGGAAATATCATTACATAACATGATTGTGATTAGCAATGTATGTACACACATGTGTCTTCTAATATTTTACTTAAGGATTTGTTTGAGAGAACCATGTTTACTTGATTTGGAATATTACTCTCACTACAAGGAGGAAAATTCATAGGAATAAAAAGAAAGGTTACTAGATCAATATAAAAACTATCCTGAGTTCATTTCCTAGCATTGTTTTAATACTAACAATACACTCTTTTAATCTTCAAGTTATTAATTCCAACTATGTTTGTTGACTAATTAATTTGTATCATTTTTTATTCATAATCTGTTTCTCCAATTAGGAATTCATATTTTCACAATCATATTATGCATGCAAGGGTACATTACATCCGTGTTCCTATTATAGATAGTTTAATTTCAATTTATTTGATGAATTTCACATTTCAAACTACTTATGTTTCATCATCTTAAGGATTTACTCTCAATAGCAATGGGTTAATTACATTCTCGACCATAAATTCTACTTCCCAAGTGATCTTAGGTTTGATATATTCTTATCTAGGCCAAGGGTTCTACTCACTTTTACAAGTCCAACAATATTGCAATTTCCTTAACTCATAAGACCATGGCTATATATAAAGGTATCCCATTCTCAAGGATACATTTTATTATTTCATTAGCATTGGTTTTTAATCCACATTTATGCAAACAAATCATGTGATCATGATTCATATTTTGTTTTTTGATTTATTAGGTTGTTGTGTTAGTCATGGATCTCTAGTCTATTACATTCATTTTATGATCACGTTTGGAATTTTAGTTGGTTTTGACATAATTCAATGGTGTACCATATTTTGTAGCGATCATTCCTTATTTTTATATTATTTACCCTTTTTATTAACTACATTTATATTGTTAATTTGGTATTGTATTGACATCCTTTTGTGACAAATGTAATTCCTATAAATCTTATGTGATACTTAGGGATTTAAGACTACAAGGAGTATGACCTCAAATGAGACAACTCATTTCATTACTCTTAGATACGCAAGTATTAAGTGTATATTTACATTGCATTATAAAAACTTTTAAAGACCTATTTTGAATTGTTGTATAAACATGCAATTAAATTGACATGTAGTCTCCACTCACGTAATTTAGATCTCACAAGAGATCAATCGTAGGTACAACCACCAAGTATCTTGTAAGGATTTGACCACCCACTAAGGTACCAAGGAAAATTACACACAATAGGGTAAACTGTATTCATGATATGGTCATACCTACAACTTCTACACATGATATCCTCACTCGTCTCAATATGATAGCTTTCACAACATAAAATTTCCACCTCTTAAAATATTTAAGTAAACGGTCCTTAATAAGATGCCTTAGGTGCGAAACAATAAGATGATTAATGAGCTTAGAGTATTTTAATAACATGATCAATGTTTTATACCCTGGAAAGAGAATCAACTTAGAGGAGGAAGTACAGAAGGCATTGTAACTCATTCGTTTAATTTTGTTAGCTTTTAAGAGAGGAGATTATACCTAGCATTGCGGGTGTTAAGGAAATAAACCAATAATTAACATAGAAAAATATTAGTTTAATATATTTATTACATAGGTACAACATTGAGAAAAATTTCACATCCAATTTGACACTATAAAATATAGCCACACTGGTATTCCATTTTCAAAATATACAAGAAAAATTCTTTAAATAACTATATGCATCATTATTCTATTTTAATACATGTATTACAAGATGAATATAACTTTACAATGACAAATCATTACTTAAAACATATCACATGCAAAAATATCTTCTTGTTTTGAGTACCTGCAACAAACGTTGCATTAGTCCTAGGACTAAGTATGGAAATCCCTCTACACTCAAGCATAAATTCACACATGCATCATTTTTAACATTTTAAATTAAATGGAAGAGGGAGATGTAGAGAGAGATAGAGATATGGAGAGAGAGAGAGAGAGAGAGAGAGAGAAAGGGAGAGTTTCTCATGCATTCATGCTTTCACATTTAATCACACTTAATATTTTGGTACTAGAGAGAAAGAGTAAAGATGAGAGAGAAATTTAAGATATATTTTTTTCCATTCTATTGTTGCCCTGAAAATCTCCCTCATTTTCAAAGTCATGTTTTGAAAATTGTGAGTTGGTTCCTTAGAGATTTTTCTAAGGAAAGTGAGAAGTCTAGAGAGATAGAAAAAATCATGTTTTGAAGTCATTGGTGCTTTGTTTTAATCTCACCCTTTTGCTTGAAAATTCTTCAGTCTTCACAATTTAAATTATTTTCTATTTCCCCATCTGGGTGCTTGAAAATATTTTTCTTCATTCGAATTTTTTTGTGAATCCTTCTCTTTGGATGTGGATTGCATCAATCCTAGTATTGTTTGAAATTTCTATCCATGGAGAACAATTTGAAATTTGGGCGTCAAATTTTGTCCCAACGTCCACAGATATGTGGCAATCTCTGATCGGATGCGGAGAGGCGGGTTGTTGAGACACTTCAGGAATTTTTTATTTTTTTCCATAAATGGCTTAAATTTATAATGTCACCATCGCCCCTGATCATGCCAAGGGATAAATTCAAATGTTGAACCTGCATCAAAAGTCAACGTAGGGATGTGGACCATCTGAGCAATTTGGGAATTTTGGTTTTATTTCCAAAAGTGTTAAAAGTTATAAAATGATCCACGACTCCATCGCCACTCAAGTGAAGCCAATTTTCAGGCCTATATCAGAAGTAGATGGGCAGATAAAAAATTTTAAAATGCAAAACGCACCCTCGGGCCTGCTTCAACAAATCTCTTCCACCTGGGAGACCCATTTTTAAAGTTGTAAAAGTGGGTTAATGGCTATGATTCAATGCTTCTGGTTTTTACAGCAGGCATGGAAATAGTAGAGGCATTAAAGAATTTAAAATTTCATATTCTTAAGATTGGCACCTCTGAACTTTAGTTGAGCATTTCTTCTTCGAGATCTTGAAAAACTTATTTTAATTCCTAATTAGTTCCTAATATTTTGATTAAAATAAGTTGTAACTGAATGTAACCATTTTTCGAAACTATTTAGTCGGTTCTCTACACCATTTTTTAGGGGTGGGATCTTGGTGCTCTATAGATGTAATCTATTCAAAAGTAATCAATACAATTTTTTTTTCCCTTTCTTCCTTTACTATTCCTTCTTTTCTTGTCCAAATTTGCGAATCATCCATCTTTGCATGATAAGAAACATTTTTTTCTTTTTAATATGATTTTGGGAACTTTGTGTTTGTGAAATCATATCTCTTATAAATGTGAATGATTCCATTTTGCATCTCCTTTGATCAATACGTATAATTTTATACTCTGCTATCTACATATCTTGAAAGTATTGTTATGTTCTTCTTCTCTCATCTCCTTAGTTCTTCCATTATTTCATATTGATGATATTTGGACATAAAAAATTTCAAAGTATTAGTAATCCACACTTTGAAAGTTATACATTTGTATATAAGTTTTTCTTTTTGCTTTCAATAAGGGAATATCTCCCATTAAAGAGGAGGGACTTGCTATCCCCTGATTGTGGTTTGTTAAAGTACAATTTTAAAACCCAATAGTGTTTGGCGACTCCGTTAGGGATTTCATTTAAAATGTATCCCTTTCTAAAATAACAACTTCAAGATCATTTTTTATTTGGCAACTCTAAAATATACTCATGGTAAAAATCCTCTCAGAAGAGAAGATTCCCATTTTTAACTTCTGCAAGCAACAAAATGTTTCTCTTCTTCCAGCATAAAGGAATATAATAACTCGTTCTACATGCACACCTCCTATTAAAGATATAAATTCCAAGAATATCATTCCTGAAGAACAACTCCATCCTAATCTTCATGATTTTTTAGTTGGTTTTAGTTCCCCTTCAGTCAATTTTTCCAAAGATGTTAGCCCCTTTTCCTTGGGGACAAAAGGTTGTGCCTCTTGCTCTTCCTCAGCCATTACATGAGTTACTTAGGGGGTAACAGGAAGATTTTTCCTAAATTCTGGGGTGATGGGAAGATTCATCTAGATGACCACATTGAAGCCTTCATTATTGCAGGTGGGATTCTTAGGGTTGAACATGAAGATGACTTTGTCAGGATTTTTGTGGAGACATTGTAGGAAAATGATTCTAAATGGTTTTATCATCTACTTTTTGGGTCGATCACTAATTGGTATACCATGAAAAATTAGTTTGAGTAATGTTTCAAACCTAATGAAGATGTGCATTCTCTGTTAGCTCAAATATCTCATATTAAGAAGGAAGCATTTGAGCCCATGAGAGAATTTGTGGCCAAATTCAACAAGATAATTCATCAAATTCCACAGAACACTTGTCAAGTGGATCAAATAAAAAATTTCTTCTTCCTCAATGCCCAGTTACCTGAAGTGAGTTATGCACTAAGGAGAGATAACCTTGCAAGTTTGGAGGCTAATCAATGGTTAACTATCAATGTTGAGGATGACCTGATCATGTCTAGTAAATTAAAAAGAGAACCTTCCAAGTATAAGACATCTTCTTCTCCCTCTCATGGAGCCAACTCATATCCGTTAGTGCAGAAGTTGGCAAATGATCTCATTGCCATTAAAAAGTAATTGGCATATCTGAAGTTAATTTCCTTACCATTGAAGATATGGATGATGAAGATGGATATGACGAAAGAGTGGCATATATGAATAGTGATTCAGATGTTGTCATGACTTGAGAGAAAGTGTACATAAAATAAAAAGTGATACATCTTGCTAACAAATCCAAGGATTTTCCTATAACTATTCCAGTGGTTGAAATAAGAGGAGCTCCTATTCCCACCGCCTCCACGCAAAAGGTGAGTAATGTTAATCTTCCTCCTTCTATCTTTGTTTCCAAAATTTCTTATCCTTAAATTTCTAAAGTTGATAAATCAAAAGTTTCTCCTATTCCTAGAAATGATTCCCTATCCATGTCTAGATCTTTTGATATCATTGGTCACCTCAAAAAGAAAAAAATCCAAATCTTAGAGGCATAATTTTAACAGACTCATCCAAACCTTTCGCTAAAATGGTAAACTTTTTCAACTCCAAATCCAAAGCCTCATCCAATACTTCTAAAGGTATTTTTCCCACTCCTTATTCCTTACCTCAACCAAGTATTTTGGTTACAGTCACTTCCCCTAATGGGAAAATTAAACCATTCTATGTGACTCTCCTCATAGTTGGCCATAAAATCAGTAAATATTGTTATAGACTCATGGGAATCAGATAATGCAATGCATGCAAAATAAGCTCATGCTTTGTGCATGAATCTAACACGTAAATTTGGTTCCTTCTATTCCATGGAGAGTAGATAAGTGTCATTGGTTGGAAGAATTAAAGATGCATAAAGAGCTTTTGTTGTTTTTCCAGAGGAAAGTGTTAAAGACACTATTTTGGTTCTTGATATTCCTCCCTCATATGCGATGTTGCTGAGTATAAATTTCTGTAAGGAGGTAGGAGGTGAAATTCAGATGGATTGGTCACATGCTTTGATACCAGTCAATGGAAAAATGAAGAAGTTGCTACTACCTGAGAAATATATTGAATACATTGTGCAAAATATTGATGATCCAAAAGCATAGATACTCTATGAAGATACAAGGCATGGTAACTCCATGATCATGTCCCAAGATGAGGCAAAACCTCCTAACAAAGTGATTCATAATCCTAATGGAATTTGGGATTTGGAATTTTATGGAAGCTACTCTTCAGTTGTTTCTGGGGCTGGTGTGGCGCTAACCTCTCTAGAAGGGAAGATTCATCCTTTTTCATTCAAGATTTGTTTTAAAAATACAAACAATACAACTGAATATGAGGCAATCATACTTGGATTGAACATTGAAAAATAAATGGGAGTGAAGAGTCTTTGACTTCATGGAGATTTAGAGCTAATTGTGAAATAAATTAGGCACCTTTTTCAAGTGAAGCACAAGAGATTGAAACATTATAGAAATCTTGTCTTGGATTCCATTGAGTTTCTTAATGCTTTCTTCATTGAAGTTGTGCTAAGAGAGAAGAATACTAGAGCTGATTTTCTAGTTGTCTCATGATCTTTGTTGATTCCTCACCCAAATTTATCTCAGGATAAATTTACCATCGAAACTATTCATAGGCCCAGTTTACCAGAAAATGCAAGCAATTGGCATATTTTCAATGATGATCAATACTTGCTCTCAACCAATTATATTTTGAAGGAAGTGAAAATTTTCCTAGAGAGTGTGTATCCTCTAATGAATGAGATATAAAGGAAGAGATGGATCAAGATGGCTATATGAAATTGAAAGGTAACCAGATCCCTAAAGGGCTATTGAGTTTTGAAGATCTATTTGATAAGGATGATAGGTAAATTAATTCTAAAGCTTCCTAAGGAGCTCGACAATCTGTTGAATGTAAAAATATTAATATTGGGAGTCTTGATGAATCCAAGATGGTGAACATTAGAAAATGTTGCATTCAAGAAGAGAATAAGAAAGTAGTAAATCTATCAAAAAGGTATGTTAATGTTCTTGCTTATTCATATGATGATCTCAAGGCTTTCCAGCCAAAGGAAATGTAACACTTTATCCCTCTGAAACCTGGGATCAAACCTTTCAAGAAGAAACAAAGGAAATACAATCCCAAGGTTGTTGTCACTATTTTTCAAGAGATCATGAAGTTACTAAAGGAAAATATTAGTTTCCCTATAAATCATTCAACATGGATTGCCAACAATGTCCCTATTAGGAATAAGAATGGTGAGCTTCGCATCTATGTGGATTTAAAGAATTTGAATTAGGATTCTCTAAAATACAACTATCCTCTCCCCATGATGGATCAATTTTTTGCAAGCTTTCATAGACTATGAGATGTTTTCTAAGCTTGATGGATTCTATGGATACAATCAAGTGGAAGTCAGTACCCCAAATCAACAAAAAACTAATATTACTACTCCTTGGGGCACCTTTTCCTACAAGAGAATTCCTTTTGGTCTTATTAATGATGGTGCCACCTTTCAGAAGGAAATGGACTTGGATTTTGGAAGTATTAAGGGCAATTCTATTGTTTTCTACCTTGATGATTTAATTGTTTTCTGCAAAACAAGGGGCAGATCACTTTCAATATCTTGAAGTACTCCTCGAAAAATGTAGAGAACATGGACTTTCTTTCAATCCTAAGAAGTATGTATTTTGTGTTACTGAAGGAAAGTTGCCCGAGAATATTGTCTCCAAAGAAATAATTAAGATAAATCCAGAAAGAATTCAAGAAATCCATTAGATTCCTCTTCCCACAAGAAAAAAGGGTGTTCATTCTTTCTTTGGTAAGATAAAATTCCTGAGGAGATTCATTCCTAATTTTACAAAACTAACTATAAGCATTTCTCACATGATGAAACGAAAGAAAAACTTTGGTTGAACTTCCGAAGGTAAAAAATCATTTGAAGGTATTAAGAAAGCCATTGCTAAGACTCTCATCTTAGCATGTCCTGATTTAAGCAAGGATTTATCATCTATTGTTATTCTATGGAGAGAACCTTGGCTACTGTGCTAACTCAGATAAATTCTAAGGATCATGAACTTCCAATTTCATTCACGAGTTATGTTATGAAATCTCTTGAATTAAAATATACTATGATGGATAAACATGATTTTGCAATGGCCAAAGTTGTCAAGAAGTTTAATTTTTATATTCTTAATTCTCACTCTATTGTTCTTGTACCTGATACATCCATCAAGTCTATTCTTACATAACAAGAGTTTTGAACTAAGAGAGGAAATTGGGTAGCAAAATTCCAAGAATATGACCTTGATATCAAGTCAAATAAGCTAGTCTGGGGTAAAGGCTTATGTGGTCTTATTCCTGAAGAATATAATTCAAAATTATCCAAAGAAGCAATTGATGTTCTTATTGTCCCCTTCCTCAGTTCAATAGATGAATGGTATGCTGGTATTTCACATTTTCTTACTTATGCAGAGTTTCCATCCCACTTGAGTTCCAAGGAAAATAAATCTATTAAGCTAAGGTGTGCACAACATTTATTATGGGAAAATGCTTTATTCAAGTGAGACATAGATGGAAGATTCCTTAAATGTGTGGACAAAGAGAAATAGAAAAATTTGTTTTTAGATTTTCATGATCAAGCTTGTGGAGGGCATTTCTCTTCTTCTATCACTACCCATAAGATCCTTTGTGTAGGGTAATATTGGCCTACATTTTTCAGAGAATGCATTCAGATGGAGGTAAGTTGAATCC